>VWZD01001055.1:107655-132780 GCA_013396695.1 Sakesphorus luctuosus | reverse complement strand
GGAAGTATCAATAAACAGAAATTTGAGAATATGTTTCAAATTGGTACAGGAATTTTTTGGATGCATTTTGGCAATACTTGAAGTATACCAATCAGGAAAATGTCTAATAGTTTTTTGTAAATAGTTTCATGAATAGTTAATTAGGAATTGATATATTGACTCAGAGAAGTGGGTTAATATTGAATATTATTGTTATGTACTCATTTTCCTGGGGGTTTTTTGTTTGTTTTTTTTCCTCTGGTTTTTTTTTTTTTTTTTTTTTGTCATCAATTAAATACAATCATGTAGCTAAATGTTATCACTGGCAACACAAAGCCCACAATAACTGTGACATACTTGTATAAAAGTTATTTTGGGAGCTGCTATAGAGAAAGTTCTTTCTTGCTATTAGGTGTGGTCTCACAGCAGTGTCAAAGACCCTTACAGCCTATGTTCTGTACAGTGTCAGGCAGGCAGTGCTGGATTCATAAGGCTTTGATGGTTCTCAGGACACTTACAGTGAGTTACTTTATATTGATACAGGTGAGGCAAGAAATCTTTGCATTTCTGCCCCTACTTTTCATTTGACAAAAGTGTTGGATAAAAGCATGCTAATAAGTCACAGCTAAGAAACAGGAACACACAAGGGTCAGAGGCTGAAAATTTCAGAGACTGGACTTTGACACAATAGTCATCTTTCATAGTATACATCACAAGATTCTTTCAACACATTAATTGCTTCACTAATTTCTCACTTTCATTTTAAATTTATTTGTAAGGACTACTTCTTTTTATTGCAACACATATAATTTCTGTTGAGAAACCTATTTGAATATTTTTTAAATTGCATTAGATAAAAATTAAATTTCCTGAGAATGTAAGGAAAAAACCCTCAACAGATTGCAGTAATTTCAAAAATTGTATGATATACTGATCTTGTACTCTGACACAAGGATTATTAAAATAGTTAACCTACTTTTTAATACAGTAAGTATCTCCTGCAGTTACAAATATCTAAGGATATAGAGAGACAGAGTTGGTTAGTTACATGCTACACATCAACGCCAGGTACATGAGCAACAAAACCTTCTCTAGACTTTGCGAATCCACCTCAGTGAGCTGCTATCTACAAGAAAAAAACCCCAAACCTTACTTCTGTCAGTGGATCCCAGAAACTGGAGTAGCCTTCACAAAGCAAGCAGGGTGAATAAAGTGATTGGAAAGGTTTTTGAAATTGTGTGTGTCTTTTACTGTTAGGTACCAGCTCCTTTCTAAGAAGTTACATCAGGTCAGACGACAGCTAGACTCAAATGCTTTCCTGACATATTGTTCTCATAAAAGAATCAGACAACTCCAAAATCAAAAATAAAAACATTTTCGCCATCTAAACATATACAACCTCAAGGAAATGGAGTGTATATGATTGCTCGCAATAATGCCATCTGCTAATACTTTTTCAATTACACATATTTACACAGAGGAAAAAAGATACTTTTCTTGAGGTTTATTGTTACAGCAAGGTATCACTATTTCTTAGGCATGTGGTCTAGATATTATTCCTTTCTTAAATGTCTAAAATGTATCACCAAGTATTAATAATAAGTGCTTCTAGGCTCCATCTCAATGCAGCTAATGTCAGTAACTTAATAACAGATAGTATGTTTTTGTTTCTTTATGCACTATTGAAAATTTTAGGTTCACTTACATGAAAGTTCTATGCAAACACTTTTTTAGTAATCTAAAAGCAATGAGTTTTGATGTGTAATTAGAACCGGAGTCATTCCCTGTTAATTGAACAGAAGATTTCACTTTCATTCATATATTCATGTATTTTCTTCTGTTCCAAATGTCATCTTTAGGTGTTAACTGCATTGTCAGAGAATATCTAAGTTCTTTTATTATTATATAACTAGTGACTTGTTATACTTTCAATGTTTCTGTTGCTGTAGCTAGACTGATGACATTTGACTTGAATTGTCAATCTGTTTGAACTGAAAAACAAATGAAAAGAAGTCCTTTTTGCTGCTTCTCAGATGACTTCATGCTTACTCCCTAAAACTTATATAAAAGGGATCTTGCCATGTCTTTTTTTTTTTTTTTTTAATTAGGTGAGACACAGTGTGTGCAGAACTAGCCCCACCGTTTAAGTCCTAAAGTCCATCTGCCATGGGCCAGTGAGCTTGGACAGTGACAGTGAAGTCCTCAGGACTGTCAACAGCACCCAGTACCAACCGGGGCTGACCCTGCTTTGCATCCGAGATCTGACGGGATGGGATGGCAGGGAGGCATTTACTGCCAGGGGATGGTCCCTACTAAGACTTGAACTCAGGTTCTTGGGATTGGGAGTCCGGAGTGCTCTCCTTTATACCATGGGACCGCATCAACCTGGTTTTGTTTGATCTTATCTAGCAGTAGCTATCCACTCAACTGATGCATTTTAAAAGTGAGTATTAACAATACAGTGTCCACATCTTTTCTGCGAGATGTATTTCAACTGTCCTTCAACTTGCTATAAGAAAAAGAAAAAAATATGATCTATATGAGTTCTGTTTTTTTTTTTAAATTTCAGCATTGAACAAGTAATACAAATAATAATTAGCATTATTCATTAATAATAGAGCAGTTGTGTGAATGAAACTTGAGAAGAGCAACTAATTTATAAGTGAAAGTAACAGTTGTTGAACTGGATTAAATTATTTTTAATGTATTAGAAACACAAGAAAACTTCACCAAAGTTCAGAAAATTAGTAACATCTGTCTATCTTGAATTCAGAGATAATTAAGACACAATCTCCTCCTATCTGTTGACAGTGATAAGAAATTCCCTGCTCAAAGTAGTACAAAAACAGTCATAAAATGTGAGATTAAATATTTGGAAATAATATCACCTCATTGAAAAAAAATCCTAGGGATTTATCAATGATATAAATTTTAATAAAAAGCTTGAAAAAATGGAGACATTACACGTCCAAGGAATAAATTCAATACTTTGTCAGAATTAAAAACATTAAAAGAGATGACTCACAGTTTAGTTTGCTTGAAATTTTAAACTGGGCTACTTATGAGCAGACTGATACTTGCTGTAAGTCTAATAGCTGAAGTTGAACTATAGCTATATTCTTTTAGAAGAAATTTCTTATAAAAAGTATTCAGTGCAACAAAATTCCCTATAATCCTTTCAAATTCTATTGATGACTCACTTTTCTTCTTACATTAGATTCATATCTAATGTCTCATATGCATTTATCTCTTTATAACTTCCACTTTTTGGATCTTTTTACATTTGTTTATTAGGTAAAAAACCTCTTATTTTCAATGTTCACTTCCCAGCTAGTAACTTTGCAGAAATATCTCTATCATTGTCTTACATGATGGATCTATTTTTTTTTTATCTTCTGGCTTTCTTCTGTGAAATGCCTCTAATTTTTCTATATAGTTTGAAAGGGAAGGTATCATAGGTCATCAAAACTCCTAGCACTGGTGGAGGGTTGAAAAAAAAGAAGGAAATACATCAGATTTTGCATACGTATCTGTCACCTTCAAATTACTTTTTGACCTTGAGTAGTTTTCAGATATAAAAAGCCTTTATCTTATTTCATAACTTTACTGATTTCTTCCTTGCAAGGATGTGCTGTTCTATCATGTGCTCTTAGCTCATACTCTTCATTCTCACATTCTGACCCTGAATTTCCTTCATCAAAATAGATGTTGTCTGTACAGTTTCACGCGAAATCAGAATCAATCCACATTGTCCATGTAATCGCTTCTTATTTTTGTTGAGTAATCTCCTTAAAAAATAAATCATTTCTTTTGCAACAGATTACTGATAAAAAATCAAAGAAATGAGAGAAATGTAACCAAGAACAAAATGTAAATAGCAATAGCTAGCTAGATTGGTAGAGGCTAATAATCTACCTTTCTCTTAGATTACTAACCTAAGCCTTATATCAAAACATCATGTACTATTGGCTGTATGGCTTTAAAAGTATCAGGAGGACATTTCTGGGCTGATACATTTTTTCCTAGGCTAAGATTGTGAAGATTGTGGTTGAAGGAAAATAAAGCTGTGTTTTGATTAAGAATCTTGTCACTTCAAGTAGGTCTTCTAACTAGTGGTCTGAAGTATGTTTAAAATGCACATTCACTAAAACACATATCTGGCTAGGCAAACCTGGGTTTAAGTCTTCAGAGCAGTGAATGACTTCATCTGTTTCCTCCTTCATGAGAAGCACTGAGGTAAAAGTACCGCATTTCTCAGTGGAAAATAGCTAAATATTTTATGGTCTAGATCTGGGTATTTTCATGTAGGGTAGACAGGTTATAACAAACCTGATTCACATCAGGAAAGGCTGTGAAGGAGCTAGGAAGATAGCCATGTTCTCCCTGAATCTAACACAGGAATTAAGGGTTTGGTTTATTTTGGTATTGAGTAGAGATACCTTATTTGCCTTTGGAAGAACATTACAGGAAAGACTTTGCAAACACATGCATTTATAGCAAAATCAGTTCAATATCTGCATATTTCCACTTTATGTGAAATTGCTGAATAATTGATGATCAAGTTTTGCACTTATTTTGATGACTACACATACAGTGATGCACGTTTGTGTGTGCCCAAATAGTACTTTTTTTGAAAAGAGTATCAGAGCACCTTGCTTAGCATCCACTTAACTATTTGTGCTCCAACATTACAATTTGAATGGAGACAAACCTGAACTATTGACATCTTAGCCCCTCCAGATGGGAAATTGGAAGTTATTCTGAGTGAATAGTACCAAGAAAAAATAAATCTTACAAAAAGTAATATAGCATTGGGCAAACAAACCTAAGTAATATCCATGGAATGGCCTGTATCCATGCATTCATTCATCAGTTTAATGGAAAAAAATGCAACATATGACCTCATGAGCTATCCATCCATCCTCATTCCCATAGCAGCTGGGGCTCAGGTTGCTGCCGACAGGTTTGTGTGAAATGGAGTTATTGTGACTCCCCGAACCACCATCTTTAAGACCCAAAGCAGAGGACTGGCTAGTAGCATTTAAAAAATCACCTCTTTGCAAATAAAAATGAAATAGCATTTCAGTTTATTTATGTGACTTACAGAAAAGAGATACTGTCAGGTTGTGTGCTTATGCTAGTACTGTGTATTGGATGCTTGTTCAGTCAGCTAATTTCTTCCTCACATTTCCACTTCCTATTTCTCAAAAGCTTCCCTGTTTAACAAAGGGAGTTTTGTTATGTCACTGAAATAACAGACAGAAAATAAATGGGTATACTTGTCTTGAGTGATCTATAGACACACAGTTAATCACTTAGAGTATGTTTTAAAGGGCAGACTAATTTTTTAAAACTCTGTCAGCTTTAAAATGGACTTTATTGACAACTGATGATGCATATACATGGAAAACTTACCGGCCAAACAATTTTATCTGACAAAGCAAAACCATTGTGTGAATGTGATCTCATGTCTCCACCAGAAATATGTCCCCTGTGGGTAGAAAATAACAGTAGTTTGTAGGACACAGCAATATGACAAAAACTGGTGAAAAAATAATGAAAGTATTGTATACAATGATATTGAAGGGGAAATCTTGATGAAACAAATTGGAATATGACCAAGAAAATGGAAGGTAATATCTTTTCTCTAAAAACAAAAAATCAAAGAAAGTTCTCAGTAATTTTCATATTTAACAGAAAAATAATATTAATAATGTGTTTGCTATCAATAAGTCTCAAAAGACGTGAGTAAGTGATTCTGTTAGGCACCCAAATTATTAGCAATATTAAGTCTACAGACTCAGATCACTGAGTCTCAACTGAGGCAAGACAGCTCTTCCACTGCTGATGATGGTATGTGTATTATGTAGGAATATCATTTGCTGTTGGACCCTAGTATTTAGACACTGACTTCTTTCACTTTGGCTGGTGGCTACAGGATTTGTAGATTTTTCATCTCTCTTTTTTCCTGTTAATTGTGGCTGTTGTCAAAACACTGGTTCAGTTCAAGTGAGGGAATTGTCTACAACAATTATCCCCAACACTTGGAGCAACTCTCTATATTAGCTATATCTATCACTTTCCTCACAAACCCTGAAGGCAAATTTCTCACCTCTCTTAAAAATTGTTGACATTAACACTTTTTGAGATTCTTCTGGTATACACTGTTCTTATTTTAAGAGTGAATCCTCCAGGTGTAAAATCATGTCACTTTGTGCAGAAGAAAATGCTAATTAATACTTTGATTATCACTGTTAGTATGAATCAATGATTTTCTCAACTCTTTCATTCCCTTTCAGGACTCAGATCGCAAACACTAAACTTCAGTCACTTGAAGCAGTTACAGAAACATATAGAAAATCAAATTTTCTTCCATGATTTAATAATCCCTTTAGCATTTTTTCTTTCCAGGACATTGAAAGCTATAGGCAGGCTCAAGGCAATAGTAATTGCCTATAGCTTTCAATGTCTACCTTGTTTTTTAATTTAGCTAAAAATGTCATTTTAAATTGAAGGTCCATTTTGTTCTGTGTCCTCTCACAATAATACAAATAGAATTTGACATTGGGAAAAATAATGATATTTTAAAGCGTTTAGTGAAGTAAAAAGAATTTTCTTCCTCTTATAAGCCACTGTGCTAATTTTCTATGAGGAAGAGAGAAATTACATAAAATTTCAGTTTAAGTAGCAAAGGACCTTTCAAACTGTATTAGAGGCCAATATATTTTTAAACAGCATTATGCTGTTATTAAATTGCATATGTTAATAAATTGCATATTTTTAAGTGTTACAGTTGAAGACTGTTCCTGTTCTGCTGCACACGCACACCACTCATGCATGTGTAAAGATAGAAGACAATATGTAATTCTGAAACATCCAGTGTAATCCTGGTTTATACATTGCACCACTAGTAGATCCTCCAAGCTAAAATAAGGAAGACAAATTTGAAGGAATGACAGGTGGTAAAATAAATTGTCCAGAATTTTTTGTTAGGAATAGAATAATTTGTATTTTTCAGAACAGAGAAAAATGTGTTAAGCATCTTCAGTTTTGAAGACTGAAATGTTACAGGTGGAAAACATTCTTTTATCACAATTTTTGAGCTTTTCAGATCACTGATCCCACTTCATGGTTAGAAAGGTTTTTATCTCTCTGCAAGATACCTGCCAGAGAGCAAGGAGTTTGACATTTTTGTTTCTATGAAACCAGAAAATTTCTGTGTAGTTTTACCACCTGTAGCTGAGTTTTAATAAAACAAACAAGTTAGCTGTGGCAGCAGGGCATTTATTTGTTCCTTCTTGGGGTTGTATAATCTTTGCTAAAACCAAATATAGTCTCTGAGCATCTAGGAGGTAGTCCTACCTCTTTAGTATAACCACAGTAGAGTCCTTGAATTCACTAAGTCTAGTTTTCAGAACCAGAGCTGATTCTGTGGCCACTGATCTTAGCCTGTCCTGACAACTGCCATCTTGTAGCATGACTTGTTTCAGCACAATTTTACATGAGAAATAGTACAGACCCATCACTCAGGTCCTTCAGTTCACTCACACATGTGTCTGTGACAAAGGGACATGGCCGTAGGGCAGATGCTGTAGCACTTGCCCCAAAAGCAATTCTTAGCTGGGTTCAGTTCCTGCTCACACTAATTTCTATTTGATGTAGGATCTTACTGCAAAGTGAATTTACCTGGAGAAATTTAATAGAGTTGTGATGACCACTGTCTGTGAAATTGACACTGGAAAGATTAACAGGATAATTCTTGGACATCATTACTGACAGGAACATGGTATTAGGCAAATGATAGGGAAGTCTCTGGTGTTTAAGTTTCCAGGAAGCACAGATGTACAGAGAGGATTTCTTGGACTGGGGCAGCTTAAATGTCTCAATTATGCTTGAGTTTCTATTACAGCAGCTCTCTGGCAAATGTAATTCCCAGACAGTTGCCCACACTTATGAGGACATCTTTATCTTGGCAGCTAGAAAACATTTGAAATGTCCATTTTGACATACTGAGTAGAAATACATTTCTAATGGGATGTAATTCTCATTCCACATAAGGAAGAAACCAAAACCCTGACTCCTGAGAGGTTAGATGTGACTTTTTGTAACTAGTATTAATAATGAGAGAAAGGTAAATACAAAGAGCTTCTTATTTTACATTATTTCAAATCCTTTGCAAGTATTTACTTAATCTGGGAACATTTTTGGAATGTTTCACAAAATTCTTAGTGAATAGCAAAAGTATAGTTAACCAGAAAAATAAGTAATATGATTTTCCCCATTTCCTTTCAACATACATTTAATTCCCAATTGTTTTACTTTTCCCAAGTGTTCAGATTTGCCAAACATTACTAACTGCTCCTTTTTCAGGTTGCTGAGTCTTCTTTTAACTTTGTTTGCCAAGTTCCACTTGTAAACTACAGTTGAAATAGCTCAAATCTAAGAATTAGAGATTTGCACCTACTTATCTTGGGTTTTAATTTGGCACCAATGGTGACCCAATATGGCTAGATGTAAGCTGAAATGGAGCCTCAGGCTGGGGAGGGAGTGTACACGATGGTGGGGACCAGGCTGGGATGGCTGGGACATCACAGCATGTGAGTCCTGACAAGTACCATGAGAACCCCCATCACACAAGGTGATCAGAATTACGTGAGCTGGGAGAAGTGCATAATACACACTACACACATGGACATGGGGACATACTTTTGCCTGCCTCTCATATCAAACCTAACATCTCCAGTGCCAGTGTGGACTATGGAACTACCATTACATTAAATAAGAATTGATAGAGGGCCTCACTTTTTGAATTTTGTTCTAATACTTTATTACATGAAAATTATCAGCTACAATGCCTGTCCAAATGAATGCATGCAGAGTTTGAAATTACTCATGTTTCAGATGCAAATCGATTTTAACTAAGAAAATATGCAAATTTGCAAATTAAGAACTTTTGCGTATTTATATATTTATATCTATTTTTTAAAAAATTGAAATTCTTTCAGCATTTCATTTAGATGTATATTTGTTTTGCCTTTCTGGCTCTCAGTTAATACTTAAAAGTCCATTGTCATCAGCTTTCCATCCCATGGATTAAAAAATTCTATTAAAATACTGTATAATACAAACAAGTGATCTGATTCGGCATCATGTGTATTCAATGGAAGTACCTGTATTGCAATCTTCATTGAAGTGAATTTCCCTGCTAACTAGAGTATATTGTTTTGAGATTTATAACATAAATATAGTATACTTGTATTCATAAGGACTTAATTTAAAATGAATAATATATTTTAAATACCATGTCGATTAAAAATAAGATTGATCAGTCTTCTATACAGAGTTTCCACTGAAAAAACCTAAACAGAAGTATGCTCATATCTTGTGTGGTGTTAGCCAATCCTTCACCTGTGCACAAGAACAGAAGGTGCCAATAACATTGTTTTACTATACTTTCCTATAAGGAATAGGCTGTTTCCGTGAACTTCTAATAATTATTTCCATACAGTAATTTTAATATAGATTCCTGTTTTGAGACTTGACATAAAACCTAGAGACACAAAATAGTTTTTGGAAAACTGAAAGTTTCCATATAAACACATAAAATTTAGGTTGAGAAGACAACATTGTTCCTCTATGCGAAGGATACAGGCCGCTATAGTTACTGAAGATGTCTCATCTTCTCACTCTAATGTGTACTCATCATTCATAAGTGCCTGCAACCATGAAAACAGACTGTCATTTGGAAGAACAGAAGATATTTGTGGTTAGGGTACTTTAAACAAAGCAAGAGCTATTGTTGCTAGAAAATTCTCCATAAAGATTACCAGGATCTAGTTCAAAAAACATACATGAATGCAAACCTTCATGTTGCAGCTATCAAAAATCCATATATCAATCCTTGGAATTTACAAATGATGGCTATCCACTATCAGAGTAGGTTAAATTGACTGTTTCTGTGAAATCCCTTGACAGTCTCAGTAAATTCAGAAGTTCTTTAATTTTAGGAGTCTTCCTCAAGACACAAGATTGCCATAAATTTTTATTATCTTAATTTCTTCAAGGCAAAGTTACTATTATCTTTAATGGTCACTATGATGGGAACATTTGCAAGGAAGGGAATTTTTAAGTGATTGAATTGCCTGGCACTATGTATGAATCAGCTGCAAGAGCCAGGACAGAATTCAGTGTATTTCAACTACCAGTTATAAAACAACCATTCTTTGTTTTCTTCCAGCTAACTTTTTCACTGATACATGTCTTTTGAAGTTGGAACAAAAAAGGCAGCAGTCTGAAAGAGGAGCCTCATTAAGTAGTCAAGATTAATTAGATATTAGTCAAGATAATTAGAATAGGATCATTATGGACCTGCAGAGAAGTGAGGGTTTTGTCAAGATGTACAATAATGGCTTCTACATAAAGTTAAGCATCACAATGCTGGATCACAAAGTTCGTGAAATGGGTGGTAGATTGGGAGAGCCAGAGTTTAAAATACGGCAACCAAAAAAGGGTCATTGTAGGTATGAAAACACTTACAAGTAACAGCCACTAATTCTAGGTATAAGATCTGTTGGCTGGCATATACTACTAGTCTTTAGAGTAACTTCTAATCATTCTTAAATTATGTAATGCATGCACCTTAGTTGAAATTACCTTAAAAATCAGAATTAATTCCATGTATGAATTTTGACATATTTATCTATAATTCCAGCTAGGACTTGAATTGTGTTGGACCTGGTGTTAAGTTTTGATTTTTAGATATTTAGATGGGTCTTTATAAGTAGTTCCACCAAGGTAAGCACAACTAATGGCTGTTGTTAACCCTGACATAAAAAAAAAAAAGAAAAAAAAAAGACTATATTAGCATTGCATTCAAATAAAGTGCTCCTGAACTAAAATTAATTTTATATATGTATATATTTTCAAGAGAAGCTATTCCTGTTAGCTGCTTCCATTTCACTTTTCTCAGTTCCTAATATCACTTTTACTTTATAGATGATTTAACATGTTTAATTATACAAGATGTTTTCAACTAAGTAAATAAATTTTGACTGGGTGCCTATGTTAATGAGAGTTAATTATAGATCAAATATGAGAAGATAAACAGGTATACTAAGGTTGTGCCCTTTTAAAAAAAAACCCCTTATATATTTTTGCAAAATTCTGTAAAAAGAACAAGTTTTTCAGTTTTTTTCTATGCTGTGTTTGCATATATAAATTATTTCAGTATGATTTTAAAATTGATATGATTCATAGCAGAGCTGGGAGGGAGCCAGTTTTCCTCTTTCTGTGGAAATATGGAAAGGCGAGGGAGGGGACAGGAAGGGAAGGTAGGGCAGAGCCTGAGAGGGCAGGGGAGGGTAGGAATAGAAAGGAATGGAATGGAATGGAATGGAATGGAATGGAGTGGAAAGAGGGGAGGGGAAGGGAAGGGAGGGGAGGGGAGAGGAGAGGAATTGAAATACTATCAGTAAATAAAAAATGAAAAAATGAAAAAATGGATTTTGATGTTGATGTTTAAAAATTCATAGCATAAACTGGGAAGTAGTCATATCAGTATGGATACCAGAAAATTCTTTTCCTGAAAATATCAATATGGAATTTTCTAACATAATTTTTAGTATGATCATCCTAGTTAGAGTGGCTGGGACCAGCTTATTACTGTGTGAGGGTAACAAAAATTATGTCTCTACACCCTATATGTAATTTCTAACAAACTGTTAACAACAGGCAGCAGCTGTCCGGGGCACACTTGACCCCTCAGGCTACAAGCGGGGTGTTAGAGAACCCTGTGAGATAGGGAAGATGACTGAGGTGTGACATCTTCCCTCTGAGGAGTAGACTGGGCCTTCACACTCAGCCTGAGGGCTCATATCTGCGAATGGGTCATCAAGGATTCCAAAAATATCCCATGACTCACAGAGCTGGATCACCCATTGTGGAACTCCTTGCCCTGGGGGAGGTACTGGGCATTGTCACCTGAATGTGAGCATATATAATCTTGGAGTTTTGGGACTTCTGGTAACACTTGTCAGATCCAGAGGAGGACCAGAACCTTGACAGAACTTCAGCTGCCACTCTCAACCAGGCTGCAACCATCATCTGCACCAACAGGTTTTCCTTTCCTTTTACTTTGGGCTCAGGGGGACCATGTGGGGCTCAGCACAGGGGCTAACAAACACCATTATGTTTGTTCCTCAGGGTGCTGGGCTATACCTCTTGTTTTTGTGGGTTAAAAACAAATTTTCTTTGTATCACTTAATTTACTATGATATTTTTATTAAATTGTAACTCTAATTTATAATCTCTTTTGACTTGGGTTCATTTCTCCTGCGGGTTTACCTTTAAACCAGCAAAATTCTATATTTGCAACATGTCATGTACCTTTTCTCCTCATCAAAATTATTAAAAATTTACCCACTTCTGTAAACTTTCTCTTGTGAGTGACCTTTTTCATAAGCTTTTGATCTATTTCTACCTCAAAGACATTTTGCTACAGTGTTTTACAGATGCTGAAAAATCAAATTACTTCCTCCTCCTGAAAAACAAAGCCAAGTGTTTCCACCATGCAGCGTTTTATTTTTAGGGATCCATATGAATAGCCTGATTTGCACAAGTGCTGCACACTCAGCAATATCTATCTGTGGGAATTGGATACTGGATGCTTTTCAGAAATCACAAGAGGATCCATTGAAAACTCATACTTAAGAGGGAGAAAACACAGGATACTTCTATGTGAACATCATGCCCTTGTGATGAGCTATCTGAATTTTTTCAAGTTCTGCTGTGCTACGTAACATTTTTCTTTATTTGCCATGCAAAAAAATATTCAATTAACGGCACGTGAATAAGTTTAAAAAGTAATAATTTGAACATCTGAATCTAAAAGAAAGAACACTCTTTCCTTTAGAAATTGTTAGCTGAAAGAGTGCTGTATTATGCTATTCTGTTTGAAACTGAAGACTATGTCATAAATGTATAAATTTGAAATATATCCTAAACCCTCCGCATTTTGATATTTAGAACAAACTGTTTTCTCTGTTTGCTAAGGAAATAAATCTCCAATGTTAGAAGAAGAGATTGCTCTATCAGGTATTCCTTTCCTAGATTGTTTTTTACAGGTAGATGGAATAAATGCCATGTTTTTGTCAAATGACACTGCTGCTGAAATACTGTGTAGTTCAACATTTTACTTATGAGCCTCCTTCCATGACTGGATTGAAATGGTTCACACTTAAAAAACATGTGGATAGAAAGCCTTTGTAAAGAGCCAATGACAATGCTGCATAGAGATCGGCATGTGATGACTGAGAACAGTGTGAGACTCAAGAGCCTTACTAGAGTTCCTTTCCCAATATTGGATTCTTTTGGTATAGACATGTAAAAGACACGTCTGTTGTATAGACCTTGGTGTAGCTGTTGAAATTGTTCATCATATAGCCAGAAGAAAACTTAAGTTCAGGGACTAGATTCTGACCCAATGTTCACCAACGTGAATTCAGAGCAAGTCCAGGGCAGTCAATGGTTTTCTATCAGATTTATAGCAGTGTAAGAGAAAAAAGTGTTATTCAAGGTCTTTCAATGCACTGTAACAGAATGCAAGGTTCAACTACTTTCTTTAAGGATTAATTTTCTTTCAGACTGTCCCTTCATCCAATGGAATTTGCATTGCTGATTCTTACCCTTCTCAGAGGACATGAAAATATGTAGCTTCTCATCTGCTTGTTTAGTTTTTATAGATTACTTTGATGTTGAAAATAAATCTCATTATGCTGCAGATCAAAGAGGGCAATTCCTTTCACCAAAGCAGTACAATAAGCCAATTAACATTTTTTTTTTAATAATGTAATGCAGAGAACGTCATCATAATACATCTGTTGTGACTGGGTAGGTCTGCAGTAAAACTGAAACCCTGGGCAGCAGAGTCAGAATTTGCTTTTACAGTTTTAGTAGTAGTTCATCTGACCAAAAAATGTAGATAGTAGCAAAGTAATGACTTAATAAAAAAGAATTAAGTGAATAGCAAAATATGAAATGAAGAAATTTGCTTCTTTTTAACTTAACAAAATAATATCAATATTGAAAAAACTCTCAAAATTTGGTTCACAAATTATTTTTTTTCTTTGCTTATTATTCCCTTCTTAAATTAAACTGACCTACATTGGTCTAAAATACAATGTCATAGTTAATAATTGAACAATTATGGTCTGAATGTTTTGAAAGTAAGCATATTGAGCTTTGAAATTTTAATTTGAGCACATGTTGCAAAATTGTAGCAAATTAACCCAGATTCTGTAGTTATTATTTAGATTGAAATTGAGCTTGGTTTTGGTTATGATTCGTACTGATTGAACATTGTTGATAACTCTCTGATACAGGTGATGGAGGACCCAACAAAGAAAGATGTGTTGTTGTATCTTATATTAACTAACAAGGAAGTTCTGGTTGGAGATGTGAAGGTTGAAGGCAGCCTTGCTTACAGTGACCACAAGTTTATGGATATTAGAATCCTGTGGGGAGGGAGGAGGACAATGAATAAGACTGGAGCCCTGCATTTCAGGAGAGCTATATTAGGCCTCCTCAGGGACCTTCATGGAAAAATCCCATGGGAGAATACTATAGAGGTAAAGAGGGGTCCAAGTGAGCGGGTTAATATTCAAAGATCACTACCTTCAGGTTCAAGAACAGTGAATCCCTATGGGCGAGTGTCCAGGTTTGGCCTAGCTTTTTACTAACCCTGGACTGGCCCCTCTTCCCCCTCCCAAAACCTTCCCAGCAAAGGGAAGAAAAAAAAACTGAAAAGAAACGTACTCAGAAGAAACCGAACTGAATAAAAAGAAGAAATTACATTTTCTAACATTCACAATCACACTGTATACACAGTAAGTAGGATCCCACCCCCAGGGGAAAAGGGAAAAAAGGGAAAAGGGGAGTGGTTAACCAGAAAATTAGGAAGAAACAAAACCAAGCCAAAAAAATCAAATGAAACAGTCAAACACAATTAGAAACCTCAAGGAAGGAGAACAAGCATGAAACAATCTCACCCAGGACAGGAGAACAACCAACAACAGGAGAGACCAGACTCCAGGTTCTCCTACCAGCTCCCCGGCCAAGGAAGGGAAGAAAAAAACCCTCACTCCTTCCCTGCTACGTGGAAGACATGTGTGGAATACTTGTAACTTCCTTAGATACAATAGTTACTGAAGAAGCCATGGATTAAACCATTACATTGAACAAAATTGAACAAAAGGGACAGGAGATCTGCATGGATGAACAAGGAACTCCTGTCAAATCTCGGGCATAAGCAGAAGATACACATGAGGTGGACTGAGAGCTGGCTGAATGGCAGAGCTCAGAGGGCTGTGATCAGAGGCACAGGGTCTACTGGAGATCTGTAACTAATGGTGACTCCAAGAATTAAAACTTTAACATAATCACCAGTGACTTGGATGAAGAGACAGAGTACCTCCTCACTAAGTTTGCTGGTGATACAAAGCTGGAGTGGCTAATACCTGAGTGCTGTGCAGCCCTTCAGAAGGACCTCCACAGGATGGAGAGGTGGGCAGAGGAGGACTGCCTTTCAACAAAGGCAAATGCACATGGGAAAGAATAACTCTATGTACCAGTACAGGTTGGGACCTGATTTACTGGAAAGCAGCTCTGCAGAGAAAGACCTAGGTGTCCTGGTGGACAACAAGCTGTCTGTGAGCCAGCAGTGTGCCCTTGTGGCCAAGAAGGACAAGGGTATCCCGGCATGCACTAGGAAAAGCATTGCCAGCAGGTCAAGGGAGGTGATCCTGCCCCTCTACTCAGCCTTACTGAGACCAAATCTGGAGTGCTCTGTCAAGTTTTGAGGTCCCCAGTACAAGAGAGACATGGAGCTCCTGGAGGACAACATGGAGCACCAGCAGAGGATAACAAAGGTGGTTAGGGAATGACAGCATCTCTCTCATGAGGATAGGCTGAAAGAGTTGAGCCTGCATAGCCTAAAGAAGAGTCAACTGAGGAGAACTTATCAATGTTTATAAGTAGATGAAGGGAAGGTGTTGAGAGGATAGAGCCAGACTCTTCTCATTGGTGCCAAGCAATAGGATAAGAGGTAATGGAGAGAAAGGGGAACACATCACTGAACATGAGGAGGACATTCTTTACTGTGCAGGTGACTGTACTCTGCAGCAGGCTGCCCAGAAAGGTTGTGGAGTTTGCCTCACTAAGATATTCAAAAGCCATCTGGACACAATCCTGAGTAAGGTGCTCTGGGGAACCCTGCTTGAGCAGTGAGGTTGGACTACGTGATCTCCACTGATCCCTTCCAAATTTACCATTCTGTTATTCTGTGACTATTTGGTGAAAAAAATTTTTATCTTAAAATTTATCACAGATGTAAGAAGATATTGCCCTACCTTAAAAAGTTGATAGAGAATATGTCATGGATTATTTTAGTCTATCCAAGAAGAAAATAAACACTTTATTCATTTATTAGATTAACTATTTTTGCATTTCCACTATTAACTCTCTTTATGTTCTTTTATTTTCAAGTCTTATTAGAAAGTCAGTTAGTTCACAGTGAAGTACAGAAATACATTTTAGAGCAATACCTCACTTCCCACAAGCAACCACATACATAGATAATCTCACTTTTTGTTGCAATAATGACATGAAAAAACCACACCATTTTAATTAATCTGATAGTGAAGAATATAAACCAGGAAAACAATTCTCCTCACTTTCATAGCATGTTAAGCATTACAATTTTTTTGGAAGCAAGTCCACTCAGGGACATGAGCATTAAGGAGAGACTATTTACCATTTACTTAAGTAGGGGTTAAAATCCCTAAAGCTATGCTTCATTACAACAAAAAGTAGGACAAATCTCCTGAAACACAGAAAACAAACTTCTGAGTAAGTCTGGCTCTTAAATGTATTCTTCTATTACATTTAAAGATATTTAAAGATGTCCTTCCACTTCCATTAACCTATTTTTTAATCTCAAAATGAATGGTACATTTTTTTTCAATATTTCCTTAGGAGTGTATAGCCTTTTTCATCTATTTTTTATTTAGGGTCTTGCCTTTATTAGGATACACCAACTGGATTTTGCCAGAAGCAGTTAACTCCACTTCTTCATGCTTCCATTTACTTTCTATTTATTTTCAGATCATAACGTGCAGAAACCCAGAAATACAAAAGCAAGAATTGCAGTAAATCAGAAATACAAAAGCAAGACTTCCAGCAAACCAGAATTAGCTGAAAACAGCTTCCTAAAAGTTTTATGAGATAAGAGTATTTTTATGTATGTGTTTTTAATAATAATATGAAAACAGAAACTCCCACTCCATTCAGTACAATTAGCTAATTTCTCTTACTGTTATGAATCTGAATTTTGGGACAGCTGTTGATACAGGCATAAAAATACTTTGCCAAAACAGATGTTAGAAATTGACTAGTAACTCTGTTAAAGTCTTGTGGTGCAGTTGATAGATGTGCTATGTCCCATAAGAAATTCCTTGGAGTTCTGATACATTTAAAATAATCTATAAGCACAGCAACAGCCTGATCACATTGGACACTGAGACACAATATTACACCAAACTTCCCATACACTCTCTCTTGGCTATTGCTTCTGAAGTATTGTAATGTCTGTTAGACACAGCTAAGAAATAATGGAAATGAAAGGCTCTAAAGAGCTTGTAAATTCAAGTCATGAAATGATGACTGTTAATTGATAGATTAACTGAACAGCTTATTTTCTTCATTATGTCATAGGGAAAAGAAACCAGTGTCATATTGGCAACCTGCTGATTAAGCAAAGGAGCATGGCTCCTGGCCAGAACATCATAAACTACAAAGACAGTAATTAAAATTAATGAAATGTTGAATGGACCTGACAGAGTAAAGCAATCAAAATGGAGATTTAACTTGTTTTCACACTCCTGGTATAATGGGATTCAAAGAAAACCCATCCTCATAGGAGCTAACAGCAGTGATTATTTTGAAGTAGATTTCAGGTTTAATTCATGTTTGTTTAATTTGATAATGCTACAGTTTTTGCCTCCTTCAAGTTTCTAAGTGAATGTAGATGAGATGTCAGCCACATCAATCCATCAGTTCCTGGAAGCACTGAAAAAACCCGCACTGTCTTCATTGACTTTGGAAAGTAACCCAGTGATTTTTGTTGTTTTCTAATCCTTTATGCAGTTTTTTAACACAGCAGAATTGTGTGTGGATTTCTGCAGAAAAACAGTCTTTAAGAGGTGCTTCCATTTCCCAGCACCAAGACTTTCAAAGACAACAGAAATAAACAGTAGAATAGAGGAAAGAAGAAAAAGCTAAAGCTTGGGGTGAGAGTGCAACAGCTGCTGATAAGAAATAAAAAAAAATATTGATGAGAAACTTTGAGAGTTAAGGACTGAATTTCCTTTGTAATTGGGGTAAGTTGTTGCCTGGTTTTTTTCCTGATCTTTGACCATTGTTACTGTTGTAATATTTACTATGAGTTAGGAGAATTCAAGCCTTTTTCAGAGATGATCTTGTCAACGCATATCTACTATCCTTTGACATACTTTAGGATTCAATTCTTGGTAACCTAAACTTAGCTCAGCCTGATTCTGCCCCCAAGCTCTGAGTACATGCTCCTGACATTTCTTTGACCAAAAGCTTGAACACATCTTACTCTCAATAGGATGATTCAAGACTACATCCTCAGGAAGAAGGGAAAGTAGGGCAACAGCACAGTATTTTTTCTCACAACTTGCACCTAAACAGTGTTAAAAAAAAAAAAAGAAGAAAATACTTTTCTTTTAAGTGTTTAAACAACACTTTTCAAAGTCCAAATTATCAAGCAGAGGAAAGCAATATACCTTCTCCTGTGATAGGCAGAGTTTCCAGGAGTATCATTTGTACAGTTCTAGGACTAATTCTTTTAAAAGAATATTCTATACAATGTATAATCAACCATTTTTTTCTCTGAAAGTTCAAATAATTCAAATGTTGGTTTGTATATTATGCAAATAATTAATAACCAATAGCATATATATATATATATATATATGTGTATGTGTGTGTGTGTATATATATATATATATATATATATGTGTGTGTGTGTGTGTGTGTGTGTGTGTGTGTGTTTGTATATATATATAAATCCAGGTACTAGTACACCAGGAAGGATTAATGAACAATGTTTCAATAATAACTGTGCTTACTTATTCTAAGATGTGGTCTTTGAAGATAATTTCCAATGTAGCAATTCAGGGCTTGTGGACATGAAAAAAATAACTTTCATATAAAACGTCTGGAAAAAAGAAGGAAATTATGCCAGGCAATTATAGAATTTACAGAACATATACTTAATTGTTAATGTGTTATTAAAAGCAGTCTGTTCATAAATGAATGGTTACTTAGCAACATATGATTGGTGGTTGTTATACAAGACCATTCAATTATCCTGTTAAAATGTAGATTGACCACAGCTGTAAGAAACCTAAGAATTTATACTGTTTACGAAGACATAACTTATGTCAACAGAAAACACTTGGTCTTTCTCATCAAAATGAAAGAAATCTACTTCCCCAAATAAAATAATGAATAATGGCTAAAATATCTCTATTTTCATTTGGAATTTAATCAGTCGTAATATAACAAATTCTCATCTGCCAGACACAAAACACATTTTCAGTTTTATGCCTCATAAATTATTTTAGTGACAATTATTCCCCATTATTTTTTCAGAAAACACTGCTTTTTATTTTTAAAAACATATTTCTTAAATCGTTTTTAGCTGAACAAAGTATCCCTCCAATCTGTGTCTAAAGGCTGCTCAGCCTTTAGACACTGTGAATGTTGCTGTTGTGGAATAATAATTACCAAAGACTTGCATTTATTAATCATATTGCACTTACTAATTTTCCACATATCTCTAATGGAACATTACACTCCTCAGCATTTTTCTAATTCGGCTGAACCCTGCACCAAGGGTCAAGAAGCACATTTCGACTTAAGATAAACTGGGATAGAGTCACTACATTGTTATTAGAAGAGTTTGCTCTGAGTTTATGGTGTATTTATTGCGAGAATCTTGCCTCTGGGAGTACTCCTTTGTCTTAATGAGATTGCTTAAGACCTTTATAATGTCTAAAGTAATTTCCTCAAAGTCAATGCACAAAGGTGGGATAGTAGTGAATGTGCCACAGGCTTGCACCAGGGCAGGCTTACAGCAAGGTCTGACATGGTAGCTCTTTCTGTAAGACTAAATCAGTCACTACTAAAGACAACAACAAATTTTGAGTGATGTGAACTGAGCTTTTAAAGTTTGGGTTAAGTCTTATATAGACTACCTTCAGTTACAATTATATTAATATTATCTTTCAGAACAATACTACATGAGAGCGTACTTGACAGTAGAATTTAGTTGTTAAATTTGGTAGTTCCTGTCAGTCTGTTATTTTCAAAGACTGACTTCATTCCTTTTGAAAGGAGACTTCTGGAGCACCCAAGTATGTTCAAATTTATGGTGACATAAAATTATAAATGTCTTGATAACAAGAAACAAATTCACATTGACAACCTACAAGTATCCTTTGCAAACAATAAATTTTACCAAATTGCTTACAGACAGTCCTTTTCATTGTATGGTAGAAAGCACAATTTACAAGCAAGACTGTCATAATAACCTGGATTTAAAAAAGATGGCTTTTTCATTTTATTTTATTTAAAGAAATTGATGTCATTTCATATTTTCCTTTGTTATAGTCCACATTTTGTAGAAAAAAAAAGATGGGGAAATTGACAGAATAATATTTTTGTGCCCGAGTTGTCGCTTGTCTAGTGCTGAACAGTCACTGAATTTAAAAGGAGCCAAAGGTAATCTTTATTTTATAAGATCTTTTATCTTCTTCTCTGTTATGCATAGTGGAAATTTTCTTTTCTCTCTCTGTTGCCCTGAATAGATGCCAAAACAGGATTAAATGCATCTGCTTACATGCCCAGTAAATAATCATTAACTGCTGAGTTGAAATTACATTGATACATACACAAAGTTTATGTCTTTTCTCTTTGCATTTGATCTTTATCATGCAAGCAACTTAATATTATACAATTAAAGTTATGTAACATACTCAACACACAGATGGTTTAGTTTTAATTTACTAGGTCATAAGTAGCTGTAGTCTCTCTGCTATGTGTAGCATTTTGCAGCCATAAATTATTTGATAGCAATTATCCATTAAAATGTAACAAAAATTTGTTTTCTGTGTCCTGAATTTAGAACAATTGTGAAACTGAGGAAAAAAGGTGCTTGAACAGTTAAGTAGTCCATGGGTCTTTTCTCACAGGAAAATGACATTTGTACATTTTGATTAAATAATCACATTTAATCTATGAAAGTATTATGATTAAAGGAGAATATTTTTTTTCCTGGGCTGTCCATAGGCCCTGGTCAATCTTATTTAAATAGACTGGAAGATTAAGATTGAGACCATTATTATTATAATTACTAAAAATATCATTATTATTATTACTTGTAGACTCAATGGATGCCATAGAAGATAGTACTAGTGAAAATTGAGCCAGACAATAAATTTTCTCTTGAAAATAAGACCCTTCATATCAAAATATATTAGGATTTGGGTAAAAAGGAAATACTCATGTTGTGGTTGTGATTTGCTTTTTTAAAAAACGTGAAAATCACAAATTAATACCAGGTAATATTTTATCATATTCTCTGTAATTTTGGGCTGAGCAGTCATATTACAGCATTAGAATGTCTTGATAATCCAGATTAGGACCTGTCCAGATTGTACAATAGCTCTTTCCTGACCCATGTGCCTGGTCTCCATCATGCAGCAGATGGAGCATGACATGTTGTAGTGTCACTTTGTCAGGGAATTAGAATATTTCAAAGACATGTGCATGGCTCCTAAAGGGTGGAATTGCTCTCCAGTCTTGTTGCATAGACAGTCAGAAGTAACTCCTTTGGGCATTAAATACACTGCTTGAACATGCATACCTACAAAAATATATCTTAATAATAGGGGTATTTTGAGACTCTCTTAGAGAGTCCAGGTAAGAATTATCTCAGAAATTTGGACACAAACCTGAACCAGTAAATTTCAGATTTGCACACTACAATCCATATTATGCTCTGCCATTCCAGAAGTGATTATGGATCATTAATTTTAATATGGAAAAATTATTTGGCACTATGCACAAATGGCATCACCTACACAAATGGACTGGGGAGCTGGAAAACATTCTTTTTTTCCATCTGTGCTTAGAGTAAAAGCCTGGTCCCCCCAGAAATTAATTGTAATTTGCAATTTTCTTCACTGGGGCTAGGATTTCATGCTTGATTTCCTATACTTTGCATTTCCAGCATTTTCTGTTGCCTTGAAGGTATGCATGCACTTGTTCCATGATTTTTCAATCTTTGATTTGTATACCAGGCTTTAGATGTACTGTAATAACTCACATCATTCATGGTAACACCTTCAGAGTATATCTTGGAACCCATTTGTCAAGAGTGTTGTTAATATATATTTATTATGATGTATTTACATTAAAAAAAGCGCCTTAGACATAATTGAAGGACACTATGAATGAAAACTGTGGATAAAGCTGTGAATGCAGAAAAGAATTTCTGTCCCCAAAAATCTTGGATGACAGCAGAGAATAAAGGTAATTTGCCACTTATGTTACTCGGGGATTTTAATTTTTTTTGAAGTTAACAAAAAATATTATTAATGTAAATGAATCTGATTTTAAACTGGCTGCAAATTATTTTTCAGATAATGCATTACAATTCAAATTTAGGTAACACAAAGGAGAAAAAAATATGTTCCATGAAACATCAATATCTAGCAAAGTCAGAGAATTTGCAGCTTAATTTTTACCCATCATCAGGACTAATTTTGTGACCCTTTGAGTGAGAAATTTATGTAGGTAATTAAACCAGGTGGAAAAGTTAAAGCCAAATTCAGAGTCTTAGATAAATGGACATATGGGCTCTTCCTCTAATAAGGAATAGAAAACTATGTACTGAAAGCAGATTCCACATGGTATACTGAGCTAAAGAATTGGAGTCAAGACTAAATCGTGGCTGACTAGCATCATAGCACATTCCCACTTCTGCTTCCCTTCTTATAAAACAAAATTTTGATATTCTTACAAAGATTTCAGGCCAAATATCATTGTATCCTAATCTGGATAGGATGTCCTGGCAAGAACAATTATTCTTCATTATGTAGTGGCAGTGCTTGAGTTCTGTAGACTGGATGGGGTGTTCTGTGAACTTGTGAGTCAAAGAAATAAACATTACAAAAGGATAATGAGAAAAGACTGTACAGTAAAAAAAGGTTCACTCAGTAGTTTTCGATGAATGCCAAGGATGATGACACTCAGCTTTGCCAGATGTTCAATTATTTCCTTGTTGCAGGTTACCTTCTGTCACATGATGTGACGCACTGTGCACATTCAGTACAGCCAGAGTGGCTGTAATGCAAACGGAGCATGGCAGTTGATCAGACAGTGAGCGGAAGTGTTAGGTTTGTTCTACACACTCAAATAAACACACAACATTTTCTCAGAGTTAGCGTTCATAGTTGCCTTCTTATTTTGGCTGTGGAGTAAAAAGTGGAGAGGACATCCAGGTCTGAACTGTAGCCACCCTAATGCTCTGCAAACTTCAGTTCCTTAGGCTCCAAAAACTGAACAGTAAATAGTTAGAACTCTTCTGTATGCTTCCTCTTGTCATCTTTCTTAAGTTTTCATTTATTTTGTCCTTTTATGTGAAGATGCCCACAAAATGAAAGAAGATCTGTGAATTTTCTGCAGGAAGTAAACCGAGGGTGAGATGGAGTAATAAAAATTCTACTGCTAGATGGCAATCTCTGAAGGTTGTAGTAGGACAAACTGAAGTCATGCATCTCAGATGCATGCATAAAAGGAAACTTGAAGACAGCTGTAATATTTGTTGTTTTGTTTGGTTTTGATTTGTTTATGCGATGGTTGCTCATATCCATGCTAGGAAATGTAACTGGTTGGATTTGAAGCAGCTCTGCTAGTCTGGAGATACAAAGTGGCTTTTGTGGTCCTACCTTTTGTTCTGAAGTGGGTCTTAACAACAGCCTTTCTCTATTTTTGAAAATCTTGTGTTTTTCTTTTTCTATCTTCAGGGTATTATTTACCAGGAAATGAACCATACTTGATGTGGCTATGGTTTTTAGAAGAAGATTTTTAAAATTCTGTGGTAAAAAAGACTTGATACAATTAATATTAAAATTAATGTTATTTATATAAAACTCCTCATCCCCCCTTCTAATGTGCCTAAGGAAGTCTAAGGAATTTTAAACATAATCTGAATAAAATAGAAATAAAAAAATATTACCATGATCGCTGAAGATGAATAAACTGAACCTGACCAGTTAAGTGACATGTTTATTTGCGGTTTATCAAAATCTACTGAGACAAAAAAATTAAGGATGGGCTTATTTTTAAGTGCTTGAATGCCTTCAGCTCTGGTCAAGTTGGATATTATAGGAAAGTCACCTGTAAATACAGAGAAATCTACTTTTCTGTGGTTTATTAGCACTTATGATTCTACTCCAAGACAAACTTTCCAATGTAGAAGCAGAAATTAAAAATAAAAGGCAAAAACTGTATGAGAAAGAAAAAAACCTGGCCTTTATTGTTGATGTCTAGCCAAAGCTCACATTGAAACTTCAGTCCTGAACTTTGGGAATATCAGTTGATTGTTATGTGTAAGCTATTCTTGGTAGTTATTTCAAGCTTCCAATAAAAGATTTTTTAGCTTCTTCTCTGATACTTTATCCATAGTCAACAAAAAAATTATGTTTATATTAACAGTAACCTTTTAACTTTTTAAAACTTTTGTTATATCTTAATTTGGTCTTGGGGTTTCTTTGTGTTTGTTTGTTTGGGTTTTTTTTAATTCAATTTGTTCACTCTTTATTCCTATGTCTTTCAGCGTGATTCCTTTGGTAATGAGAAGGAAAAGCTCCAGCTGAGTCTTACCTTTTTTCTTTTAATTCATAGATCCAAACTCAGTATTTTATCTAAGCTCTTTAAAAGTGTTGAGTGACAAAAGCAATAGAACAGCAGGAGTATTTAATGTGTACAATCTGAGTGGGT
>VWZD01001055.1:86817-107618 GCA_013396695.1 Sakesphorus luctuosus | reverse complement strand
CCTTTTCTATTTTTTATTGACTGAGTGTGAGCTCATTGATTCATGGTTAGTGCATTATAAATATAGTCTTCAGAAAAAATTTTGTATAATTGCTTCCTTGACTTTTGTTTTCATCTTACACTGTACAGTTAATTATATCTAGATAAAGTAGAACTCTAGTTCTTAAACTAATCCTTGTAATTTCAGATAATTTTGCAAGGTCATCTTGGATTCCAAGTCATGCTCCAATGGTGCTTAGTTCCTGGCTGGGGTTAAATGACAGTTTTTCATTCTCTTATCATTCAGTTGCACATAAACAGAATCATAGAAGCACTGATCATTGTATTTTACATTAAGCCTAAATCAGAATAATCACATTTGCAGGTCCAGTCCTTTGACTGAAGTACAGAATTTTCCGTATTTTCATTACACAATGGGGCATATTCTACATTTTCTTACGAAATACATAAAGAAAAAAAGAGAACGAGTGAATTCTAGATTCCAGATAAAAGAGATTAAACAAAAGCATTGCTTGAACTTGAACTTCAGTGAGTTGCCCATAACCTTCTCTGAAATAAGCATAAAACAGCAGAGGAAGTAATACTGTTGAAGACCTATGAGAGCACAAAACACAGAACATCCTAAATATCAAACTATTACTTTTCTGGGATAATGAACCTCTGACAATGCTAACAAATTCTAGCTGGCAAATAATTCCCTTTAATGTTAATTATATATCAAGAAATCAAATAATTTCAACACAAACAATCAACAATATTAATCTGCAGGATACCAGGTGTGAATTACAGGAAAGATTGCAGGATGCACAATACAACAGGCTTGGGAAAGAGTGTTGAGTCACAAAGATTTCAAGTTTTTAAAGAATGGATCTGTGGGCTACTGCCATTTACATCCTACTCAGCCTGGGAATTAGATCTTGATGATGTATGGCAGCTATTAAATTGTGGAAAGTAAGGTTATGCTCTGATCCCTACAGAGCCACTAATTGAGTTGCTCCTATATTAATGGATAAATGTTGAATATAGCTATGGAGACTAAAGAAGATCTACAGTTCTGTATATGAGGGGATAAGCACAGACTCGGAGCAAATTTAGCATTCATTTAGCCTCCTATGGTCCCCATCCTCCGGTAAGATTTCAACTATTTTAGTAAATGATGACGAATGCTTGAAGCCAAGATATGTGAAGGATGAAATTATTTCTTCAAAGTTAATTCCTCCAAAGAATCACCACCTTAAAAGTTACTGTCAAAAGCAGCTGGATTGAATTTTGCTACATACTGAGAAAGAGGGAGAGATGTGTGTGAAAGAAATATATGACATATTTTCAGTGAGATTTTTCTTATTCTTAGGTACATTTGGTTTGATTTTTATTGCAGCAGGTAGTTTCATGTTTTGCTAAGTAGCACTGTGATTATAGCAACTTTATTTATCTTTGCAGCCATTATTGCTTTATTTTACATATGCAGTTATTTTATCTGTACTTTTTGTAAGGATAAAGATTCAAATTCAGTGTTACAGGATTTTAAAAAATATTGTGTGGGAAGAAAACAAGAGATTATCTAACTAAACCACCTGCTCAAATCCAGTTATTAGGGACAAACCATCTAAAGCAAAAAAATAAAATGAATCCTAGAACAGCAAAATAACTGAAGAACCCCAACAAAACCATAAATCCAAAACATTCTTCTTTCTAGGATAAGTTTCAAAACAAAAAGAAAGTTTCCTTTCATGCCAACAGCCAATACAGTGACCTTGTGCAGATAGACTTGTTGCATTTCAAGCAAAAAAACTAAATTAGGAAAACTAATATTAAGAGTGAATGAAATTATCCCGAGACTGATATAATGCAAATTGTTGATAAATGTTTTTATGTTATTTTGTTTTCAAGCATGATCAGGAGTCTAGAGTTTGTTAAAAAACTTGTTAAAACTTATTTTTAGTTGCTCTGTTAGTCACTTTTGCTATTCAGCTAGATTTAAGGTCCCTTCATGTTCTTAATTTTGTTACCTTCAGAAAGACA
Source organism: Sakesphorus luctuosus (assembly GCA_013396695.1). NCBI lineage: Eukaryota > Metazoa > Chordata > Aves > Passeriformes > Thamnophilidae > Sakesphorus > Sakesphorus luctuosus. The sequence goes on along the minus strand of VWZD01001055.1, from coordinate 105,597 downwards.
CTATGTTAATTACTCTGCAAAAGATTTCATATTCTTTGTCATCTTTGGAATCTCCTGATGGAAATCTATGTTTTTCCTGTGTGAAAGGGTTTGCTTTGGATTAAAGGCACAGAGTTCAAGCTCCAAGTCTATCTCTTTGTGTGCAGACTTTAGAGAAAGGTAAAACACTTACAAGGAGCAGCTTGGCTTTTTGACAACTAATGAGTGTACTCAGAATTGACTCCTTTGTCCCATTCATGATCCTTGTGCAGACAGTAAAGCACTAATGTTACATATTACTTCTGATAAATACTTGCAGGTATCACCTTCTGACATAATTTTAAGTAACAGCTACAGCCCAAACATTTATTTTAGCCTTGGAGTGATTCCACAGATTTTGATTAATCCCAGTGCTATTTGTTAGACCTAGTGATGAACAAATCTCTAAAGGGCCCTGAGAGTAAAAAGTGGCTAATTCTAAAACATCTGCAGCTTAGGACCTTTGAAAGTAGGAAGACATTGACTCAAAAACAAACCTTCTGGCTTTAGCCAGTGACGAAATAATTAGGTGTCACATTTCAAAATTTAGAAAAGTCTGAAAATATGGGAACTTCTGATGCCAGATAGAAAATACCACAGCTACATACTCAGCATGTATCAGTTCTATCTCAGTGAAAAGCATTGAAAAAACTAGATCAAAACTACTTGGGAAAACTACCTTAGGAGAAGAAGTAGCACTGCTATATTCTTTGATCTTATTGTACACTTTCTAATATCAACATTTTTAGTCCAATGGCTTTGGACAATGGCTGTGTCAGACATCTGTGTACAAAGAAGTTTAGATTTGCAGATGGCCAGAAAACCCAGTGCTACAGTCTGTGCACAGTGGCACATAAGTCTAAGACATATTAACCTCCTGTGGGTGCAACAGAAAGGCATTTCAGTTTATCTGACAGGTGGCTTATGTTGGATGTGCCACCATTCTGAAATGGGCTAAACAGATGCAGTTCAACTTTGTTTTTGCAAGTTTATGAAGAAGACCAGTCAGGTACAGCAAGAGAGAAGTATTGCACAAATCGATTCTGCCTGTCCACTTTCCCCATTTGCAAATCAATTCTTCCAAAGCAATTGTCGTCCTGCTGTGCTCAGTTCTTCTCAAGAGGTGATGTGATTCAGAATTAACCTCTGTCTATGGAAATGGCAGGGTGACAGTCTTAGAACAGAAAAGGCAGGCTGCTCATTCCACACAAGAGAAATCAAATCACTAAAATAAATAAGCTGTAGCAGCCAGATTCAATAGTTATTAAAGGCCTGTTTTTGTTAGACATGCTTTGAGAGAATTTACTTATGTTCAAATTAAGCACTTTTAATTTTGCCTTCCTAACAGCCAATGTTTTTTCTCAAATTCACCTAAATGTTATTTTTAGAAAGAGGTAGTTATAACCTAGTTGCCTATCCATCCAGTTCATAGTAGTGCCTGAATCTGAATCTATAGACAAGAAAACTTTTTTTCTTCTTATTTGTACTTACTATCAAAATAGGATTCATTAAGATTCCCATTAAATTTTTGTTCTCCCACAGAATTTGTCCAGAATGCCAATCCATTCAGACTGTTGAAACAGGGGGATAGAAATGGGTCTTCTTTTAGACTGCTAGGAGAAGCGGGACAAAGTGTGTCTACAAAAACTAATGGTATCCTGGGCTTCATTAGGAGGAACCTCACCAGCAGGCTGAGTGAAGTGATTCTTCCTTTCTGCTCAACATTTGGGAGTCGACACCTGAATTACTGTGTCTAGTTCTGGGCTGCCCAGTACAAGGGAGAGATGGAGCTACTGGAGAGAGCCCAGTGAAAGCCCGCTAAGCTGATGAAGGGAGAGCAGTATCTCTTCCATGAGGAAGGACTAAGGTGGATGTGGCTGTTCAGCCTGGAGAAAAGAGGGCTCAGATTGGGGATCTTATCAATGTGTATGATTATCTGGAGGATAAAAAGAAATGGAAGCCAGGCTCTTTTTAATGCTACCCAGTGACAGGAAAAGAGGTAACGGGCACAAACTGGAACACCGCTGGTTTCTTCTGAATATCAGAAAAAGGTTTTTTGCTGTGAGGGTGACAGAGCCCTGACACAGGCTTCAAGATGTTTTGACATCTGCTTCCTTGGAGGTATTCAAAAACCACGGGGACATCATCCTGTGAAACCTGATCAAAGTGGCTCTGCCTGAGCAGGAGTTGTTGGGGCCAATAATGTCCAGAGGTACCTCCCAACCTCAACCATTCTTTGATTCTGTGACACGAAACTGGAGGAAAGCTGCCAATTCAGATCCAACTTACACCAGATTTTTGCTCTTAGTATGAAGACAAAAGGCTCAAACATTCCCCATGATTAATACATAATCACTGCATTGAACTTTCAGACAGTTTTTTTCAAAAGTGAAATATGTCCTTATCAATTTTATTATTAAAGATACATTTTGATTTGTTTAATTTTTACTATGTTAGATCAATGCAGAATTTGGCATTCATTTAAAGTGAAAAAAAAAATTGTCTAAATCCACCTAAATCAAAAGTTTCAAGATAGGTTCCAATATTTTCAGTTAAGATCTACGGCATGAAATATCCCCAATGAGCATATTTTCTGAGGTTGCTCTGTAAATTGCAAATAACCTAGCCTTGCCAAATGTTCATACCAGATAATGGAGCTTTCAAATTCAGAGAAAAGGTACTTTCAACAGCACTCATATGTGTTTGCAATGTATCTTTGATATTTTGAAAACATCTGAGCTGAGGAAATTGTAACTCCATCTTGCTTGTGGAAAACCTACTAGCTTTTTGATGTGACTTTTTGATCCCCTTTCCAAGTAGAACCCCTTCTAAATCATGTTTCTTTGCAAATGCATGTGGAGGGTCAAAGTTTCTCCCATGGGTTAGGCATTCCGAACAATCAGTATTGTCTCAGCTCCTTTATCTTTCTCAAGTGTCTCTGCTTTAACTGCTTTGCTTTCACCCTTGAGAATTAGCTGGACATCGAAGGTATGCAACACAGAATGAAGAAGCATTAGTTTAAGCTGCCAAATTTATAAGTCTTTATAGATAAGCAGTCTTAAGATATCATCAAAACTAATACGGTCAATGACATACTGAAAATATTTCTATATTCAACTAGATATGAGCAAAATAGTAATTGCAGGAATTTCACAGTGAATCTAATACTTCAACCAAGTGTTAGCCACAGGGACAAAATGATATGCATATGTAAGTTATGGCAATTTCAAAAGGAAATGGTTTATAAAGAGCAGAAAACATCATGGGTAACAATGCAAATTACCATGTCAGTAATGCTAATTAAATTTAGCATATCTTACTGTGTGGAATAGTGGCTGAAAGAAAAAAATGGTTCATTTGTTTAGCCAATCTCTTGTGAAGTGTGCCACATTCATACTTTCTCCCTTTCCTTGGATTAATTATTAGAGATCTGTAGGTGTCTTCCATTCCAATGGGAAAACAAAAGTAAAGACATAGAATTACATGTTTTCAAACAAGAGACCAAAACTAGCACAGAGTTTCTTCAGTTTTATAGACTTGAGAGCTGAAGCCTGGCAACTACTGTGCTAAATTCAACATTTTCCTCTTTTTATATGCGAATTCAGAAACAGAATTACTCATCTGTGTTAAGCTTTATAAGAAAGATAAGAAGAAAGAAAAAAAATTGTAATACAATTGGACCTTGCATTTCTGAAAAAACCCCAAAAATCCTAATGAATTAGGTATTTTCATTTATATTTCTAGTCGTGGATGTATCAGTTTAGGCACACAGTGCAGTATTCTCATGCAACTGCAAGGTATGGAGCAAGTGTATTAATAGGTAAGGCAGGCTATATTGTTTATATTGACTGTTCAAAAAACCTATCCTAGGCCCCCACAAAACAAATTTTTATTTTGCCTAAAAAGCCTTTGAAAAAATGGTTCTTATTAACTTGAATTTTTGGGTATGGAATACATGGTTGAATGACTTCTTAAAAAAATAATTTTGCAAACACAACTGCTACCTGACATAAAAGAAGGTTGAGATGATGATGACTAAGGTACCTACATTTCTCAAAATCTCCTAATTTTTAGGAGTCTCCAGCATGTCTGAGTTAGAAATGGTGAATTTTGTACCAACACAAGAGTTTCACCTTAGTAGCTACCACTAATGCTGATGAAGGGTGTTATTGTTGCTCACACTTCCTGTTAAAAAAGCAAGAGAGTTAAAAAGATATTGAAAATATCAGAAGTGCAAAACACGTAGAAGAATCTCAAATGCTGAACCATATATAATTACTATGAAAAGCTTCTTTTAATGTAAAATAAATGTGTAGGGTTTTTAAAAATTCCACTCAGAAGAAGAGTTATGGTTTTTTTAATTTCTTCTAGTCAAAGCTTAAATGAAAAAAGGACATTCTGAAAACCCAGACTGTGAAAAAAAACACAAACAAACAAAAAAAGGAAAAGTCCAGAATAACAAATGACCGAGATTAACGAGTACAGCATTAACCCAAATACTCCAGAGTAAGATCAAAATTCAAATGTCTATTCTACAGGCTCCAAGGAAGGGATTTAGGCCACATTTTCTCCATCAGTATCCTTAAACTAGGTACAGAAAAGGTATGCTGTGGAAACAGTTTTACTTCTTAGAGAGATTATGCATTCACCAGGCCAAATTGTCGTTCACTCTGTCTGCTAAAGACTGTCACCTCAGATGTTAGATAACTAAATATTAGTCTTTAGTAAAAATGAAGTTATAGAGATGCTTGGACTTGTGGTGATGTGAGAGAGCTGACCATGAGCAGGGTTTTCTTACTCAACCAGTGAGAGAACCATTCCATGTCATGTCTGAAGTCCTGCTCTGATTATTTTTAAAACAATTTTCTTGTAAAATGTTTCAGTTTCAAGGAATCAGCATTTTCCTATGGGAGAAAAAAAGAGAATGTCCCATCAAACATTTTCCAATCATCTTTATTTTGATATTTTTAAACTTGTTGCAAAGCAAAGTATATCTCTGGGGAATTGCTCAAATGGAAGAAAAAAATCTAGTGAAACTTTTTTTGAAGGATAGATATTATTTCCTTCTTATGGACCAGCACTTCCCTCTGGGGAAATAAATTCTAATATTGACACAGTGGTGAATGTATTGTTTGGCACATTTGTATCTGTCACTGACCAGATAATTTCCTGGCACTATTTCTTAGTGTTTGGGCATGTTGGATCTAAATTATCGGGGACTCTATTGTAAATAATGAGTGACTTACACAGAAAGCTTGTTGTGATTTACTGGAAAATGTCCACATTTTCTCCACTGGAAGTGAATTGTGTAAGGTGGCAATGAACTGGAAAATACAGAATGTAATTAAAGGAGGCATAATCAGTTGGGAAACTCAATGGATTCAATAGCAGAACCTTCCACAGTTACTATGTCACTATTTTCCAAGGTATATTTCTTTGCATCCATTTCCCAAATGAGTTCCCCTATTCACATTTGTCTCCCTAATCAGCCTTTTTCAATTTAGAGTGGTACAACTATCCCACTTCAGGTAAGGAGAACTCTGTACAGACCTTAGCAACTCACACAGGCACAAAGCAGTTGAGCACACACAGTAGGTCTGCACAGAATCGAAACATCTTTTGTTTTTCTTTGCAAAGGTGGAGTTTGACAGTACAGGTTTGCTGCTGAAATGTGCCACTTGTTTATTAAGGCTGGGCCATTTCACTCTCCTGCAATGGGATCTCTGCTGTGAAGTCCTTGATGTAGGAAAATGTTAACTTTCTCCTTAGGCTATTTTCCAGAATTGGCATCAAAAAGGCTTAACTTGGAAGACTTCTGCTTTCATTAATAACACCTTGAAAAGGACTAGGAAGCTTGTAGAAAGGTCAGTGATGAAAGAAAAATGTGAAATATTATTACGAAGAAAAAATTTCTCTTAACCAAATGTGACCATCAATCACCAGCTCTTACTTTTATACAATCAACATGCTGTTTTCTGTACTTTTGATACTATTTTACATATGTAGAATTTCTTCTAGGCACCATATGACCGTGAAAAGAACAGTTCTTAATTTCTAAGATTATATAATGGAAAATTTATGTTGGCTCAAGATCCTGCAGAACCCTAACCAGTCAGCTCATTTTTTGCAGGTGTTCTTCTTGAGTAATGTCTCTTTAGTCATAAGCTATGAGTTAAAAGGTTTAAAAATAAACAATGTTACTGAGGAAATACAATAAAACACTAACTTGGGAAAACTGAATGAAGTATCAGCAGGAGGCGGGATTACTGCAGCCAGTGTAGTTTGTCACAATTCTTGAATCCAGTCATTTCAGGGATCCACCTGTGAGGCTGATGGAGTGCTAGATCCTGCTTTTCTCCACTGTTTGGTGGGGTTTTTTTGCATTCCCTGGTCTTGGTTTGAGGAGGAAAAAAACCAAAAATGTTTACCCACAAGCTGGGGAGGGGGCCTCCTCCACAATAATCACGCCACTCTTTATCAAATTTAGAAGAGGAACTTTAATACAAGAAGGATAACTGTTCTTAACTGATATATATATATATATATGTATATTTATGTAAACAGACCAGAGCAAACCGCTTCCCCAACAAGGGAAAAACAACCAACCAAACAACCACCCAAACAAAGAGGTTATACTTATGGCAGTATCAGTGTTACAGTCCAGGGCAGCCTGCAGTCAGCAGTGAGGCGCAGTCCGGGCAGGCAAGCAGAAGCCAGCGGCGAGGCGCAGTCCGGCACGCAGGCGGAAACCAACAGCGAGGAGCAGCCCCGGCAGGAAAGCAGGCAGGCCAGCAGGCAGAAGCGAGGAGCCGTCCTCCACAAGCAGGCCAGCAGACAGAAGCGAGGAGCCGTCCCCACCAGCAGCCAGGAGTGAGGCACCGTCCCCGCAGGAGTCCGGGCAGGCAGCAGAAAAAAAAAAACCATAGCCAGGGGCCGTCCCGGCCGGAAGGCAACTGACTCCCCCCCGCCTCCCAACCCCCCTTCCCCTCAGCCGTGTGTAGTCCCCAAAAACAAAAGAGACAACCTGCCCCCACCCAAGAAATCAGCAGTTAACGACTCTTTTTGTTAACTCCTAGCATGGGCAGTTAGTGGCAGGGGAGAGAATTTACATAAGAATCCCAAACTACAACATCCCTCTTCACTGTCCAGTCACTACATTGTTGGCCTTAAAAATTCAGACATTTGTCAACACATAATTTAACAAAAACTAGAAGCAAAACGAGAATAATCTGTTTACAAAGTTGTCTGAAATAGTCATCTTTAGAAAAATGAAAATAAAAGACAACGCTAAAAATGTGTGAATTTAAAGCAGTTGCAGTGAAGTTCTTCTTTATTACCTTACAATTCAGAATTTTTTCCAGTGACTAGGTACAGTCCAAACAGAGGCAATCATCTCATAAAAGTAAGAGGACAAGTCATATTCCATCACACTTACTAAATTGATGGTATGATAGTTTTTAATAATTTCCACTGACCATGATATACTAGTTTTTACAGCAATAACAGTGATTTTCAGTTATATTGAACTCTTCAAGTTAACCTGGATAACACCCGAAAAAGGCAAATATTTCTGTAAAGAATTCCTCCACTTATATCCAGAACTGACTGTTCTTTATCAGAACATCTGATGTAGGAATTCTTTAAGTAAAGAAACTTTGATATTGTGTTGATGATTTTGATATTGACTTGGCAAAACCAGAATGTAAATATATTATCCTTATATGTAAGTATATGTATGTATTTATGTATGGCAAACTTCAGAAACAAAGATTTGGGAAGGGCTCTCCCCACATGGGTATGCCCTTCGAGCCTGCACAGTGGATTTTTTAGGTGAGGCACAGCATGCGCAGAACTGGCCCCACCATTTAAGTCCTAAGGGTCCATTTGCAATGGCCAAGCAAGCTTGGACAGTGACAGGGAAGTCCTCGGGACTGTCACAGCACCCGGTACTAACCGGGGCTGACCCTGCTGAGCATCTGAGATATGACAGGATGGGATGACAGGGAGGCATTGAACTGCCAGAGGATGGTCCCTACTGAGACTCGAACTCAGGACCTTGGGATTTGGAGTCCGGAGTGCTCTCCTTTACACCATAGGACCACCCTTGTCCTTATATATCTTGTATGTATATATTATAATTCTGTAGATTTAGTAAAATTATAAGTCAGTGGAAATTCTGAAGGTTATTTTTTATTCTTGTTGAACTTCTGCACAGTTCCTCGTCAATAGCTTTTAAATGATCTTCCAAGCATGAATGTTATCCCTACCTTTTGTAGATGAAGATACTAGTGCATAGACGGGAGTAATTAATCCCAAACTCTCACAAGGCATCGATACGACAGACATTCTACAACTTCCTCACAAGGTGAAGCAGAGAGGCAGGCACTTTTCTCTCTGGTGACCAGGGACAAGACCCAGGGGAATGGTATGAAGCTGCATCAGAGGAGGTTTAGGCTGAATATTAAGAAAAGATTCTTCACTCAGGAGGTGGTCAGACACTGGAACAGGTTCCTCAGGGAAGTGGTCACAGCACCAAGCCTGTTTGAGTTCAAGAACCATTTGGGCAATGATCTCAGGCACATGGAGTGTTTTTCTGGAGGTTGTTCTGTGCAGGGCCAGGAGCTGAACTTGATGATCCTTGTAGGTCCTTTACTATTCAGGTTATTCTATGTTTCTATTGGTCAATGCTTCTAGATGCCAGAGATATTACTGTTTGATAAAGGTAGATCAACTCAGCTTTAAAGTTAATTTATTTTTCACTGATACTTTAACTACACACAAAATAATGTCACCTAAGTAAACTGATTTGCATGTCCAGAATGACCATCAGTATCTCTAAACATCTATCAACATATGCAATTGTATATCTGATAGTATGAACAAATAATGGATAGCAATTAAATGTTTCACTATATGTGTCAGTGTGAAAAAATTATGAACCCTATTTTCGTAGAATCATAGAATTGATTGGGTTGGAAAAGACCTCCGAGATCATCAAGTCCAACCCTTGGTCCAACTCCAGTCCGTTTACTAGATCATGGCACTTAGTGCCACATCCAATCTCAGTTTAAAAACCTCCAGGGACGGTGAATCCACCACCTCTCTGGGCAGGCCATTCCAATGCCTGATTACTCTCTCTGTAAAGAATTTTTTTCTGATCTCCAACTTAAATTTCCCCTGGCAGAGCTTGAGTCCATGCCCCCTTGTCCTATTGCTGAGTGCCTGGGAGAAGAGACCAACCCCCACCTGGCTAGAACTTCCCTTCAGGTCTTTATGAAAGGTAAGACGAACACTGGTTATAAATGCATATATATATTGCAATACCAAAACAAGTACTGCTAAGACATCTGTTTTCTTGTATGTGATATTCTTCTAAACTATTGCCAACAGACTAGTGCAACATTCACTTTATGGCTATTTCATCAATCAAAACGTATGTCTCATTTCATATATAACTACCTCTGGAAATCACTATTACGTTTCATTCTTGGTCTAGATTTATAACCTTTAATTTCCCTATATGGCTCCAGATACTGTATTAATTTATACAGTTCTTTGTTAGTGTTTTTCATGAGTGCCTTGAAATTGCTTGTTTAATAGAAAATTTAAGTCCTGAAATGGGACCTTTCATAAATTTCTTTTCTCTGTAAGAGCAGGTGGCTCACCTTTTCTTAATTTTCCTCAATTACATAAACATGAGAGTTAGCTCTATGGCTGAAAGTCTTGGAAACATTTAAGACACCAAAAAAATTAGCGCGTAATATTACTAGACCTGCTCACTACCCTCAAAATTGCATTTAGTCCATATATAATTTTTGACTTTGCCAGGATAGCCTTCTGCAAGGCTTTTCTAAATTTCAGATGCTTCAAGTCTGTAAGTCGTCCTTATCATTTTGGAATGCAAATGAATTCTAATTGAAGGACAACGGTGAGTTCAATCATAGGAAAATGTCCATGTGTTTTTGCTGATAGCTTACATACCAGACAGTGCCAAAGATTTAAAGCCCTGAGTTCCAGGGAGGGGACCCCCCCCAACAGTAAACTAAACATTGGGAGATTCTTGTAAAAGAGAAGAGCAGAGGGTTCTAACTAGGTGAGTGATAAATATAACATTAATGTTCTTGGTTTGATTGGCCCACTTTGCACTAAATGTGAGAGGCAGTTAATGACCGCTGACAGTGAAGGGCAATGAAACAATTAGACAATTCTATTTAAATAATTCATTTGCATTCTGAAAAATGATCAGTCATCAGCTTTTCAAGCTGCATCTCAATCACTTGTTCTGACTCTGCTGCACTACATATTTCCCGGTTTTCATTTTAGCTCAAGATGAAAGTCATGAGACAATTGTGACTTTGTTCTGTGCATAGCAAAATACTTTAGTGTTAACTGACATTAGTATCTGGAGCTTTGTGTGGAGAGAGAGAGGAAGAATAGGGATGAAGCGAAGTTCTGCATGGAGAAGGGCAGTAGAAGTAATTTTTTTTTTCTGGGAGAGTAAATGCTTTTTTATGCTTATGGACAAAAGGAGAAGAATTAATCATTCATTCAAAACCAAGAGTGTCTGTTTGTTCACTATTGTGCAAACTGAAACCAAAATTTTAATAGATGGGCTTGAAGGAGTTTTCACTACTTTTGCAATTAGCAATAAATAAGGTGATAGGTAAAGCATATGATTTGGAAATATTTCTTGTACGAGTTTTTGCTATCTTTCTCTTCCTTTCTTTTCCTTATATATTTTCTTAATTGATGTTTTCATACCTTTACATTGTTATATTTCTATAGTTAGGAAGCTACATATATCCTTTCCTTTGCAACCTAATTTTTCTAAACTAAACCTGCCACACACACACATATATATACATATATATATGTATATATATATATATATACACACAGACATACACCAGTCATTCAAGGTTATTTCACTCTAATGTGCTCCAAGGGATTTATCAAGAGGAACCTCAGTTACCCTACCTTATGGGTGTGTCATAACAAATGTTTGACTTGCTGTTTGGCTTTCATAACAAAACTCTCTGTGGCTCAACTTCCTCTTCTGTAAAATATTATAATCATTGCTATCTCTTGAATATTAGAAAAAACTTTTGTATAGAAAGTATTACCATTCATTGTTCTAAAATATTTATCCTGCCAAAAAGTTAGTGGGTGTTGCGACCCGCCCCTGGAAAAGACGGGGGTAACCTAGGTTGTTATCAATAATTTCTTTGGGGTGGATTAAAGTGAAACGACACTAGATAATCAGTGTTTATTTTAACAATTCCTTATAAATAACCTTGTGGGGGAGGGGGGACCGGGAAATGCATAGGATGAAGAGAGACAGAAGAAGAGTCCAGGACAGAACAATTCTATATGAAATACCCTTAGTGGGGAAGGGGGGAAAGATGCATAGGGGGAAGAAAGACAGGAGAAGAGTCCAGGACAGCAAGGAAGATGAAATGATGAGAATGAAAAGGTTCACATAGTCACCGCCCAGCGATCCAGGGTTGCATCTCAGCAGTCCTGAAGGCCACGGTTTCGATCTGCAGGTGGCGGGGGTGAGGAACAGAGCCCCAAACCCCCAAAGTCACCAGTCCATATATATACACCTTCAGCTTGCCTTTTGCACCTCCCTCGAGGCAGGGGGTTGTTTTCCATGAAGTAATGTCACCAGCCAGGCCATGAACCCCCAATACTTTGCAGGGTTCATGAGGAGGGCAGGGTGATGGCTCTTGCCTCTTCAGGGCTTGACACTTTCAGCATTGGAGGGAGGGATGGGCCCCAACCGCCTATCAGGGATATAATGTAAAAGTCAAAAGCCTGCAAAGTCTCCTTGAATGCATAAATCATTAACCTTTTCAGTCTCTGACAGTGTGTTGGGTGTTCGTTCGTTTGTTTGTTTGTTTGTTTTACTTTGATATCTGGGGAAGTAGACAGATCATTGGCTACCACAGTCTATCAACAGAGAATTGTGGGGGAAGTTGCTCAGAGGTTGTGTGGCTATCAGAGTAACTAATAAGTTCAACATTGCCTGTATCATGTGGCATCTAAAACCTGAGAAAAGCTTAATGATTCTCAGAAAATTCCTTTTCTCACTTGAAAGAAAATTCACAAATAAGTCTATCAATGAACTGATATGCCACAAACTGCAGTACAGTTGGAATTATTTAGATAATGTGGAAATGAGAGAAAAAAACTGCATTGTAAGAGTAAGTGTTGTTTCTATTTAAAATTTTAGACAAATATTTTTGAAGACTTTATTCTGCATGAGGCACAAGTTCAGAATCAATGGGTTTTAGAACTCTGTTCTTTAGCTCTGGTGAATAGAAATTAATGGTTATATTTCAGCTTTGGAAGGCAGCATTTCCTTGTAAAGCAGATGTGTCAGGTTTGCCTTGCAAATTTGCTTGGTAACTCATGTTTCTTAGAAAATCAGAAAATCTATTACAGAAAAAAACCCCTGCCTTCAGATTTCTCTTTTTGTTTTTCTTTTGAATGCCATTCTACAATCATTATTCAGAGTGCAAGGATAGAAGAATTTTGTTAAGCACTGCTATGACTTTTGCAGGTTACGTCAGAAAACTCCACTAAAACTATGTAACAGCTTTTGCCTTTGATATTATCATAGACTCTACATAGGACATAGGTATTTGGATCCAAATTATCTCTTTGTAAGACATAGTATTCTGACAATTAAGTTATTGTGAAAATATTCTGTGTTAAAATAGTAGAATTTAGGAAAACTGAGGAAAGTTAAGTTGCTTGTTTTTATGATTGCAAAATTCGTATTACTTGGGAAAAGGAAGCAGAACCCAGAGTATCAGTAGCTGTGCTCTTGCAAATTAATCTGGACTTAGTGCTGTCAAGAAAAGGACCTTCATCTATTATTATCTCAGGCACTGCTAATTTCTCATGGCACTGTGTATGTCAGAGCTGACTTTCCACAGGAGAAACATCTGAAACAGACTTCTGATCTATCTATACAAATGGCTAAGCTACCCATATCCAGCTAAACAATTTAACTGTGTGATGAAAGCTGCATTAAAATAGTGTAAAAACAATCTCTCTACAAATTCATTTCTTATCAATATGATTTAGAAGATGTAGTGTACATTTGATTTGAGGTGTGTTGCAGTTACGTATAGCCAACTAAGTTTAAAAAGAAATGAGAGGGACCTAGGGGTCCTGGTGAGCAACAAGCTGTCCATGTGCCAGCAGTGTGCCCTTGTGGCCAAGAAGGCCAATGGTATACTGGGGTGCATTTAGGAAGAGTATTGCCAGCAGGTAATGGGAGATGATCCTGCCCCTCTATTCAGCTCTAGTGAGATAGCATCTGGAGTGCTGTGTCCAGTTCTGGGCTCCTCAGTACAAGACAGATAGGAAGCTCCTGAGGTGGGTCCAGTGAAGGGCAACAAAGATGATTAAAGGACTGGAACATCTCTCTTGTGAGGAAAGACTGAAAGAGCTGGACCTCTTCAGGCTTGAGAAGAGATGACTGAGAGGGGATCTTATCAATATCTGAGTATCTGAAAGAATGGTGTCAAGAGGGTGGGGCCAGGCTGAGTAGTGCCAATAAATAGGATGATAGGCAACAGGCAGAAACTGATGAACAGGCAGTTCCACATGAGGAAGAACTTCTTTACTATGCAGGTGACCAGGCACTGGAACAGATTTCCCAGAAAAGTTGTGGAACTGTCTAGATGTAATCCTGTGCAATGTGCTCTGGCATAATGCTGTTTGAACAGGAACGTTGTACCAGAGGACTCACTGTGATCCCTTCTAACCTTATCCATTTTAACTTCCTTAATTTCAAATTGTAAGTGTACGCAACCATGAGTGGACCTCATGATTTTTGTCACTTTTCTTTCCCTACACTGATTATAATGATGACATTTTGACAGCATCCACTAATATTGAGACTTCTGCTTTTGTTATTTTCTAAAAACAGTATCATCATGAAGAGTAGTAAATTTAATGTTTAATACTGAACAGGTTTATTGGTAAGTTTATTTTTTTTTATTTGTTTTTGTAACACCTTATGACTGGTGTCCTTTTAATGTTATTTCATGGTCTAACTTAAATATTTTTGTCCTAATTTTTGAGTTACTTCAGCAAAGAAAAGATAATTACCAGGACACCTGCATCTGGATACTTTATTTCCAAAGTTCTGTCACATTTAATAAAATATTTCTCTTATTAGTGCTTTCTAAATTAGAGATGATCTTGAAACATGAGTGTGAGCACTCTGAAATATAACGTTTGGAATTTGGCCAAATTTCTGCCCATTGCTTAATGCCAGGAATGGGGCTATTTTTAATTTGCTGTGCTGAAATTTCTGGTCATGAAAACTTTCCCCTTTTGCCTTTCTAGAATCTGCCCAACATCATTTGACCTGCAGAAGGGAGCCAAGTAGAGGAAACAAACACAGGCCATCTAGGTCCAAAGAAGTTTTGCATCACACTTTAAAATTAAGTTACTTAAATTGGGCTTTAATTAACATGTTAGATTTAATATCACACTCATTGCATATTAATTAAATAGCAGTGGATCATTAGCAGTCCATTTAATGACATGTAACAATGACTGCATATAAAATATAAAGACATTATTATTACACTGTCCTTACACCTCAGTAAATCTGCTTGAATAATTACTAGTGCTTCAGCAATACACAGTAGCTAATGCACCTCTACATCATTTCATTGTTGTAATTGATACAAGCTGGTACCAAGTAGCTTCCAAAAGCCTGTATTCGTGTCCTTCTCCATAATCACTGAAAGCATCATAAGGTTGCTTATTATTTTTAAATCACTTTAAATTCTATCAGCACTGTGGGAAAATGACTTGGGGTAAAAAGATAATGGTATGGAAATTATAGGGGAAAATATGATTGCTACTCGCAGAATGGAATGTGGTCAACATACCTGACCTCCCACATACAATGCAAGGGGGACTAAATGGAGGGTGGAGCAGAATGGAGACCCCATGGCCAGGCTATGTGGAAACCCTTGCAGAGTAGAGAAACTCAGTATTATTCTTTAGCTTATAAGCTGCACAGCAGCTGAAAACCAAGGGAGATAAAGGAAGATGTCTTGCTGTTGAATCAGCTGTTGAATCAGCAACCATGGTGAAATCACTCTTGGAGTGACGCATGTCCCCATCCCAAGGTTATCTCAGATACTATGTTGAGATACGTGTCCCTCATTGACCACCCCTCACTGAGTAAGGTGTATGACTAAAGTCACTCAAACTGCATCTAAACATAAAGAAATAGTGTAAAAGTAAGTTAAGAATGGGGAGAAGTCAGGGAAGACTCCAGTATAACTTCTGTGCTGAGTTGACAGGCTGAACCTGTCTTCTCCTCCATAGGGATGTCTACTGGGTAAGAACTGTAGTCTCTGTGGCCTGAATGATTATCTTGAGCTAGCTTATGTTAAGGATTAGAGTTTGTTAGTATATTGCTTTGAATTAGTATGTTGCTTTGAATAAGTTTTTGTTGTCATATACTCTCATTGGCAATCATCGACTCTCAACCTGTCACAATTTTATTGATAAAAAAGTGTTATTCCATAAACAGTTAATGTGAGTCCTTCAAAGGCACTAGCAGTCACTGGCAGTGGGGAAAGGTGTGGAGATCCAAAAGCGGGTCTCTCTGTTTGGCGTGTCACCCTCAACAAATTAGTAAAAGTGCCCTCTGATCTGCGGAACTGCTCAGTGAAGGGTCCCCATAACAGGACCCTGACAGACTGGTCAAACACAAGGGTCTTGGCTTTCCTGGGGCACTGACAGACTAATCAAACACAAAAGGTTTGAGTAAATTTCCCTTTTTCATTTGACAAGCACCAAACAAGGAATAAAAATGACACGAATAGAATTTTAAAGGTAGCTGTATTTAACTTTTTTGGAGTTCACATCACAAGACTGAATAATTGGTGTAATTTTAGGGTGTATACTCATGATTATGGTCAAATTATGAGCAAGTGCTGTACTATCAATGTATCAATATATGAAACTGGCTTGTATTATTTCATGACTAGACCCCTGGTAAAATTACTTCTCTCTTCCTTTGATTTGCACTGACTAATGTCTGGGCAGATGACCAACAAAGAGAAAATGATGTCTTGTTTAGTGGCTAGTTCTCACTTTTTAATGACAAGTGACTTTCTTGTGGCTATGCTGTATGTACCTTTTCTGCTAAGTGAAGATTGGATTAAAATAATCAATCTTTTACCTGATGTTTCTGACTTGAATTTGGGGGCTCTCACCTACACACCATTTAATATTAGCCACTGTTGAGACACTTTCAGTCAAGAAACAGTTGATTCTCAGATAGGGCTCAAAAGCAGATCAATCAGGCATGATTTAATAAAGAGTAACTGATCTGTTTGTTCTCAAAACTTGAATAGGAATATAAACTGAAGGAAAGGCTTTTCTTTATATATAGCTTGGAGATCCATAGATAAAAATAGGATGGAATGGATTTCAATAATAAATTAGGCTTTCTTTTGTGATTGTAAGTACTGATATTTTTACTGTTCTTTCCAAATAAAACTTATTTATTTCTAGTGAATGGACACCTTTACCGGCCTTACATAGTTAGTTATGCTCTAGTTTGTAATCTTTTTAATTATTCAGTGTTTCTAATACTTGCCATCTTAGATTTTTGTAGATCATTTCTTAGCAATGTGAAGGAGGAAGTAATTTTCTTGTCTCTGTCCTCATTTTGTGAGAGATCCCAAATATAAACATGAAAACCCAAAAAAACACATCTAGTTGTAAAGAAGATGTAACTTGCACTTACATTAGAGGCTTTGAATGCTCCAACATTATTAATATTTATGTTTAATTCTTCTTAAGAGATAAAATTGCCTTTTTTTTTTTTTTTTGGATGAGAAACTGGGAGAGGGAAGAGAAATAATTGGAGAAGGTTCAAAGTGGTACAAGAGATCAATAAGTCATTTATGGCCAAGTTTCTAAATATTTATTTATGGGCTAATTTGTCTTCGTGCTCATAGCTCTATATCAGAATATAGCCTTCTGTGCAATACAATTAATATCAACATACTTGACTAAAACATTGAGGCAAAATAAAACAAGAGATTTCCTGCCAGCAACAAATCAGGGAAGAAAATGGCCAGGAGGCCAAATTCTTGTCTAATTTATATCCTGCACAACATCACAGAGTTCAGAGTTGCTATATGATTAATGATTTCTATAGTTAATGGAGCTGTACTAGTGTAATGAAGAGAAAAAATATGGTCCATTGACTTTCATGGAATGACACTGACCATACATTAGTGCAATTCTAGGGCCTTATCTTGGGCAAACTGATCAGGATTTTCATGACTGTCTGTTGATTTGTTATATTTCAGTATAAAGCATGTCAGAACAAGGCTATATAAACCAGTGTCTTACCTCCAACAGTAGCTAGTGCCAGATATTCAGAAAACAAAGAAAGCCTCAGAAAAAGTTGTGAAAAGTTCCAAACTATTACAGGTTAGAATTGCATTTCCCTCCAGTCTCAGTTTTGTGCTTGCACCTGTGTCTAGATCCAGCCAAGCTTCTGTAACAATTCACATTCATACCATTCCTCATACATATATTATATATTTTTTTTCCTTTCTTCCCCCCCCCGCCCCAAAGTCAAAACAAGCTCTTCATACTTGATTGAAACACATGAATGCCAAATAATTTGGAGGTAGCAAGAAATTTTAATTACAGGTGGCTGACCTTCTCTCAGTCCTTTTGTCTCACCAGGAGTGACCTTTCAATTTACAACTTTCTGTTGGCCTTTTCAGTTTGACAAGATCTGCTCTCTCTCAGCTTCACAGGTAAACACTGCCTATATAAATTGTCTATGGGAAGCTGGTATTTTATCACTTTCTGACAGGCTTGGACTTCCTAGCCATGACTTACTTGGCATAGCAAACGGGCTAGTTGACACAAAACAACAGTCCCAAAACCATGTTTCAGTATGATAACACTAGAAGTCTCCTCTTAGTTGTGTAAAAAAATCTGATACCTATTAGGCTACAGGGAAACTGAAACATCAGCCTTGACTCATCTTTGAACTCTGTTGCTGTTGCCTGCCCACATTGTCATTGCTTGTTAATTGTTAATCGGTAAACACCTGAGAGTGAGGACTGTCCATGTGCAATGCTTAGAATAATTGGTCTTTAGCTCATGAGGTGCATTCCCTAGCTCTATAAAAATTAGAATATATTATTTAAATATGCTGGTGGTGGTCGGGGGTTTTCTTATTAAAAAAAAAAAAAATCCCAAATATCAACAAACAAATCAAACCAGAAGGGACTGGATTATTTGAAATATTCTCCAGCTTTTAAAGGCTTACTTTTGAATGTTAGTTTGGGTCAAATGATTGTAGTACAGCTCCTTTCAAAACGTCGAGAGATCCAAACTCAGACAGATTAAAACGGGTCACAAACTGAATTTTAATACAGTAGTTGCCTTTGTCTGTTCTGGATTACTCTTGGACAATAGAACCATTGCACAAATGCAGGATATCTGAGAGCATTAGCTAAAACTGTATCACAGAGATTTCCTGATTTTCAATTTACAACAGCAGTTTTATTCATTTTATATTTTGATACCAAAGTTTGAGTATTTTGCAGTCTATTAATTGTTTAGTATAGGTAAGGAATAATTTGTGGTAGTTTTGTGTTGATGGCTGCACATATTTATAATTTAAAGATTATCTAATATAAATATGATCTAAACATGACCTTATATATATATATATATATA
>VWZD01001055.1:41880-86531 GCA_013396695.1 Sakesphorus luctuosus | reverse complement strand
ACCCAAAACCTTCTTATCTTACTTTGTTTTCATTAGCTTGCTGGTTTTTCTCACAGAACTAATTTAGCACCTGCTAGTAGGCCTCAGAATCTGCCTGCAGTTCCAAAACCTTTTCTCAACTCAAAAATCCTTCATCTCCACATCCTGCATACTGTTTGTCCTGTGGAATATGCCCATGACAGAAATTTAAAGTAAAACTAGAGCTGCAATTTCCTTGTGTACACAGAGAGATGCCACAAATGACAGCTCAGAATGAGCTTTTTCTTTAAAATTAGAACCTAAAGTATACTTGCATAATCAAAACAATATTTTTTTGAAAAACCTAGCTTCTGACATTTTCACACTGAGTCATAAGATACATGGGCTAGGAATAATGGCCTGAAACTTACATGTAAATTTTCAAGATACAGTATTCCAATTTTCAGGATACAGTCTTATTAAAGATAAGCATTCTCCAAACTAATCACTTTGTGGACTAAAATGACTTCACTTGTTAAAAGGGAAGGCATTTCTTTCATGTCTGCAACGCAACTGGTCTACTACTAGGGTCTACTACTAGATATCTCACTTGTCAATCACTCAACTGGGAAGGAGCAAGGTTGACAGTGCATGAAATAAGCTGTGCACATAATAATATGTGGTGATCAGTTTTGTTGTATTGATGAAAAGCAGCACTGTCCAGGGCCACTCATTACCTAAGAAAGTGAACTATTCTTGCCCCCCAAATTTTCTGTTGTATTCCTATGTATCCTGAAAGATATTCTTCTAACTTTAATATATGTGTGTCTCTGGCTGTTAACATTTTTCTGAATATCTACATCTATAGTGTTTCCCTACAGCTCAATACCTATTGTTTCTCTTCTTCTACTTGCATTTCCCTTGATTGTCTTTCCGGGACATAAAATCAGGTATTGTTTCCATTTTCATAAAAAAGAGGAATTTGATCATATGAGTGTTTCTAGCTACAAAACCCAGCATTAAGAATGAGTTAAATGTACCACTGAAATAAACAAGACAACTCAAAATTAGGTTTAAGTACATATAGAAATAGATTGGTAGAGCAGTCTTTAAACATATATCCCCAAACCCAGCATTCTTCTCTCATTTCAACTGCATATCATACTAGCTTAAAGAAAGAGAATAATTTTCACACAATATTTTCCAAATTCAGTCAAATGTACTTGGACTTTGGTAACACTGGATTTCTGCATACAGCTGATACAAGTATTATTTTTCTTTTTATTTATGAATGTGAGTCATCTGGAAAAGTCTTCATTTAATTATTGTAGTTATGATACTTTTTTACTTTTTTCTTGGATTTTTTTTAAACAGCTGTTACATCTGTGTTGAACATAATCTTTAATGATGCATATGACAGGAAAGTTGAAGTATGTGAGTTAATTGTGGCAGCTTTGACTTTTCAGTGTCCGTATGTACATATGGATACTTATGCACATATTTCATATTGGGAGAATCGTATGTGTAAGAGTTGCAATATGAGTAACCTCCCAGGGCTTTTTTTTTCCACAGATGTTGATTTGTCAGCACATGTTTTGAAGTACAGATAAATGCAGCTTTGTACAAATTCATATAGAAGCAAGCAAAATCTCTGAAAGAACACTTGCCTTCTCTATGCTCTTAATTATGCTTTTGCAGCTAAAGATTTCTGTGCAGGTACTGAATGAAATAAAATGGATAGAAAAAAAAAGAGGAGCAAAGAGGGAAAATGCAATGGAGAAAAGACTTCATAACAGAAATTCAGAAAGGGATGAAGTTTTAGTGAAGTAGGGAAATAGAGGATTGTAACTCCAGATGTCAGAGGCAGGAAAGGAGAAGGTTCTTTCAACCAGATCATGTGAGAGAAAATGGTGGAAGTCAGAAATGCACTGGGGAAGAACATACTAAAGATGGTTACTAAAGTTTTCACAATTATTGTCTTCATTTTGTTTTTTTCTTTGTATGCACTATCTACATTATGGAAGAGAGCATTCCCACCAGATGCCATATGGGGCATATCCAATAACACATTTTTCTCTTATGTGTGGGGTTTTTTTTCCTACTAAATAGTGATGGGATCCCTTACAGCTTAAATGCCTGTGATCTAGCCTTCCTGTGGGATCTTGTGGCAGTCTTTAAGCTTAGATCTAGTGGAAACTTTTCATAAGCTTTGGAGCCCAATTAAAGAACTAGAATTTTTAAAACATTTCCTCAGAGATTGCCTAACTGCAGAGTCATACAATATTTGCAGCCTCCTCAGTTATTCCTGATAAAAGAATATGCACACTAGTTCTTGTGATCTACAAGAGAGAAATGATGGAGGTGCCTGGGTGGGATTTTAGGTTCTGAGGACTAGGTGTTTTTTTCCTCAATTCCCATTAGCCTGCTGCCTATTCCCTTGCTATTTTATTTCATTTGCTGTTGTGACTCCCAGAGTGAGATTTCAAACTCTGCTTACTTATGCTGCTTCATAAACTGTACTTAAAAAGTGGCTATGATTCTACAGCAGTGATTAAGCATCTAGGTATTTCTGTGGATCTGGGTATTAGGCTCCCTGTGTCTCATTTCCACTCTGTAAAATGAAGACAATTTTTTTACTCTAGAAATAAATCAGTTTCTGAAGTAAACCAGGTGTATTTCTGAAAGTATACTCATTCTTTATTTGAGCTGTTCAGAAAATTGTAAAAACTCCTTTTGTTTTTAGATACTATGAAAGAATGAAAAAAATAAGTAAACTAGACTTGGAAGACAAAAGCGGTATGGAGTGCTACAGGGTATCTTATTGTTAAATTAACACCAACACACTAAATAACCATTAGTGCAAGTTTCATCTGATGGATAACTGGGACTTCACTGGGATAAACTTCCATAGACTAACAGGAATGGTCAGAAGTATTCTGGAAGGCCAATAGGCAACAACTGCATTAACAGAACAATGCTTCCAGCCAGGATCTGGGACCTTAATTGGAAAGGTAGGCCTGGATTATGGTGGTACCCACTGCATTCATTCGCTGTTTAAGCAGACTTCAACTTTCTGTCCTGGAGATCGGCAGGCTTTGCCAAAGTAAATGAGCTGAATAAGATCAAGGACATATCTATATATATTTCAAATATTCTTTGTTCTCTCGCTCACTCTCTTAGCATTCAGGACCCTACAGTATGATTTACTGGGGGAGAGGGACCAGATGAATTAATACTAATGTCTGACAGTGTTGTTCGGATCATTGTAAATTGAATTTGTGGCACTAAAACTAGTGACAGTAAGCATGGCAAAAATTAATAGTAGTGCTAATTACATTTCAATAAATTAACTTTATAGGCTTTCAAACAGCCTTTTACTATGGCAAATGAGCATCAGTCCCATTACCTGTTAGAAAAGACCACTAGAAATCATAAAAAGTGAAATCCCATGCAGAGAGAAAGCTAGAGAGATGCACACTGTAACTGTGCTTTTTTTGTGCAATTGAATAATAACTCCTTTCGATTCATAGCATAGAGAAGTTCAATAACTTCAATTGATAGTAAGGAAGAAATTTAGAAAGGATGAAGTTATCCTGCTTGTCATCCTGGAATATTCTCCAGAGTCAAGTCTGTGGTAAGTTCAGGGATGTTATAGACTTGATCTTGGTGAGCTAAAATGGACCTTTTGCTTTTGTTGATAATCATCCATCAGTGACTATAAATAACAAATATTGCATACTGGCTGGCACGATTGCCAAGACAATACTATAATTCAAGGGTGCACTGGTAATAGAACTCCAAAATACAAACTGCATAAAAATGAGATTCAATGAAAAGTAGACTTCATTAAGGCATTTCTAGAACTGTTTTTCTAAGTTTTCAAGATGCATTTTAGTTCACAAATTCATCTTAGTTGTCCACAGCACAAATAATGCATAATTGCACTAAAACGTATTTGGGAACCAGATACTGAAAAAGGCTACAAATATAATATAAATGTAAATATGAATAATAATGAAATGTAAATATAAATAATAACTTGTTTCTCAAAAACTTAATTAAACAGTGGTATAAGTTAAAAAATTGGATTATGTTTCTAAAAAGAACATTAATGGATGTATACAATTACTGTTGACATTATATTTGCTTTCCAAAATAACTTTATCTATAGCTAAATCTGAAGGGAGCTAGAGATGTAGGATCCTACATTCTCAAACACAAGTGGACAGGCAGAAGAGGAAATTTTCTGACTTTACTAGTCTGAATTATTTGTTCCTAGTTCCATATTACCTTTTAATATAAATTCAAAATTTCCTTAGCATAATCCATTTTGATGTCTCATTTTTGATGACCTATTGATCTCTGGTAGAAGAAGTCCCTTTTTGTCTGCCAGCTTTTTTCATCCATTTGTTCAGAGTAATTGTCAGCCTCACCAAGGTCAAGGGCCTGCTGCTAGATAAAATCAGCATTTATATAGAATCCTTGGGAGGTCAACCATCTTCATCTCTCAGCAAAGGGGAAATAAGTGACAGAGTTTATTTATAATCTTCTTTTTTCTTTTGTTAAACACTAAATAGGACAGAGTCATAGAAGAATGTGGTAATGAAAAAGTAGAGCAAATGTCATACATATAGCATTGTAAGAGTTGCAGATCTGCTATACTGTTTCAGATTATCATAAAATAGGGACTGTTCATAGAAAAAAATTAGACCAGCCATTTGTGTTCAGTCTGGAGGTTTTGATGGGTTTCACAGTTTTTAGTATCTGAGATCCTGTTCGGTATATAAGGCATGGTTAGGTAATTTGGACCTGGAAATACGACTTTGCTTTGGATTTAGCCTAGCATTTACAAAGTTATTTTAAAGTTCTTAAGTGAAGAGTGCTTTTTAACCATAAATTGTCTTATTTGTGGTATATCTAGTGTAACTATTCCCCTTTGCTGCACAAAAGCAAGAAAAATTTAAATAACCCTACATCACCCTTCCTACATGCCTATCTAGTCTCAGCCTTCAGTGTCTTCAATAGCCTTTTATTAACAGAGACAAACTGAGAAGTTGTGGAAGGCTGGCAGTGAAGTGCTGATTGATACGTTCTTGCTAAGATTCCTCAAACTCTGAGCAAATTGCTAGTTGGGCAGACATTTAATTTTTTCAGCATACCTCCTCTAATCTGCAGCATTGAACTTCTGTGTATTTAGTGAACAATTTATCATATTCCATCTAAAACAGGGTATACACAGCAGAAGGAAGAGATGTTTTTCCTCTCAGACAATTACCATTATTACACTGTTTTTATTTACAGAGACCCACCAATGAAATTTGTGTCTGTTTGCGTTACATATAGTTCTTCAATTCTTTTCCAGACAGATGGAGAATAAATGGAGACAGGACATATAATTGATAATATTTGTTAATTTCTGAACACAAGAAATGGATTTTGAGAGTGAGGATTGCATATTTAAGAGAGTAAATACAGTAATTTTTTCTGTTTGTTTCAACTTAATATTGTCCTTTTTGCATATATATATGCTCATTGTTTGTAGACAGGTGAAGTAACTGATTAATCTTTTTATTAAAGTCTTGCACTGAAAGCTCACGTGGGATTTAGAAGCTAGATAAATCCTAAGGATATAAAATATGATTGTAGAGCTACAACTATGAAGAAGGAGTTTAGTTTATACTAGCTGGCAAGGGGAATCTTTCAGTCACCACAGATTCTGAAGCAGTGAAAGAACTGGCAGCTGTAATGCAAAATATAAAACTGAAAATAATTTTGAAGTATCCATTGGTGACTTCTCAGATGTTGTTATTTATTTATTTCTCAGCATCTCTGCCCAGTAAATTTCATTTACTACCTCTCTCATTTTCACTTGTCCCTAATGATAACTGCCTGCTATTGATAATTAATCCAGATAATGACACTCCTGGATATGATGCCACATCTCTGGACACTGAAGTGTGTCCAACATGCCATTAAAATCCCATTAAAGCTTTATTCACCAGTCCCAAATTAAAAATAAACATCGATGGTACATTTGAGAGAATACTGATTGCCCTGACCTTGCAATGCACCTTCCAAAAACTGTAGCAGAAAGGACTTTCATTATGCAAACTGAGATGGTATTTTATTTATTTCTATTCCAGGGTAAATAGGAGTTCTCTTTTAGCTATTGGACCTTGAGTGTCCAGTTTGTAATCTGCTTCCCAACAAAAGTATAGGATATTCTCATACAGCTTTGGGGGCATCTCTTTTCCTGTGGAACTTGTTGCACACTCCTTTGTATCAGTGCATAAAACTAGTCCTTCCTTACTGATCAAATTTCAGTCATCATAATTGCAGTTTGCCTATAAGCGTCTCACTCCAAATCAGGTCATTAATTTATTTTCATAATCTCCTATCACAATGTTTTCTGCTTTCTCTTTTCCCAGCATTTGATTTTTCATTTTTTTCTCTTCTTTCAACCTTACCCTTCCAGGCAGTTGCTTCAAAGTTGCATCTGGTTTCTTATGCTTCTTTCTCACAGAAAAGGATGTCCTTTGATAGGACCAACCCCTGTCTGTTTTTCTGGCTTTTCCCCCCCCCACCCCCCCCCACTCTCTTCAGTTTGTCCCATTCTTTAATGCTTTCTGTAGTCATGTCACCATCTAAGCATCTGACAACCTAACTCCTGATCTTCAGCATTTTCTCTTAGCAGCTGCAAAGAAAGGAGTGGTGTTTTACCTCAGGAGTTTGCTGAGAGAGAAGCCCTTAGCTCAGTACAACTGCACGTTTCTAATTAGTATGTGTCATGTAGAGAGATGTTTTCAAGTGTGCTCAGAAATTTATTTGTACTGTGAAACTTGTCAGAGATTTTTGTGTGTATGTGATAAAAACTACTGAATAGTAAAGAATTATTCTTTAGGATGATTATGTGAAAATAGTGTTAATCTTCCAGGGATATAAAGGAATTTCCAAAGAGAAATGTTTGAAGCTATGACTATAGAACAGACTTCCTTGTTTTTTCGGTTCCTCTGTTAAATACCTCTGAGAGTAAAAGTAAGTTATTAGCTAAAAAAAAAAAAAAATCTCCATTTTTTCCATGATATGATTCACTTCACGTACAGTGAGACACGGTTTGCCTTTTAGGTCAGATTAGCTCATTGTGCCAAGCTATTGATAATGCAGAAAAAAAGATTTATAAATATTTTGTTTCCAGATCTAAGATGCACAAAACCTGGTCAAAGAATGGATGTCTAGTGGTCAAATGCTGCCTGTGGTATCCAGATGTAACTGGGACTCTTCTAAATATATAGCTGAGTAGACACATGACAACTGAGGTCTGCTTTTCAGATTAATTCAAGAGGCAGGGGCCTTGGGAGAGCAAGAAGGGAAAGATTAATAATCTTAATTGCTGCATTAAGATTGGTTTTTCCACATGAGATGGGAATATAACTGTCAGTGATGAGAAAACAATGACATGGCATGGCATGGCATGACGTGGCTTGGAGAAGGTTTTTTTTGTTCGTTTTTTAAAGTAATGCTGGTAATGCTTGTTTTACAGCTGAACAACTTTCTCATTTGTACCTAGGTTATACATAAGACAAAATCTAGATCTTTACAAATCTCCAGGTGGATGAAATTGTTATTATTTCAATATAAAATAACAAAGAATTAAACAGGTGCGGACTGGGGCTGCAAAACCTAAAAGCAGACTGAGTTTCAGTGATAGGAGTTGCCAATCATGTCAAGGTATATAAATGAAAGCCTACCAGATATTTAATCTGTTTTTTCTTAAAAAACCACAGTTTTCAAACAAATATTTCAGTGCCTCAATATTTTCTCCTTGACCTGTGTTCAGAGGTTCTTTCATTTAAATGATAGCTTTTAACATTTGACTACACAGAGTGGTTTGTGGTGGAAACTTTGTGTTGGTGGCAGGGGTGAGTCTTGGAGCTAAGGAAAATGTGAAAGTTACAGACCATGATACTAATAGGGATGAAAACCTAGACACCAGGTTTGCACTCCAAGCTCATTAATGCGGTTTTACTTTAAAAATATACAGAGCTTCAAAAATATGCCCACAGGGTATATTAAGAGGACTTTCAGTTCTTTCCATACTTTGAGAGAGTGTATGGGAGAAGACACTTCACACATTTCTCAGGTGGTCAAATAACACACTTTTACTGGCAAATTTTAGAAGGGTGTTGGTTTTATTTGCTCTAGTCCCCTGTGACCACCCTCCCCCCCCCCCCAACAGGTGGGACTTCAGTGAGCTGGACACTCTGGGGCTGGGTCAGGGTCTCCAGGGGCTGTGGTGTGGGGTTCCTGCTCCAGTGTGCCAGTGACTGACAGCTGCTCCAGGGCTGCCCCAGGAGGCTCCAAGGGGCTGGGGTGTGGGACAGGGCACTATTTCACCTTCATGAAATTCAACCTGTCTCTTCCCCCCACACACACACTTGCATTGGTCTGAGCCAAGAATTAATAATCCAGTATCTCACAACAGACATAATTAATTTGATCTTTATTTCTTGAGGCTGATCCAAAAAATACATGATTTTTTGCTTGCAGTGTCATAGAAGACCTAGACAACAAATAGGAAGAAAAAAGGTGGGGTTTTTTTAATATTGAGATTATACTTTTCCTAAGAAGAACACAAATGATGTGGCATAACAGTCTTCAAGTATGAAATGATAATATTTAAGGAAAATGTAAACCCCCAAATTTATTTTGTCCCTTGGAACAGTTTCAAGCAAAAATAGCTTTATGTACAAGTGTGAATCACAACAAAATAAGAACCTGGAAATACTTTGCTAAAATGATATTTCCTCAAAACTCCATGTTTTAATTGAAGGGGAAAAATGTTATTTCAAGTGTATGAAGCAAGTAATACAGTTAGACTATCCTCAGGATATAAATATGCTTATAGATATATCCTTACTTCTTATGGAGCTGACTCAGAAAAAACTAGCATCGTACCACAGATTTTCTAATTTTTCAAATTGATTGTCTCAGGGAGAATGACCAGTAATTATGGATTAAGGAGTTAAGTGAGCACTAAGAAACTTGTGAAAGTATTTACCATGTTATAGTAACAATGATTGTTACTTGATTTGTCAAATAGTTTCCTAATTTCCTCAAAGAGAAAACACCTGTGTTGTGTCTAATCAAGTTGCATTCAGTGTCTCTCAGGGGTCCGTACTGGGACCAGTACATCTTCATCAATGGCATGGGCTATGGGATTGAGTGCACCCACAGCAACCTTGCAGGAAGAAAGCTGAGTGGTGCAGTTGACATAGCTGAAGGATGTGATGCCAGTGAGAAGGACCTGGATAAACTCAAGAAGTAGACCTGTGAGAAACTCATGAGCTTCAACAAGGCCAAGTGCAACATGCTGCACTTGTATCAGGGCAACCCTTGATACCAGCAAAGGCTTGGAGATGAAAGCATTAAGAAGCTGAGAGGAATGTGTGGGGACAGTGAATGAAAAGCTGGACATGAGTCAGCAACATGTGCTTGCAGCCCAGAAAGCCAACTATACCCTTTGCTTCATCAAAAGTAGCATGGCCAGAAGATCTGGAACATCATTCTGCCTTTCTACTCTGCTCTTATGAGACCTAGCCTGGAGCACTGCATCCATCTCCTGGGTCCCCAGCAGAGAAAACTTTGGCTGAGAGAATTGGGGCTGTTCAATATAGAGAAGAGAAGGGTCCAGGGAGACCCTCCAGTGCACGAGGGCTTATAAGAAAGGAATAAACATTTTAGCTGAGCCTGTTGTGACAGGACAAGGGATAATGTCTTTAAACTAAAAGAGCCTTGATTTAGATTAGATATATGCGTGGTAGGGTGGTAAAACATTGACACGGTTTGCCTAGAGCAGTGGAAGATGGCCCATCTCTGGCAATGTTCAAGGTCAGGTTGGATGGGGTCTCTGAACAATCTGGTCTAAGTAAAGATGTCTCTGCTCTTTGCAGAAGATTTGAACTAGATAACCTTTAGAGGTCCCTTCCAACCCAAAGTGTTCTATGTTTAATTATAAATAAATAAATATTAAAATGAATTTGAAGCTACAGGGGGTAAGTCTTCTAAAAGCGGCATTCTTCCTTTTCTGGCTGGATGCATCTTGTGATATATCCGAGAGCCCTGGAACCATATTTGCTCAGACAAGGTACACAATAACAAAAGTTGTGCCTCTCTAAGGTGTATGCCCTAGTTCCATTACTGGGAAGGCAAGTCCTAGACATTTCAATAGCAGGTCTTATCCTACTGCGTACAGGCCAGACATGGAAAATAATCCTTGATTTCATAAAAGTGACTTGGTTGAAGTAAGATGTTCAATTTACACAGTGCAGATTGTTTTCAACAGACTGTCTGTGCCTCAATCTAGGACAAAGTGATAGTCAAAAAACTATAATATAATTTTATGTATACCCTTGAATTTAGAGGTAAATCAGATTAGTAGAATTCTTATCACAAGTCTTATTTCATTTTCATGTTACAGTGGGGCACTTGTATGACAAACACTCTTTCAACTAAAAAAAAAAATCTGCAGCTATTTCCACAAACACAGGTCAAAGTGAAAAATAGACTGCCACCTGGCATTATCAGATAGGATCAGGAAAAATAATAAATCAGAAAGGGAGTTGATAGGAATTAATTTAGCTGAAATTCTTATATTGTTATAAAATATTTCTCCTCTGGAGGCTTAATCAGGAATGGAATCTGATGAGTGTATACAGAATATTGGAGTGTATTTGGAAAAAGAACAACAAAAAAAAAATCTCATAACCTTCTGTAAATGAGTCCATACAAATACAAAATAGTCTATAACAATTTGGTTTTGATTTTCCTACTGTACTATTTTTGCCGGTTGATGCCTATACAAAACCTGTGGGAAACTTGTAGATAAACCATTAAATATTTTGCTCTAAATATTAAAAACACACTCCAATTTTATGTGCATCCTAATAATCATAATTCATCTTCGAACCTCCCATATTATTCAGTGAACTACTGAACCTATATTAACTTTTTATGAAATATAGCAAGACAGAAAAAACTGCTTGTATTCGACTAACAATTATAAGTGCAGTATGGGGACGGGTAAAACTAATATTTAGCAATAAATAAAACATTATTATAATTATAAAATATATATTCATCTTTAATATTTCATGGAATATTTTGTTACAGGCTAGGTGTTACTGTAAAATATATTCATAAATACCCTCTCAGATGGTAAAAGAAGTCACAGGGTCTTTTTATAATTTGTTTCTATTACCTTGCTAGGCAGTTAGCTGGTGGGGAACACTTACAGAAACAACATAGGTAGAAGTGAATATTGAAGAAAAGGAATATTGAACTTCTAGAAACCATGTCATCTACATACTAGTCAAAGCTCTTCAATGGTGACAAATTTGATGTCCAAGAAGTACATGAAGATTAATTTCAAATAAATATGTTGTGAAAAAAAGTAGAAGATGCAATTATATATTTAAGAAAATCAAATTATTAGGGACATTTAAAACAGTAAGAAGCAATCTGTAGTATAGATAGGTTACTATGCAATTTGCAAATACAACTTAAAAACATTTTTGTGCTCGGGTCATAAAATTCTGAACAATACTTTTTGCCATAGAGTGATCTTTCATAGCAATTCATTTAAAATTCAAAGATGCTTAGAATAGCTAGTGTTGGAAGGGACTTCTAAAGGCAATGTAGTCCAGCTGCCTGCAAAGAGCAGGGACATCTTCAAGTAGACAAAGTTTCTCAAAGCCCGGTCCAATATGACCTTGAATCTTGTCAGGAATGGGGCATCTACCACCTCTCTGGGCAACCTGTGCCCATGTTTTTTCATCCTCATTGTAAAACTCTTCCTTATGCATCTAATATAAATCAACCCTCCTTTAGTTTACAATCATTACTCCTTGTCCTAAACTCCCCTAAAAAGTTTATCACCATCTTTCTTTTAAGGCCCCTTTTAAGTATTGGAAATCTGCAATTTCCCTGGACCCTTCTCTTCTCCAAGCTGAACAAGTCCAGCTTCCTCAGTCTGCTTTCATAGGAAAGGTACTCCAGCCCTCTGATCATCCTTGTGGCTCTCCTCTGAACCTGGTCTGTCAGGCTGATGTCCTTCTTGTGCTGGGAACCTCAGAGCTGTATGCAGTACTGAAGCTGGGATCTAATCAGAGCAGAGTAGAGGGACAGAAACACCTCCCTCACCCTGCTGGCCCTGCTTTATTGATGCAGCCCAAGATACAGTTGTGCATTCTGGGCTGCAAGTGCCTGTTGCTCTCTCATGTCCAGCTTCTCATTCATAAGTCCGCCCAGAACCTTCTCAACAGGGCTGCTCTCATTCCCAAACTCCTTTCTACCCTTTGTAAAAAATGGGTGCAATATTACTCTTTTTCAAATCACCTGGAACTTTATCTAACTGCCATGCATTTTCAATATCATGGAGAGTGATTGGGCAACTAAATCAGCCAATTCCCTCAGGATTCTGGGGTGCATCTTGTCAGGTCCCATCAACTTATATATATTTAGTTTCCTCAAGTGGTCATGAATCTGATCTTGTCTTACTGTGGGAGGTGCTTTGCTTCCCCAGTCCCTGTCTTGAGGTCTATCTACTTGAGAGGTGTAGGAAGAGAGATTGACAATGAAGACTAAGGCTGAAAAAGTTTTTCAGTACTTCAGCTTTCTCAGCTCCTGTTAACAGCTTGCCAGTGTTGCTTGTCTAGGGTGTCTGTGTTGGGTATCTGTGATGTTTATATGCAGTTACATATTTCATGGGGAGGAAAAAAGTGCTTGTGAGAAGAAAAAAACCCAAGTATTAGTCATTTGAAGCATAATCTCCTGGGAAAAAAACCCAAACAACAAAAAAGTTATAAAAAGGAACAATGAGAAAAAGCAAACAATGACACAGATGTTGGATAAAGGACTGGAAGAACAGAAGATAATGATACTTCAGATAACTTTTTGGAAAACATTGGAGAAAAAGACATAGAATATGTTTCTGGAAAGTCCTCTGACCATCCAGCTACAGAGACAACTGCATAGCATATTAAGGAGTTAAATTTACATCTGGCTTAGCTACAAAGCCAGAACAAGGCCTATATTGGCAGAGTGACCTACCAGGATAATTACAAGAACATGATCTGTCTCTCCTGGTATGCACCTAGATTTCTTGCTCCAAGACAAATATGATAAAAGTCCCATTACTGACCTGAGTAAGGACCTACCCGTATAGCTGTGAAAGTTGTGATCTCATCCTACTCCAGAGCCAGTGCACATAGATTTTCCAGGCAATCTGTGGAAGAGGCACTATTTTGTGCCCATCTCTGCACCTTTTTCATGTCCTATGTGAAGAAGGTGGGAGCAGTTTCCCTGTTCTATCACACTGGATTTAGTGTGTTTGAACTACACAGAAAATTGGAAGATCCAGGCTAGTCTAATGTTAGAATAGAAGATTCAGGGGGAGACAGAAAAATATTTGGATTAAGGATGGATTCAAACCAGAAATAAATTAGAGCATCTTTATAATTACAATAGGTAAGAGAATAGATTTCAGATAACACACTTGAAGTTCAGAAAGGGATTACGGAAGTTTTGGAACACTGGACCATATGGTCTGTAGAGGGCATAGAACATACCTTGGAGACTTTTACAAAGAGCTTGTACAAATGACTTTGAGAAAAAAACTGAGGTTCTGTTGGTGTTGCCTTTTTAATAGAAATATGGCAAAATTGTCTGTGTTAAAAAAACAAAACCAACAAACAACAAAACAAAAGAACAACATACAATAAAACACCCTGATACCTACTGAAAACCCACAAAAGTGGGGTTTTATTTACTGAGAAGGGAAAACAGCCTAAACTGCCAGGCTTTTCTCCAAATTAAGGGGTATTTACATAATATGCTTTATTCAAACTGACACCTATAATTTAAAGATTGCTTATCCTGAACTTCAAACATACTGCTGTCTTAGAATTGGCACTATATTGACTGACTCTATGTCAGTAGAGCAAGCTGATGCTAACCTTTTATCCAGTGTCAAGCCTATTTACTCTTATTCTTAATTATTCTTAATTTCTACAGTTTGTTTTTACTGAGTACTTTTCCACCAGCATATCACAACTAGACTATACCCTAGCATCAGCCTTCCTTCCTTTATCCTTCATCCTTCATTTTGGAGTCCATTGAATGCCTGGATGAAAAATATGACATCATCATCAATAACAACAATATAAGAGTAATAATAGTAATAATAATAATCAAGCAGCTTAAAATAATCTTACAGAGTCAAACCCCAAAGAGGGAAGACTGTTTTAGACTATTTTTTCTGCAGACAAGAGACAAGAGAACTACTCTTTCTGCCTGTGACTTGCTGTAACCTACTCAGTCTTTTTATATTTAAAGATGATTTTCTCTGCCCCTTACAGGCAAGTGGGAATTAATTGATGTTAATGACTCAGATAAGTACATTTCAATGTAATAAGAAGCCAGTTTGACTAGGATTATTTCTACAGATGAGATTTTGAACAATAGAAACTCTTCTGAATGAGAAAAAAGCAGTTATTCAAGAAAAATAAGGAAAAAGTGTTAATTTCTTTACCAGTGTTCTTTTTAAAAATAGCTTGCTGTTTGTTCCCATTTGTGTGTGCAATCTTATGTCTTTTGCAATTTGTCGAGATTATTTGAAATGAAAAGCTTGTTTCTCAAATTCCTTACTTTTCCCTTTACTTGTGAATGGCCTGTAAAAGTATTCAGAGGACCATCTATTCAGTCATTCAAGTTACCAAAGATAAAATGAAGTTGTGCCAGGCTCAGAACAGAGTTGTCCAGGTCTCTAATTGGTACTTCTTCTAATTTGATATTTCTTAACAACTTGTAGCTACCATGTGGGTGGTTTTCCAGCACACGTGGGATCTACCTGATACCTTCATATAGCTTTCTTGGCCTACTTTTTGAAATGCTGTGTCAAGCAGTGACAGAGAGTTATTGAAACTCAAATTTATACCAACTAATACTTCCTCTGTATTTACAATAGAATAACAGGTTATGTAAGGAATTTTTATTGGTTTGCTATTACTTATTCCTGATGAATTCACACTGTTATTTAATCTCCTATCTTTATTTTAAGCTTACTAGAAATGATACAATTAATTGGTTCCAGCATTGTGAGAATCCCATTGGTCTATGCTTTTTAAGCCCCTAATTTTAAATCTTTTTTGTTTGTTTGGTTGTTGTTGTTGTTGTTTTTTGTTAATATAGATGCTATGGCTAGGAATCATACCAAATAGCTTTAAACAACTGGCATCATATGTGAGTGGAGTTGCCATAATAATTGTTGCATCTATTTTAACATGAATTTCTAACTGTTTGTCACTACCCTATGTTATGTTAACAGTTTCATTGCTGTTGATATTCTCAGTGAAGGCTTAAGCAAAAAAGGCATTGACTCTTGGGGTTTGTACTGTCTTTTGCAAAACAACCTTCTGCAGAAATTTCTCACAAGTGGATAAAGCCCCTTTTCTCTCTGTTGAATGTAGGAAACAGGCTTAATGTTAGTACTAATGTGCTCAAAAATGCATTAATGTTTATTTTTATGTCACTGGGAAGTTTTAGAAATTATTTAGAGGAAGATATAGAGTAATGAAATAGATGTAGGTGCTAAGGAAAGAAGGAAAGGAAAAGAAAGGAAAGGAAAGNGAAAAAGGGAAAGGGAAAGGGAAAGGGAAAGGGAAAGGCAAAGGCAAAGGCAAAGGCAAAGGCAAAGGCAAAGGCAAAGGCAAAGGGAAAGGCAAAGGGAAAGGGAAAGGCAAAGGGAAAGGCAAAGGGAAAGGCAAAGGGAAAGGCAAAGGGAAAGGCTGGCCTTTATAGGGTCAAAAAATAATACAACAATACAATCTAAATTTTTTTCCTGGCAGGACTATGTTAGGACTGTATGACACTTCTATGATATTTCTATATACAGTAAGTATGCAATTGTCAGCTATTAGAATGAGAGAAGCAGAACAAAAGAAGATCTCAAACTCAAATCCTTTTCTACATGACCCATGCCCTCTTTTGTTTTGATGTCCCAGCAAAATTGGAATAATCAGATGTCACTGACAGTGTGTAGGAGTCACTGAACAATCTGTAGGAGCAGATGAAATAGCTTACTTCAGAAAGTAAATGTGTCTAAGACTAAGATCAAAATTGGAAGTGGAGTCTTACACAGAAGAAAAAAAGAGTACATAGTAAACAAAAGCTAAGCAGTAATTTCCTGTGTTTCTTGCTCCAGTGCAAATTGTGGGCAACTTCACAGACAAGGTCTGACTGATATTTGTCTTGAGGGTTTTATTTATCTTCCTTGTATCCACGGAATCTGATGTGTAAACACCTAGGATTAGGTGAGGATCAGATTTGCAGCTAATACAATGCCCTATGGCTCATGTGACGTTTATGTTGACCTGACTCTCACTGTAAACTCACCAACCAGCCCTTCACCAGGAGTATTAATTCATCTATAGCTAGGCTTTCTCTTTACTATCTTAGAATCAGATACCAGCGATGATAAGATAAAATCTAATGTCTGTACAATATATCAGTTTTTAGTGTGTGTTTTACTGTGCACTCTTTCTATATTTCTCACCTTTCCTATCTTTCCATTTATTTTTGTCAAACATTATTTCAACAGGAACTTATTTTGCAACAAGAATTCAACTGAGTATTTCAGTAATCTTTGATGCATTCCAAGATGGGTATTCATTCAACAAGATAAAGAGGGAATCCTAGTCTAAGGTCAGTCTCATACCAAACACTTTCAATTTTTCATTGGCTAAGGTCAGTTGCTTAAAAGAAAAGTATAATGAAAACCATTTTTAAGCTACTTTCCCTATGTTACTATATTGTGCTATGGAAAAGTACATTCAAACAGTGATGAAAGACACATTAGCAAAATCAGTTTGCCAAGAATCTATTTCTGGGGAAAAAAGAACACAACAGTGGGAATGCTGACGGAGTTAAACTGATGTTTTAGAGGGAAACATGATTCAAGAAATCCTCTTCTATTATTTTCATTATTATCATTGTTATGCCAACATTTTATTATCATGTGAGGGAAAACAAAGTGTAAGAATTTCAGGGAAAACACTCATGACAGATCATGAACTCATGGCCTCTGAACTTCTCACAGATAAAATTTGTAAATCTGGGTTATTGGCCATGAATATCCTAGGCTACAATGGAACTGAGAGTGAAAACATTAATAGGGAAAGAAATCAAAGAACAGAAAAGGAAACTCGATGTTCCCCTTAAAATCACGTCAGAATATGAAAGGTCTGGCACTCCCAGAAAGTGTTAGTCTTTTCTGGATAGGGTGACCAGAAGTTTATTTAAGGTAAAAGTGAAGTGCTTGTCTGGCTGAATGTTTACTGTTATCTCTTTGATTCATGATAAAAAACTGGTATTTTAACTCTTTGCCCCAGTTTTGGGGTGGTTGGGAAAGAAACCTTAACCTTTTGAAGAGTAGTAGACAAAAAATAAAAACAATAGACACACATAAAATAAAGAAAAAGCAAGCAAATAATAAAAAAAGAAAAACATCCCAGAAACAGAAACAAAAAAGCAACACAAACCAAAACTAACAACATATAGATATACAAACATGAGTAACGAAAATCCACAAGCATTTTGAGAAACCTCAGTTATGAATGCATTCATAATCAGTCACATAAGACTTCAGAACATTCAGGATGTTCTGAAGAAAAAATTCTTGATTTCAGATTATTGAACTATGACTTTTTTTATTTTA
Source organism: Sakesphorus luctuosus (assembly GCA_013396695.1). Lineage (NCBI taxonomy): Eukaryota > Metazoa > Chordata > Aves > Passeriformes > Thamnophilidae > Sakesphorus > Sakesphorus luctuosus. The sequence goes on along the minus strand of VWZD01001055.1, from coordinate 68,803 downwards.
ATCCGGTTCTTAGAGAACTTTTCTTCCAGTTACCTAGGTTTGCTGGGTTGCCACTTCAATGATATAAGCTCCCTCTGCTTGAAAGGAATTTAGTAGAGCTACAAGGTGTGAATGATCTGAATTTGGAAGACTGAAGTAGTTTTCCAGAAAAAAGATCAAGACAAGATTTTCCCAGGGATGGTGTGATGTACTGACTGTTGAAGCAGAGAGGAAAAATTGTTGCGCAAGATAATGAGACCAGTATCTAGATCTTGAATCAGTGACATCTTTTCTGCTGCTGGGATGTGTCATAGTTTAACTCCAGCAAGCAAGTAAGTCCCACAGATCCGCTCATTCATTCCTCACCACCCCACACCCACCCACACATGGCTGGGATGGGAGAGTGAAATAAGAGATTAAAAGTGAGAAAACTTGTGTGTTGAGAAAAAGACAATTTAATAAGTAAAGCAAATGGCACACATTTGGGCAAAGCAAACCAAGGAATTAATTCACTATTTCCCATGGACAGGCAGGTGTTCAGCCATTCCCAGGGGAGAAGGGCCCCATCACTCTTACCAGTTACTTGGGAAGATAAATATCNTCATAGTTTAACTCCAGCAAGCAAGTAAGTCCCACAGATCCGCTCATTCATTCCTCACCACCCCACACCCACCCACACATGGCTGGGATGGGAGAGTGAAATAAGAGATTGAAAGTGAGAAAACTTGTGTGTTGAGAAAAAGACAATTTAATAAGTAAAGCAAATGGCACACATTTGGGCAAAGCAAACCAAGGAATTAATTCACTATTTCCCATGGACAGGCAGGTGTTCAGCCATTCCCAGGGGAGAAGGGCCCCATCACTCTTACCAGTTACTTGGGAAGATAAATATCATCACTCTAAACATCCCCCTCTTTCTTCTTCTCCTAGCTTTATATAGTGAACATGATATAATAAGGTCTGGAATATCTCTGNAGACAATTTAATAAGTAAAGCAAATGGCACACATTTGGGCAAAGCAAACCAAGGAATTAATTCACTATTTCCCATGGACAGGCAGGTGTTCAGCCATTCCCAGGGGAGAAGGGCCCCATCACTCTTACCAGTTACTTGGGAAGATAAATATCATCACTCTAAACATCCCCCTCTTTCTTCTTCTCCTAGCTTTATATAGTGAACATGATATAATAAGGTCTGGAATATCTCTGTGGTCATTTGGGGTCAGCTGCCCTGGCTGTGTCTATTCCCAGCTTTCCATGCCCTCCCAGCCTACTCACTGGTGGGATGGTGTGAGGCAAAGAAAAGGCCTTGACTCTATGTAAGTGCTGCTGTAGAAATCCAAAGGATAGCATCATACCAGCCACTACGAAGAAAATTAACTCCACCCCAGTCAAACCAGCAAGGTATATTACACAGAAACAGAAGGAGAAACCACCTAAATGGGATATGAAACTAAACACCCCCTTAATATGAAGAGCAGCTCTGTGGTTATGATCATTTTCCAGTCATGTTGACTCTCTATTTTTACACTGCTTTCCTGAGATGAGAGATGTAGGCTTTAAGAATAACATCCTGAAATGTGGGGCACAGATCTGGTGGAAATCTAATGTGATTAGAGTCTGGGTTTGTGTGCATGAGATTGCAAGCAAAAAGAATGTGAGTAGTTATTATCTCTCAGCCTAAGGAAGTAATTCTGTGATAACCAAATAGGTTGATTGATCATAGGCTAGTCACTTGGGTTTTTAAATAAAAAGACCTTGCCTGTCCAATGTTGACTTGATGACAGTTTTGTGTCTTTCAGGTGATTTGTGAAATGATTTGTGGATTGAAAACCATAGGCTAGACAGCAGTGGCTAAAGGGCTGTGCCTGGTAGGCAAGAAAATACTAAGATTTTTTCTTTATTTCTGTTTTTTTTTCACTAGGGTTGCTCCAAAGATTTAAACAAGGAAATTGTTCTAAACCTCCATTACCTTCCATGATCCATTAACAGCTGCATGCCAACATATTTTCTAGCATGGTTAAAAATGAACTATTTCTATTTTGTTACTATAGTATTATGGCTACTCTTGCCATCATTATTTTGAAATTATTGGGATATGGAGGTCCAGAAAAAAATCTTGAAGCACTAGGATCAATTGTGTCAGGATCTTCAAAACTAAAATTTCTGAGGTGAGAACTGTTATAACTGCAGGAGCAGCTTCATATGAAAGAATGAGGTAAACTCAGGCACCTCTGGATTCACTGGCTTACACAGAAATGTTAGAACTAAATTAGCTGTCAAAAGTTGTCCAAAAGTTGTCTTTCATTAAGATTATTCTGTAAATACAGAATTATCAGCACAGCATAGTGCCACACACCACTCCAAGTCTGAGATTATTAAAATGGCTTATAATTTTCTTCTAGACTTTGGTAGCAGCAAATTGCACACCATGTTGTACACAGGCCAGGCTTGGATCTACCTGATGAGCTCCTTCAGCACCTGTGCTTTCACTAATGCTACAAATGTAGTATGTGCTTTCCCAATTACACAATGCAATTACAGACATGTATCTTTATAGCATCTCGTTTCTCTCTCTGCTATTCAAATCTTGATTCTATCCAGGTGCTAGGGGTTCTGAGAGTTCTTGATTATACAGATGCAACTATATGTCCTATATGTACTCAAGTACATTTTGGAGTGGCGTGGAAGAATAGCGTATGAAAAATTATGAGACATCTTATAACAATTATTGTTTAACTTTGTGAAAGAAAAAGCTGTGATATCCTGACAAGGGGAGGTACTGGAATTTCAGCCCATGTTCACTATGGAGATCTGACAAGTCGCTTAATAGCGTCTGGCCCATATTCTTGGAAGTACCAGAAGAAGCATGACCAGGAGATCAAGGGACGTCATTCTGCCCCTCTACTCCACTCTCACAAAACCCTACCTAGAGTGCTTTGAGGCCCCTTACATAGAAAGGACATGGACCTGTTGGAACAAGTTGAGAAGAGGGCCATGATCAAAGGGCTGGAGCACATATCCTATGAAGATGGGCTGAGAGAGTTTGAGTTGTACAGCCTGAGGAAAAGAAAGCTCCAGCGAGACCTTGCAGCAACCTTCTAATACCTAAAGGTGGCCTACAAGATGATTGGAAAGGGATACTTTTCAAAGGCACATAGTAAAAGGACAAGGCTTGAAATTTAAAAAGGTTGGGTTAAAATTAGATAATAGCAAGAAATTCTTTGCTGTGAGGGTGGTGAGACACTGGAACAAGTTGCAAAACATAGTTATGCATGCCACATGTCTGGAAGTGTTCAAGGCCAAGTTGGATGTGGTTTTGAGAAGCCTGATTTAGTGAAAGATGTTCCTGCCATTGACGGGGGATTGTAACTAGGAGATCTTTGAGGTCCCTTCCAACCCAAACCATTCTATGATTCTATGGAATCTATTGATCAACTACCTCCAACTCCCCTGCCATGGACACGGAACCTTTCAATAGACCAGGTACTCGGAATCCCATCCATCCCGATCTTGAGCACCTGCAGGAATGGGGAGTCCACAACCTCTCTGGGAAGAGGTAAAGAAGAAAATTAATTTTCCCCAGACACTTCTGTGACCTTGTGGACCAGAACATGAAAACTTCTACGAATATTATGCTTTTGAGGACTATTTGTAAAAGAGCTGGTGAAATAAAATCCTCACAACTCTCAAATGCAATAATATTGTTTATACTGTAGTACCCATAATGTAACAGCAGTGTATTTTTCAGGTACAGTGGTACAAATGAATTTCTAAAATAAACCTTACTGTAATCTGGTGCAATTTTTCCCTTAAATATTTCCTAAATAATTTTCTTTTAGTAGGACTCTTATTATAGACAGAAATGAGTTTCCTGTAATAATTTATGTGATGCCAGAGGAAACTGCTACTTAATGTGTTTCTGTTAAATGTAATGGGTATGTCTCTAAGTTTATTCATAAAGTCACAAGTGGTTGGTGTGAGACTTAGGGACTCTTACAGGCTAAGCTCTTAAGTACCAAGGGTATTGTTTGAATCTATAACCTCTCAAATGTTTGCCTCTACAATACCTTTCATCTTGTTATGTGAATTCTATGCTCACTTTAACAATTCTGCATGTTCCTGTGTACCTCTCTATGCTGAACTTTCTGTATGTGGGGGAGGCAGCTGACTTTAACCGTATGCAGACCCATGACATTCTGCTAAAGACTTTTCTTTGCCCTCAAATAGTAAAGAATATATGCAACCTCTAATTTATACATGGTGTACTTCAGGTGATTTTGAAGGACTGAATTCTTTGGGTCTGGATTATTCAGAATGATATTTACTTTGTTTTGAGGAGATGTGGCCTGCATTTCTGCCATCAGCACAACCCAAATTTATGTTTCTCAGATTTGCCAGAAGGGATTGGGGAAGGCAAGAGCTTACTCACGTATTTCAAACAAACTGTCTATAATATTTCTCTCAAAATTAAATGCAGCAAACCATCAAATGACAATAAAGGTTTAATTTTAGCAATTTATAGAGAGAATAGTTTAAATAAAAAAGAAAGGTGTCATGTTGTCATGTATGCACTAGAGGGCAATGCAAGAATTACAGTTTTGATGGGATATTTGATATTCTTTCCCTCTGTCCTCCTCAACAACTTTTTTTGTAAACTTTTGCAGGATACAGAAAAGATACATTAATTTAAAGTATGCCTGAGTTGGATTGTTTTAAAAGTACTTGAAATGTACCTTTTTATTAATAGATGTGGACTACTTGCAGCTCAGATCCTGCTTCATGGAGTGGCTTGTGTAATGAATTTTGCAGATTGAAAAAACACAAACAACATGTACTTAACTCTTTAATTTGCTTCAATACCTTGGGGGAGAAAGAAAAATATAATTCAACATTATTGTGAATAAGCTGGTAGATTTATTATTCATTTAAATCAAAACATCTAGTGTGTGAGAAATGAAGATTCTTTCAAACTGATGTAGGCACAATACAGTAGACACTGCTCTGAAATGTCAAGCAGAGGTTAGTATTAATATTAACTAAGGTAAACGGGATGCCTGGACCATTTGTTGATGTTCACTTTTACAGTGCTCTCAGCACTTAACTGCCTGGAGTTCTCAGCACAGTGACTAATACCTAGGCTAGTTTATGGTTGGCACACGAGCTCTTGAGGATGTGTGTAACTGACGGGCAGCTAGATCCCTTCCAACCTTGGGCAATTTACTGGGGAGATCTCAAGAGAACCTGGAGAAGCATCAGATTGTGACTTTTCCATATCATGCCCCTCAGCACTCTACCCCCAGAAATCTGATTGTAAAACTTAAAAGAATAAATTTATAAACATAAGGCACCAGAAATAAAAACATCCTTTCATTCTGTTTCCTGCAGTGACAAGAGATATATATTCTAGATTGTAGACAGAGCTGCCTTGGAGATAAATTGTCTGATTTCAGCATCTCAGCAGTAGATAATAGATTTCCTCAGAACCACATAATTAAAAAATGACATTTCTGCTACAGTATGCCAGCTTGACACTGCCATTGCCCTAGGATTCTCGGGACATGGAAGCCCTTCAGGGCACAACAAAACCTATCTTACGTGTTTCAGGGGCACAATGTAAGGTCATGTAAACAAAGATAAAAATTCTGAGGAGGGGCAAAGTATATTTTTCCTTCCCTTCTTTCTTTCAAAGGAGAAAAGACTGAGGAAATGTGTTTATTAAAATGTACACCTGATGAGAGAAAACATATGCAGAGTGACACTAGAAATTAAGATCTTAATATCCATTACAGTTAGGAGACCACGTATCTGGCATAAATCAGAAATAAATCAGTTTCTAAGTGAGCCTTCTCCCAGTGTGATGGTCTTTTGTTTGTGGGTAGTATTGACCTTTATGGTTCTTTAACTCTTAACAAAGCAATAATTTTCTTCTATCTAAGCTTAGTTGTTTTTAAGACTTATAGTGATCAAAATTCTCTGTGAATTGATTAAATATGTATATACTAGTGTTGCCTGAATCCAACTAGTCTAGCAGCCTGTTTCAGTAAAAGCAAGAGGATAGGCCCTGGACTTTTGGGATATCTGATATCTGACTTCCTTATCTGAGATTTGCACTGCTCGTGTGGATTTCAGAAGTTAAAAATCTACAGACTATTACTCTAATTTAGACAAGAGGCTTAATCAGGAGATCTCTGTGAAAGATAAAGGCCTTGCTATAGAGCAAGGCACAGTCAGTGACAGCTCTCAGAGTAAATGTCCTGTATATGCAACGTACTGGGGATCTAAGGTGGCTTGGACCTCTGAAGTGCAAATTGCAGAATGATAAGGCACAACTGTCTTTGACTTCAGTATTTTACTCGACTAGACTTAGAGGTGACAAGCAAAAAATCCTAGGAGAACCACAGCTCCTTCTACCTGCTTCATACACTTTAAATTTTTGTACTCCAGCAAAGACCTTTCTGCATCTCTTGAATGACATTTTGAATTAGAAGAAACAGGGAACAAGGAAATCTCCTTTGTGACTTTGTCATTGTTAATTCAAATGCTGGTAACAATTGTCATTCACTACTTGAGCATACTGCTAACATCAGCAGTTAGATTGTCAAGTGTTTTATTTTTAATTTTGACATCTGTCTAGAAGTTCTCATCTTGAAAAATTATACTAGGTACATCTACTCCATTTCCTAACAAAAGGTCTGACTGCTGTCCATTCTGTGTCCAAGGAACACTTCTTTTGTTAGCAGCCTTCTGGGACTCTGTCCTGAATAAAAGCAGCAAAAGGGAGACAATTGCAATGTAACTGTTTTACAGTCTGTGGACTGTAAGCAACAGTTCATTTCCTTATGAATTATAGTCTCTGCTGTGTCTGAAATTAACCAGCACTAAGGAAAATACATCACCAATAAAATGCTCCAGATTTTCAGTAGTGTTTTAAAGTGAATAGCTATTTTATACATGGTGATTGTTAAGCCCACTGTTCAGAACAATGGATGGGGATTTCCTTTATCCACTGGGAATTCAAACGAGTAATTTTCAGTAGGCAAAAAGTGATCACTCCAATTTGAGTAGAAGCCAGGTTCTCTATCATTATGATATTTAGAAATTGGAATTTTCATGACAGAACACAGAAATGCCCTCTTCACAATGAAGAGAAAACAACAACGTTTTGACGATACCATGGGTGACTGGAATAGTACCACATCATTTCCCTGAATCATGACAGACTTACAAAACCTATAATTTCAGAAATCAAAGGGAGCTAGCTAGTGAAAAGGGGACTGTGAGGAGGTGATGATAAATACAACAAGTGTGTTTATCAATTCTATTATAAAGAATAGAACTTCATTGGGGTCCTAAGGAGCAGATTGGTGAAAAAAGGAGATGAAAAGACAGACATAGAAAGCAAGCTTTCTAAAAGGCAAGGTGTTTAAAATAGTAATGGAAAAGCTGAAGAGTTCATAGAGGAAACTCTTTACTCCCACAGCTGCCACTTGTGATTTCTAACAGAGATAAGGGATAAAAATCTTTGCATGAGAGAAAGAAAGATGTGCTGGAGCTGATCAGGAATGTGTCAGAAGAAGAAAGCTAATCAATTACAATTAATGTCAGGGAGATATAAGATCTTTAAAGACACCTCAGGGCTGAAAGCATCAGAACAGGAGAACTTCCATCCAGATAACCATGAAAAAAAATTTGCTGAAGACCTGTGGGCTGGATCAGGCTAAATCATAATTAGTGGCAACTGGAAAGAACGCAGAAAAGTCTGCTGCAGATCATCTGTCTTTGGGATCAACGTACATTAAAAATATAACAGTGTCAAATAACTGCTTTTGTGCCCTGCTGCCACTGTTATACTCAAAGAAGGATAGGAAAATACAGTTCAAAACCAAAAGGAATCATCCCCTCAGTGCAATTCTGCTAGCCCTTCATTGCCTCTTTCCTCACAGCACAATTCCTCTGTCACACAGATGAAGACTCTCTAATAACCTTGTCTTGTATTTTTGGAGGATATAATCCAGGATGAAATCAGTGGTTGTTGTGACAGACACAACGGGTATTCATTAAGAATTTCCCCAATTTCAATGAACGCTTGATATAGCAGAGGATGGACAAACTGTCTCAATGATACTTTAAGTGGCAAATAAGGAAAAGCAATTTGATTCTTTTTTCTGAAAAATTGTCTGAGAGTTACCACTGTCTTAAGATTGTTTTCAGTTCAGTTCTTAGAAGAAGAGGTAAAGCTATATGATGTATATGGGGCTCACTGACATACAAATCCAAGAACTTTGTCATTGTGCATAGTTACTTGAATCAAAACAGTGATTAATTAGGTATACACATATATAAAAAAAAAAAGTAGGAGCTACTCTTGCACACAGTAAACCTTATAATGGCAATACTGATCTCCTTGAATTCANTGTAAAACTGATAAAAGCTGTATCAAAAGGCATATGAATTGAGCATGAAAAAAAAGAGCCAGGGAATAAAAAAGTACTACAAGATGTAGTTGAAAGAAAGATAAAAGAATTCTTCCCCCATGCACAGTACNAATTCCAGCTTCCTAACATTTTTGCACGCATTTTAATCTTCCAATTTCTTTCAGTTATGCTAAGACTGACTCCTTTCAATGGGATTGATCTTTGTATAGCTACTACATATTTCTATTTTTATTGTGTTTAAAACAATATCTACAGCTATCAGCTAAGAAGCATTTGCCAATGATTAAATTCCTCTTCTGAGCTGGCAATAAAGGAAAAGAAACATAGGCGACCATGGCTACAGACTTCCAGTATGAGTAGAGACAAACATTTGTATATTGCCTTAACTATGATTTTATTTGAGACTGAAAAATATTTCTCCAAATAAATCACTGAGTACTTTGAAGAATACTCTCTAAATATACAGTGACTTTTCTATTTATCTATCTTGCACAACCAAATACTAAGAATTATGCCATATCAAATTCCTTTCTGCTTCATTTATATGGACAGCTTCTCCTCTAATGAGAACAAAATTTAAAGGTTCTAGCATATCATGACTACTCCATGCTTAGCTGGGNGAGGGAGAAAAAAAAAAGCAAAAAAGTTGGGAAAGAGGAAAGGAGGAGGCTGATAGAAGGTTGATGAGCTGGATAATAAAATTACAAAACAAAGTCCAGTAGAAGGTGTAAAAAAGAGTGCTACATTAGAATACTGAGCAAGAAGCCAGTGAAGTAACCTAGATTTCACACACAGCATGATATACTGAATAGAGAAGAAACCAGTCTGTGATTCTTTCTGCATTTTGCTGTTTGAGATCAAACTGCTTAACAGTATGACATCCTGCAGATAAAAAGGATTTTCTTTCACATACTTCCAGGTGTTTTTATGACTGCTGTCACTATGAAGCAGAGACACAGCATAAAATTCCTGGGTTTTATTAAGATTACAGGGCAATTAATTCTCTAAACCCACCTTGTACCTACCTGCCCAATGATCCCCTGTATTTCCTAAAGCTATGTGAACCTCAATGAGAAAGAGACAATAGGTTTGTGGAGATGGCACTGAATCTATCTGACATTTGGCATTGCTGGATCATAATTTCCCCTAAGTTCTCGACACTTAATGAATAGAAAATAATACAGAATATCTATAAACCAGGGGTTAGAATATGAAGACAAGCCATCAATCTCTGCCTGGGAAAGGCAAGAATTTTTCTTTAAACTCCCTGCCCCATCCCACCACCTGCCCCCCCCAAAAAAATTAAAAATAAAAACCCCAAATGAGTTCGTTTGTGGTGAGAAAATAAAAGTACCTGAAGCCCTAAGGCTAATTGCTAGTTGTAAAGTGCAGTCTACTTCCCTCACCATACTGAGAGGTACTTGAAATTTATTACTTGTTGTGTTGCTTTAGGGGCAGATTTGTGAAGGGGGCAAGAGCTTGAAATAATTCACTTAATGCATCCTCAGTCATTTAACCAGTTATTTCAGATGGAAGTAGTGCTTTGATTAAAGGGGAGCTGCTGATACAATGAATGACTGCCATGAAAATCAAATGAATATGGCTTGCAAGGGAGAGGAAGGATGGAAGAAGAATGATGAAGGTAGGAGGCAAGATCACTGCAGTGCAAACTAGAAAAGATGACAGACCAATCTATCATGGCCTGTAGAGTTAGAAGGGCTTTCTGAAGACTTTGAAGCAGTGTAACCTAACAACACTGTAACCATTCACATATTTATTGATTGAACTATATCTCTAAATAACATTATGAATAACTCCCTCAAGAGAAGACATATCTTCTGCTTCCATAACAACACATACTGTATTTCTTCTGGTACTCTTCAAAGACCCCTTTGTTATTCATTGAAAGTAGTCATGCACATGTGGAGAACAAACCCAAAACATAAAAAGTCACTAGCTTGTCTTGTTTTCCAGTCTCATCTGGCATGATCTGCAATGCTGAACAAGAAGTTAGGGTAAAGGGCACCCGAGTGAAATTTGGGTGGATGGTTCATAATCTCTGCTTGCTGCTTCTCAGAGTGCCACAGCTCTTTGGAAGCACATGCAGCAAAGAAGGTAGGACAGACATCTTGCTGCTACAGGAATCCATCTGACCAGCAGGAGCATCCCTCCTGTCAGTACTGGGTTTATGGCTCATGGCCAATTAGACTTTCATTTATCAAGAGACAGCAACACAGAATTTTAAGCCCACTTACTTTTCCCTTACTCCTTCTTTATGAATACACAGACATACATAAACACTTGTGCATGTTGATCTGTTTATTTCCACATATGTCCAGATGTATATATATGTATGTTCCCTGTAAATATTTCTTTAGCTAACAAATTTAAACTACCTCCCATCCTCCTCCTACATGTGACTAGTTTTAAAATACTTGAGACAGAGTATAGAGGTGCTTAATGTCTTTTCTTTTATATTTTTGGTTCTTTATCTATTTCACTGAGTTTGCACAATTAAATTGGTCACTTACACTTCTGTTACTACTGATTCAGTAACATTTGAGTTCTATGTTTTGTCTTGTAGCTTGTCAGAGAGTTAAAATTACTACTGTCTCTTTCACTTAGTTTTAAGCAATTTTTTTTTCCCTTCTGACTGCTAAAATGCCATGGAGGTAAAAAGAATGAGGGAGAATATGGACCTATGGAAACTACTGATTCCTAAAATAAAAATCTTTTTATGTACCAAGCAGGGTTGTACAAAACTACCTTTTTTGGAACTAAAAACACACAAATCATCATGTAGGTAAATAGCATCTTTCAAAAAATGTGAGGTTTCTATTTCCTATGATTTCATTTGGTTTACATTTTTAGTGAGTAAAAAATAACATGGCTTTGATATTTTTTGTGAATGGAACGTATTTGCAGAGTCTGACCTACAACTTGAGCAGTCCTGTATTCACTGCTACTAACAGCAAACTGGGAGATAGCACATTTGTGAGCATCTGCCTTTATATTTTCCTGTATGTTACAAAAAATATACTTTTTACAGTAGTCTATGTGTAATCCTGCAAATCAAATATTCACAAAAATGAGATTGTGTGTTGACCTCTGTCAGACCAAGGATTTCCTGTGCTCAAGTTATTTACAAATATAGCAGAGACAGAACATGTGTATGTCTCAATATTTGTGTCTTGAACGAAGATGAGGGACTGAAAGGTGCAAAGCTCTGCTGTTTTCCAACTTACAGTAAATGTTCCCCACAAAACAAAGTAGCCTTGAGCTTTGAGTATCATAGAATCATAGGATATCCTGAGTTGGAAGGGACCTTAAGATCATCTGGTTCCAACCCCACTGCAATGGACAGGGACACCTTTCCCTAGACCAGCTGGTCAAAGTCACAGAATCACAGAGGTTTGAATCACAGAATCACAGACTATTCTGAGTTGGAAGGGACCCACAAGGATCATCGAGTCCAACTCTTAAGTCAATGGCCCACACAGGGGATTGAACCCATGACCTTGGCATTACTACAACGAAGATTTAACCAACTGAGCTAATCTCCCCTGCTCCCATCCAACCTGGCCTTGAACACTTCCAGGGATGGGGCATTGACAGCTTCTCTGGCCAAGCTGTTCCAGTACCTCACCACCTTCACAGTAAAGAATTTGTTCCTAATATCTAATCTAAACCTACTCTCTTTCAATTTGAAACCTTTCCCCTTCAACTTATCATCACATGACTGTAAAAAGCCCCACTCCATCATTCTTGTAGGCTCCCTTCAGTTACTGGAAGGCCACAATTAGGTCAGGCTAAAGCCTTGTCTTTACCAGGCTGAACAATAACAATTCCCATCATCCTGGTTATTGTTTCTAGATTTAATTATGTGTGGCATGGTGATCAATCAAAGGAAAAAAGAAAGTAAGGTAAAATCCAGGCAGAAGGGATTATTTCATGCTGGTTATGTCATGCTGGAGGCAAGTTAAATCCCTGTGTGGATTTTTATGTTTTGTGTTGCACCCTCTGTTAATTGCATTCTCAATGGGAGGGTATGGAGTTGCTCCCACTCCCCTACACACTTCTGTCCTTAATTCACATCACAGCTGCATTTAAACTCAGCTAAATTTAGTAAGAAACTGTATCTAATCTTCACATATTTTCACTTCAGTGAGTGATTTGACAATTTTAGGCTTTTCTTTCTTTAGGCACCTGGATGCTACTTCAAATGCACTTGAGTTGATCAGATAGGGTTGTTAAGAAGTGGATCAGATAGGGCTATTAAGAACTCCATAAGGTTATCATTCTTCATGCAAATGAGTATTTCTCTGTTATGATATGCTAGTTTTCATCTATATTTCCAGAGAAAATGTTAAGATGTTGAGGTGACAAGGTTACAAATGAGGAGTCCACACATACACACAGAGTCCACCTATCCCTAAAAAGAGAGAAAAAAAAAGAACAAATAAATAAAAAAAAAAGACCCAGAGACAAAATAGCAGTATAGCAACTTTATCTTTCCTATCCACAAGGATATCTGTTAGCTAGGGTTGATATGTTATTTTAGTTGTCTTTTGATACATCATCCCAAAGCCAAGATGGGGATCAGTTACATCTATGGAAACAGGGAGCAAGTTCATTGAACTTGGTTGTTGTACACACCGGTGAGAAACTTGTCAAAATGAAAATAGAATGAGGGAGTATATTCTAAATCTACTGTAGCCCTACTGACTTTACTGATGATCCAAGGCTTATCATAACAGCAGTGAGAGAAGGCATGGACTGTAGATTTAGTCAATAGTTTTTGAGGGATATGTTTTCTGAGGAGAAATTGGCATTCAAAAAGCTGATCCTTTTTATTTGCTCAACAAGTAATTGCTGCTCTTTGTCTCTTGGAATTTTTCGAGTAAGAATGGGGAAGTCCTGACATTGACTTCAATGTCGGGCAAACTGTTACCAGCAAGTCAAATGTGCTGAGACTTACACAGTCCAAGTTGTGAAGTTGTTCAAGACACTCAGTCTTCCAGTGATCATTACAAGTCTATATATTTTATGTCATAATTAAAATATAAAATATACCTATTACAGTTGTAAATCATTCTAATGAATGTATCACAAAAGCACTAATAGATAGAACAGATAAAATGCTAACAATGCTTATTGTTTTATATAAATGAAAAACAATACTTGAGAAGAGTTGCATCATAAATGCCATAATTGTCATGTACTAAAAATGGAACACTGCTGAATTCAAGGGTGTATATGTCCTTGTGCTTTGCTGTCAACTAAATGTCCCTTCATATAGCAGCTTCCTTTCATAGATTCTCAGGCTATCAGTTTTCAGATTCAGTGTTGGCTAACCCAGCTACAAAAGGGGACAAGTGAAAAAAAGAGATTACAAACTGTTGGCATATGTCAGCAGTGTTGTGTGAACTTTATGAAAGTACTCTAAAATAGAAGCTGGACCAGCCCCTGGCTCCCTTCATTGCAACATAGCTGAGAGGTGGTTCTAGACCACCCTCCATCCCTGCTGAGTCACAGGTACTGCTGCTGCTGATACATTACCACTGAATAAACTCATTTTGTGTAGTCATCAACTACAAAATGTATTTATATGACTCAGAGTGGAAAAAAAATGCACAACTAAGACATTTAATACACTGGCAGTCTCAAAATACATAATGAGGCAGCTATAGAGCATACAACAAGCTGGCATAGTTTAGATTTTCTGGGTCACCTCACAGAACAGACAGTTGCAATAAATTGCCTAAGAAAAGTGATGTGCCCAGGAAAGGTGGGGGTTTTTTAAGGTTTTGAGAATCCTCCAACATGGATGAGGGGGTAGGATTGCTATTGTATCAAAGATAAAGGCCAGCATACAATAGCTACAGATAAGTCATGTTTCTGAAGAAGTTTTAAGGTGCTAAAGTGAATTAAGATAATTTTATGCTGCTGCTGTTCTTACTATCTCAAAAAAATTCTTGCTTGTCCTATAGGAATAAAAAAAAACCCACTGAGTTTCTAGTTTGTCCAGTGATTTACAGACTCATGGTACAGGTACAGTTCCTCTTGGATGTTGCAGTATAAATGGTCAACATACATTCATGCAGACACAGACACAGACACAGACATACAAAAGAAGGCAAAACACCAGACACAGTCAAATAGGACTTAGGATGTGTTGACAACTGAAGCAGAAATACACAAAACATCTACAAACTCTTCCTGAAAGACTGTAGGATAACTTTCAGCTGAACTCTGTGCACTTCTTTATGGGGGATAATGCTTCCTGACCCCTGCTAACAGTCATTGAACTCACAGAGCACAAAGAAAGACACTGTCATTTCTGTCTTCACAAGTATAAATGGAGAGACTCTTCTTTTGGCTGCAGATGTCTCTTCCAGTTCGAAAGGCAGCTAGCCCTTTGCCATGGTATAGAACCAATTGATTGACTAAAAAAACCGTTCTGACATGAAAATGTTCCCTGCTGAGCAGATTTCATAGTAGACTGTGGGGGAGATTTGCCTGTAGCTGCACAACACATGACAGGCTGGCAAGGTCAGGGTGACCTTGGAACAGCCAAAAAAGTAGTAAACAACTCCAGATCAGGCAAGTGGGCCAGTCCCACTGGCGCCAAGGACTGATGCTCTCGCGTGAACACTGCATACAAGCTGGCTTCTGGCCAATAGAAGCAGTGCACGAGTACAAGCTCAGCCTATCCTGAGCTGGCACTGACCGCATGGTCACCCCCAAAACCCTATAAAACCTGTTTACCCCCTGAATAAAGTTGGAACTGTTCTTGATTTTAACCTGTAGCACATGACTTTATCCCTATGGGAAAACATGTGTGTGACTAGAAGCCCACATCCAAAGGCCATGTCGGAGATGGGCAGGCAAGGACAAGGAGAAATCTCTTGCTACGCACCCCAATTTCCCCAACAGCAGACTATTAAGATAATAGAGGGGAGGAAAGGACAAGCTGTTTTTTAAGGCAACAAAATAATTTCAGTTCACGCTTTAATTTCAAGATATTTCAGAACCACATGATAAGCTGTTATTTCTCATTTTCCTTTCATTTAGTTCAGTGTTTACATTCTGTCTTCTATGAAGACTATTTCACAATAAATTCTTTACTCTTCAGTTGGTACAACACATCTTGTCTCTTTTTCCTCATCTCTCTTCTGATATTGGTTCACATAATCTTAACAAAAGAGAATCAACACACACTTCAGAGAGCAAAAGTATGTCAAGGAAGGTAAATTAAAGCACTAAATCAGGAGAAAACAGTGGCTGAAAATAAAACTTAAGACCTTCTATAAAATGTTGGAAGAAGTCGGGAAGAAAGCATTTACAGAATTAACCTACCATGCTATACATGATCCCAAGTTCTACAGCTTTTCACATTCTGATGTGTGTCTACCCCATAATTAGGGTAGAAGGAGAAAGATTGCTTCTTTTGAACAACTAAAATAAAAACAATTATTAAGCTGTGCATATTTTTCTTCTCATTATGTGTTAAATGAACAAACATGAGTTTATCTTCTGCTCTTTTTTTAATCACTTCTCTTGCTAAAAGGCATTAAAAATCTTTTATTCTGCACGGAGAGATGGGAAGCTTAATTACAGTGCTTCTAAAGTGCCTTAAGATCCTAAAGAGAAAGATGTTATTGTGTTCGTGACTTCATTTCACCATTTGCCTGAATGGAGGGCGAGTTTCCTGTCATACTAGGCCATAAAGTAGAATATAATCTACTGCAGAAGACTATCACTGAGATAACTTTGTAACCTAGAGTCCGAATAGGAGCTCTGTTCTTCAATCTTGAATAATATCACACTGTATGTAAGCTTCTCAATGTGAAATTCTGGTGATTCTGGAGTCAAAATACTCTGAAACTTTTCTTGTGGCCTGCTGAAATGTTTCAGAGAAATGGGATACTGACTCCGATGAAAACACTGGCTCTATATGATTGAAGGTCAAAGATTCTGACATCAGTCCTAGACTGGGAAACTGTGAGCAGTAAAGACAAGTTTTTTGGATCTTAATGTGGTCCTTCACCCCTGAAATAAGTATTCAAAGATTTGGATGTGAACAAGTGCAAGAGAAGCCAGTGTCATCAGCTAAGCAAAAAGTTTATCTTCTCTTCACAAAACCACAGCACTTGGTTTTGTTGCTATATTGGTTTTTAAAAGAATTTTTGCTGTTGAGAAAATTGATGGTTCAGAACTCTGATACATTTTTTTTTCTTTACTTAAAAGGAGTGCAATTGAACCCCAAGCTTATACTGTTATTTCTGTCTCCTACAAAAATGGGTAGGTAATTTTCACCAAAAAAATGAAATCTCTGTATCCAAGCATCTCCACATCATACATCTTTGAATGTCTTTCCTCTTCAGTACAAAGGATACTTTAGTAGCTTGTAAGGACAGGAGGGGTGCAGAGTTCTTGTGATAAGTTTCCCTTCATATCTTCCACGTTGGAGAATATATTAGTGACCTTGGATTGGTATGCAGAAATGCATGAACTTTTCCAGCTGAAAGAAAACTGTGTGTACTGTTCTGACCTCCCATCCCATTCACAAAGCTCATAACACATCTTTTACCAGGGCATTGCAACACCATCCTTCAGAATGGATAGGAAGAGAATAAAACAACTGCCATAGAGTCTTAGATTAGTCCATCCTAGTGGAAAAAGTGTAATCATCATGTGCATTTACAGGAAGCCCAGGTGCCTCCAATCATGGGCTGTATGTAGCCAGCTCCTGCAACATTTCTCTTTCTTTACATGGCTCCCTTCTATCTTGTCAAATCTTCATTGACTTCTTCACAGTCCTTCAGCACATGACAGCATGGCAGCAGTGGCCACTCAATCCAGTTGTGATTAGAGCTGTTGCTGTGGTACTTCACCCTTAGTCATTCTTATAGGTTTCAACAGCCAGTAAGTCAAACACACAGGTGAACTCTGTAGCTGCCAGAATATGAGTAACAGGCTGGGATGTGGCTTAAAACAGAAATGATCACAGCAATGCATAACCATCTGAGTGAAGAAGATGAAGGAGACCAGCAAAGTGGGACATATGTGTTTGCATATGCACAAGCACCACACTCCTGTGTTCTGAACATCTCAACCAAGGATGAGTTTTTAGTCCAAAATATATTGAGAATAAGAATGAATTTTCTTTATCCTCTTCTACAATTTTACTTTCTTCACCATTTTTTCAAAGAAAAGATGCACTTTATCATAATCCTAGACTGACTTAAGGGTTCTTGAGAAAAAAAACCCTAAGCATTGGTCCTGTGCAGCATTATAGACCTTAATCCAGACTCTTCCAGTGTAAGATTGGGGCAAGTGACACATCCTTAAGACAGGGAACAGTATTTATCTGCACATCATATAAGTAGCACACTGTGATTAAAAGTGGGCACATGCAATGAATGACTTGGCTTGACTAGAGCTTACTAAACTTATATGATGATTTGTAGGCAACAGTAGAATTTTCCAGAAAAATCCTAACTATAAGCTCTAGGAGAGAAGGTTTAAATGAACTTAAAACAAGAAATTACATTCTTTCATGAACTGGTTTTAAAGCTCTTCCAACTCATTCTCTAAAATTCTATTACAGCCTTTGAGTTCTTTTCACAAGTGATATTTTAATGGGGAATATTTGTCCTTTTATATTTTAAGAAATACAGAACAAAGACCTTATGTGAGTGCATTTGAATTGTAATGAAAACAGCCATAACTGCATTTGCTCATACAAAGAAATTAATTCTGCCCTGCTGTTTTCCACTATCGTTTTTTGTTTTTCGTTTTCACATGGCTGCTGTGTTTCAGATCTTCATAAACAGAACCATAAACCAGAACAGATCCTTTGTCTGTTCTTAAGCAAACTGCCCTGAAACCAGGCTGCTTCTCATCCCTGTGTCTTGTGCCTCATAGGCCTGATGGACAGATTGACAGTATGCAAACAAGTTGCTTATACAAATTATCTGTACAGTTGGCATGCAATCTAACTACCCTTTCAGGATATTACCAGAAGATATGTTGCTTGGAAGAGGGTGACTCCAGCACATCAAACTTCTTGTAACAGCTCAGAAAGCTCACATTTGATATCAGGAGAAAAGTTTTTCCCTGGGCACCCCTTGTGAATCACATTATACTGACCCCAGGTGCACACCTAAGGGAAGAAAGTACAGGGCCATTCTCAAGGTTCATGTTTAAAAGACAGCAAAAGACAGTAAAATACAAATAGTGCAGTGGCATCCAAATGTATGTGACATCCATATTGCATTTCTGTATTTCTATTGTCAAAAAGATTGGTAAATTTTATGTCTAGCTGCCTGTCAGCCATCCCACTATCACTTCTTCCTCTTCACTTTGAAAGAAAAGAGTAAATATTAACTCATCAAATAATGCAAATCTGATTAGGATGGAACAGTAATCAATGGTCAAATAAATGACCCTTATAAGTCCAGAGTTACTGCAAAGTGATTTGAAAACAGTGGGACCTATTTATTTTACAAGCAGTGAAGCTTTTGATGTCTAGTTTACAAAATAGGCATCCTATTAGCTTGAAACCTTTTCTAATTTACTGTTGTTAAAATCCTAGACAACAGTTTGATCTGCTTTAAATAAGATACAGTTAGTTGTAGAATTGAGTTTGAATTTGAGCTGCTGTTTTTCCATTTCATTCACTGATACATTTATTCTATTGCAGTTATTACCACACTGTTCTTGATATGTCTGCTGTGAGTTTTGTCAGTGTGAAGAAATTCATATAAAAGAGTAACTAACATGTAGAATTGGGAGTTATTTTATTGTATTTTATTGTAAAGACTAAAGACTGATTTAGAAATAACTGATTTTAAAATTAACTTATTGTGTTTGGGTTTTTTGACTGATTATTTTTAGGCATCATCTGGTGAGGAAGACATTCTCCCAGGTTCATTAAAAACAGCACATTGTGTTTATATCTATTTGTTGTTAAATGTTTCAAAGCAGTTTGAAAATCATTTTTGTCAACAGTGAAGGTCTTTAGTAAGTAAGAATTGGAATGGTACAAAAATACCTTGTAACAACAGCGGAAAATTAAAGAATGTATAGCCTCTCAAACTGCAATTTGATCAGGAGATAAGGATAACTTTCAGGCCCTTTAAACATACAGACAGAAAAAAGATAATATCTTTAATATCAGTGACAACTCATCACCTAAGTCTAACATTACTGAGAAAAGTTGAAATACATTGATGCTCTTAAAAATTTAATGAAATATTTTTCAAAACTGAAATTAATTTTCCTTTGAAACTGATGCACATCTCGGTGTGTTTGTATCTTCTGAAAAGTCACTACTATTCAAATGCATTTAAATAATGCATATTGCATACGTTAGAACAGAATTGCCAAACCAAGTATTGAGTTTGTTTCCACATAGTTCAGAGGCAGATGTGCACAGCCGATCAAATAAAAAGTGTAAGCATGCTTTTTTTTAATGATTTTTGAATACTTGGAAGGCAGTCACAAAATAAATCCATATAACAATAATCTCATGAAATTGTAAGATATATGGTTTCAAATAAATAAATTTAGGTAAATCGCAATCTATACATATGTATATAGGAAAAATAAATGACACAGAGGTGAAAACATAATTTGTAAGAACTTATGTTCACAATTCTTTCTAGAGCCTTTGTTTAGTCTTGACTCACACAGAATTATTAAATAACACTTTCATTTGACATTTCAGTATTAGATCTGCCTTGTTCCTTCCCTATTGACTCTTGATTTTCCCAGAAAATTATCACTTACTCTACCTGTGCTGGTTTTCACTTGGATAGAGTTATTTTTTCCACAGTAGCTAGTATGGGCCTGGTTTTGATTTGTACTGGAAAGAGTGTTGAAAATTCAGGGATGTTTTTGTTAAAGCAAATTTTTTTACAATAAGCTGTCAATGTGCCAGCTGTGTGCCCTTGCAGTCAAGAAGACCAGTGGCATCCTGGGCTGCATTAGAAAAAGCATTGCCAGCAGGTCATGAGAGGTGATCTTCCCCCTCTACTCAGCAATGGTAAGGCCACATCTCGAGTGATGTGTCCAGTTCTGGCCTTCTCGGTATGACAGACATGGAGCTCCTAGAGCAGGTCCAGTGGACGGCAAAAAAGATGATTAAGGGACTGGAGCATGACTGTTAAAAGAAAACACTGAAGAGCTGGACCTATTCAGTCTTGAGAAGAGACAACTGAGAGGGAACCTCATCGATATATATAAATATCTGAAAGAAGGGTACCAAATGAATGGAACCAGGCTCTATGATGCTAAGAAATGGAATGAGAGGCAACGGGCAGAAACTGATGGATAGGAAGTTCCTCCTGAACATGAGAAAGAACTTCTTTACTGTGCAGGTGACCATGCACTCAAAGAGACTGTCCAGAGAGTTTGTGGAGTCTCCCTTATTGGAGATACTCAAGAACCATATGGATGCAATCCTATGCAATGTCCTTTAGGATGATCCTACTTCAGCAAGGAGGTTGGACCAGATGATCCCTCTGTGGTCCCTTCCAATCTCACCCATTTTGTGATTCTGTGATATCACTGAGCAGTACTTATAAAGAGTTCAAGGTCTTTTCTGCTCCTCACACCACTCTACCGATGAGTAGGTTAGAAGTGCACAAGAGTAGGGAAGGGACACAGCCAGGACAGCTGACATCAACTGACCAAAGGGATATTCCCTACCATATGGCACCATGCTCAGCATATAAAACTGGGTGAAAAAGAAGAAAGGAGGCAGGGGGAGAGGGGAGGGAGGAGGTTCAGAGTTAGGGCATTTGCCTCCCTATGTAACCATTACACATGATGGAGCCTGGTTATCCTGGGAATGACTTAACACCTGCTTCCCGATGAGAAGTAGGGAATGGATTCCTTATTTTGCTCTGCTTGGGGTCATGACTTTTGCATTACTTATTAATCTCTCTCTGTCTCAAACCCCAGGTTTTCTCAGTTTTACTTTTTGGATTCTTTCCCTCATCCTACCAGGAAGGGAAAGTGACTGAGCAGCTCTGTGGTGCTTAGTTGCCTGCTGGGGTTAAGCCACTAGACTACACCAAAACATCAGACATGGATATGTTCAATTGGATAATTTTTATTTCAGAGTAATGAAGTAATAAATACCCTATAAAAGTAACAAACAGTAAATCTTCATAGGCAAAAGAAAGGAAACAATGAATTTCTCAGTAGTATTTGACATGTAAAGTGAATCTCAGTATAACTAGTGGAGCTTTTGACAATATTATTGTCCAAACCTCTCTGTTTGAGGAGCGGATAAATAATTTGGGTTTTTTTCAGGTATGGATGCAATGCAGTTACAAGGACCATCTTAACACCCCAGTCCAGAATGATGTTCTTCTCAAGGCCCAGCAAGAACTACCACAAGCCCCAAATGGCTTCCGTGTACCATGGAAAGTGACATTTCTCTTCCATGAAGTAAATAAAATCAAAATTTTATAACCCATATGGCATTTACTTCTCACTGACTCTATCCAGGAATGTCTAAATGATTCTAGAAACCTTGGGTAGATATTATTTCAATTCTCATGGACTGGGTCAAACCAAAGAGTCTGAACACTATTAAAGCATGTTAATCGTGTCAAATTCTGTGCTAGTTCTACAGTCTCCACATCGAGGACTAGATAAAATTTAGAGTTGAGTCTGAAGCCATTCTAGAAACTTTCACATGGATGAGTCTCTCTTTAGGAAGTAACAAAACTTATACATCAATGGATGAAGTAATTCCATTGGCATTTCATTGCACCTAGCTGTAAGAAAGGCTCACTTAATACTTAGCAATTTTTTTCTTTTGCTTTCAGCTCCCAACTCTTGCTTTCAGGCCTTTGGGCCCTTTTTTTTAGGGTATCTGAGAGGGACTGAAATTCTGTGCCTGAAACTGTTAAAAACTTCTCCAGTTCAATTTTCTGCTGTCTTTGATGCAGTTGGAATGTAGCAGTGAGTGTATGATGGGATATCCTTCTCCATCAAAAGTAGATTGAAACAGAAATTAAATCAGTGGCAGCAACTGGAGTTCAGCTCCAGTTCCCATCCATTTGAACTTTGTTAGAAAAATCCCAGTACAACCAGGCCTACAACATAAGGAGCAAAAGCTACTAAAGAGACAAGAAAGAATCTATGGGAAAACATTTTTAAATTGGCCTGGAGAAATGCAAATTGTGACTGTAGCTTTCCTTTGGAATAAACTGAAAATATTAGGAGACAAAGTTAAGTATTTGAATGATAAAACATACAATCAGTCAATAAGTAATTGTATGATGTGAATGAAAAAAAGATGTAAAAAAACCAAAAAAAGAGAAACCAACTCCAAAACAGCTAATGGCTGGTATGAACCCACTCTTTCAATAAATGTATAGAAGAATTAATGGCAACTTTACCTTATGAAACCAGTGGTTAGGCTGGAATACACAATCCCACACTCAGTGTGTATGGTATTTGGGCTGCATTCAGCATGAAAACCAGGTGATAGTACTGCCTGTTCAAGGTTGATACTATATTAATTTTAACAATATTTTATTTTGCTTATGATTTCCTTCTCCAAGTCCTCATAGACACCCAATGGTGACTAATGCATGTACTCATAAAAGGAATGAGCTTTTAATTGTTTGCTTGTTTGATTTCACATAGGACACATAAGCACTGAACAAACCAACAAATCCAAAGGAGAAGTGTAAGTGCATCTGAGAGCATGATCTAGTCAGTAATTAAATTACTATCTTCAAAACAATACCATTACTTTTTAGCTTCCATTGACTATATTGAGTAGGTATCCTTTGAGAATAATGTGACCCAAGATACTTAGAGTACACAGAAAAATGTGCATTCAAGCATGTAAATTTGTGTTTTATTCTCAAACTTCATCCTACCAGAGAAGACTAAACCACAGCAGATGCAGCCTGAGACTACTTAACTAGTTGGTGCAAGTCTCAAAGTATACTAACCTTTTCATTGACATGGCAGGAAGAAGATGACTTTATCTGGCAAACCCCTCCTGACAGATCAATCCTCAGTTGTTTTGTCAGATTCCTAAAGTATGTTGAGGTCAATGAAAGATAGGCCTTCAGCCAGATTCCAAGGGGCGATAAGGTAATTGATTTTATATATAGATTTCAAGACTGGAACAAAAAAAGTGCCTTCAGTAGACATTTTGCACAAAGGAGCCTAATATAGAATTATGTTTATGAATTAAAGATATACCTAAGGCATCTGACCTATCGTTTCTTTTGACAGCCTCTTTAAGTGTAATGTCATTCCTTGTAGTCACTGATTTTAATCATTGCTGGATTTTATAAGACAGATAATATTCCTTCTGTAAACTTTTGAACAGGACTTAATTTAATGAATTTAATGAATTTAATTTATTACAGTGACTGCAAAAGCAAAATGTTGATCTTGGTTAAACTGTAAGTCAAGGCTTATCCAAGATATCCATCCATCAATGGAAATACAGTTACACCTGGCATGACCTTTTCTATCATTGTTTAACAGGGGAAAGACCAGGAGTTTCAGGAGTTGAATTAACCTGGAACTAATCATTTCAGAGCAAATACAAATTTGACACTGCTATCTAATATCTGAGAAAATGCCATCTGAGAGAAACTATTGAAAACATCTGATACAAATTTGTTTCTGCGAATCTAATTGACTTGTTTAGGAAGCTGCTCTAACTGGAATTTTGGAATTTACAAATCCTACTGATGTTAAACATTGTTATCAATAATCCTGTTACTTTAACCAACAGCACTGCTAATGCATAGGGAATAGCATTGTCTCAGATTCATCAGAAGACAGACTAAACAGGAAATATCTGAATGACTTTAACAGCTCTTTGAGAGAAAAAATATATACATTTTATTTACTCTTTGTCTTTACTGATCTCACTTCTGATCTAATATAAAGATGCAGGGTCTTTTGGTGCTTAATGAGCAAAAAAATCCATCTTGGGAAGGAATGAAGCTTTCAATTAGGAATAGAGTTTGTAGCTTATTGCTATTCAAAGTACAAATTTCCCCACCTCTTTTAGTCACGCAGAAAATGACATTTTGTCTGGTTCTTTCTACTTGAGCCTTTGTTGACTCTTGGCAGAAGAAACATGAAGAAAACAAAGATGTTCTGTCAGCTTTCAAACAACTTTGACTTCTACTGAAGCTCAAGCCTGTTAGCAACCTGACCATACACCGAGTTCAACAGATGTGCTTGAAAAATTTTCCATTTATTGCATAAAATGTGTTAATTTGATGTTTCTGAAGTAGGTCGTTGGTGACATTAGCAAGCAATTTTCTCTGCTCAAGATCACCCTAGTTTCCAGTTACAGTACAGACTTCTTTTTCTGTGTTTGAGACCCCACACATATGTGTCAGTGCAAATCGCTCTCTGCTCAGACTCTCCATCTGAATTCCCAGGCATGTTTCATGCAATGGATTGGTTATCTCCTGGTCCTGTCACTAGATGGTGAGATATAAGTAATTGTATGCTAGACAGTAGCATGAGAAATCATATTTGCCTAGCAGGTAAGGAGAGAGAAACCCACCGCAGTGAGTCCTTAACCAGTAACCATTGAAGTTCCATGATTTTCCTTTAAAGAAATGAGATTTAGGACTTTCAATATGTTATAGTAACTTAAAATTTAAGTTTTGTATACTACGATTTTTAACTGTCCTGTATTTTGTACAAGGAATCAATAACTGTTTATTTTTAAAATTGATTTATTTTATGGACTTGGTGTTAAAAACACACACGCATGCTCACACATCTTTCTACTTTCCTGGAAATTTTGCTTCTTGTTTTACTGTTGATTTCCTACAATTAAAATACACAAAGAGAAAAAAGTAATAGAAGATTACTAAATTTTCTTTTGGTAGGAGAAGCGCAACTTTCAGAATGTAAATATTACATGTTATTTCATTTAGTTTCCACATAGGGTTTGATAAACAATAAACTTTCTTGCCAGGTGCCAATATGGCTACAGTGAAACTGTCTTAAGTTCTGCTTTTTCTTTTTTTCTTTTTTTTTTTTTTTTAAAAAAGCTCAAAACAATCCTATGGAACCCCTCACTTGCACTGTCACTCTGGTGTTTAGAATACAGCCTCTTCAGTTACTTCTGCAGGTATTTTTTCCTCTCACATAACCATTTGGAAAACCTTGGCCATATAAATCCCTGTTATTCAGGAGAAGATAAGGAAAGGAGGAACAAGGAGGAGATTACCTAATGCAGTGAGATAATGACCATATTTGCATGTCATAAAACCAGCAAAATAGCATAAAGCTTGAGGATGTTGGCCATCTCTTAAGATCAATCACAAAGTTTTGGACTTCCCCAGGTATTATGCCTCACTTACAAAAACTCATGCTGTAATGGTCATGGAAATTGGACCACGGTAGTTTGACAACCACCATGTTACCTGTATCTATCTAAGAAATTTTTTTCTTCTCTGAACTAGTGTCCACTAAGAACTGTTATGCTGGGAACAACTCTGCAGCTAGACCTGGAAATATCTCTGTTGATATGAGCAATTCATTTGGGCTCAATATGAATACATCTGTCTTTGGCTCAACCTGTGCCAAGTTCTGGTTCTCCAGACAGAAAGTCAGACCAAAAGGCGCTGTTAGCCAATACCTCTGCTCCTGCTGACAGAGCTGCTGCTTTTGGGCAGAGAGGTATTTTAGCCTGTCTCATTGAAGTTACGTTTGACAGTCAAACAGGAACTCACATCTGGCCAGAGAGATACCTTTACTGCACAGCATATGTTTCAAGGCTTTCCTGCTTATTTTGTGAGTAGTCATCTATCATTCTCACAGGCAAGACATGCACAAATCACTGCTGAAGAGGACTTCAGGGTATGGAATTGCAGGTGTGGTAAGTCTCACAAAGAAGAATAGATAGAGCAGGCCTCTAGCCCCTAAAGGTAGAAGAGAACTTCATTCCCTTTAAACGTTCTTACAGTAGGGCATTCATAGACCTAACTAAATTTTGTATATTCTGTTACTTGGCCAATTCCTGTTGAAGTATACTTCTTACTGGGGGAAGTGTCATTTGATAATCAAGGGCCTTTTCTTGGTCCATCTGATAACTCATTGATATTCATCAAGGAAAGATGAAATTTCACAAGAATTTTTAAAATTCTAGATTTTAGACTAAGATTTAAGCAAATAATAAATTAAGCAAGCAATATAATTTTTTTATTTTAATTTCTGCCTTAAAATGGAAGTATAAGTCACTGGAAGAAAGCTAGAAGGGAAACAAATAGATTAAATTTTTCTTGACATCTTCACATTTATGTCAGCACTAAAATTTCTTTATGCAAACACAATGCCTGAGTTAAAAAAATATATTAACCAGATATTTGTAATATTTATATTCATTACAAGAACTAAGGTTTAACAAGGAATGAATATGTTGTCCTGTTGGGTAAATGCGTATATAATTGGGCTATTAGTCAGGCTAGAAAAAATTTGCAAGTC
>VWZD01001055.1:10956-37921 GCA_013396695.1 Sakesphorus luctuosus | reverse complement strand
TACTGTTTAGTACTCTGGGTGACTCTGTATGGTAGATGAAATCAGTGGAATTTGTGGGCTATTCTGAAAACTGGTTTGCAAGAGACTTAAATCCTAAAGCACACTCCTTAACTGATTTTCCTCTTCCTTTGGATTAATATTGCAGACATCACTCTACAGTTTCAATAATCCTTCGATACTTCTATGATTGTATTTACTCCCAAATTTGATCACCATGTATAATCTCATGATGCAGTACCTGTTACAGTAAAGACTGCATGCAGTTAATGAGTCTGTAATGACATAGACTTCATAAATTATATAGATGATTCATGCAATGACATAATTAAAACCTTCAAATTTCTGCTTTCTGGGGTGGAAGCCAGGATAATGAATGAAGCTTAGTTTGGGGGTCAGCCCTCTTTAATCAATAAGATTGTCCAGATTAAATTTTTCATCCTACTCACTTGCCCAGCCCTTATTCAAATTGAATTGATAGAGAAAAAATATGGTGAGTAAAAAAAATTCTCTCTGTATATGAAATATATAATGAATGGGCACCCTGGTGACAGCTGGAACCATTGCTGTAAGACTGCATTAAATATAATTTGAGAGATGGATTTAATAGTGAGCATTGTTAATAGTTGATATAGAAATCATGCAACACATAACTAATAGCTAAAAGCTGGGATCCAAAGAATGAAAATAAGAATGAACTATACTGGAAATATTTGAATTTCTGAGAGACTAGGAGGACTGTATGATCCCTACAAGTGCAAAAAAAAAAAAAAGATGTGGATTTTGAACTGATGTTGTTTAGGATAGCACACAAAGAGATCTCTAATCAATGCATTTTTAATGCATTTGTTCCTCTACCAGATGAGTCTATGTGGAAAGCTGAAAAAAAAAATGTAACTAGTTCAGGAATCTACAGTGAATCTATCATTTGATGAATACAACCTTTTTTCCTCAAGAAAAAGAGGTATGTTTTTACTTAGTTTTCTTCCTTCTCCTTTTCTCTTTCCTTTTGAAAGAGTTTTCTCTCATTTATTGCAAACATAAAGAGGAAAAGAGAGGTTTTCTAAGATACTTCCATTTGTTTCTCAGACTGGCATGAGTTTTGTTTTGCATCTCCAGTAATATCCAACTAGAATATTATGCAATGTGAAAATAGTTGCAGATATGTAAGTGATAGAAGCGGTGGAAGGTATTGTTCAGTCATCCTTGGTCATCCAGCACAAACTGTGTAAGCTGCCATATTTTATTTTGAGGCTTTGCAATCTTCCTCTCTGACTCATAAAACATTTCCAAGAGATAGATGTCCTCCAGATACATACAAACATGGACAGCATGTGAAAGACTTGTCTGATTATAGAAGTTCCTCCTTATCTATTGCACTCTTCTATATTTTAGCATTTCAAAAATTGATTTGTATCTCTTGAAAAAAGTGCTACAGTGCAGTGAGCCTTGTTTTAAAATCTTTACCAAATAAGATCTTCTCTCTGTATCTTATCACATCTTCAATAACCACAGATTTGGAGAGAAGCAAATCAGGAAGAAAAGGGAAGTTGGAATGGATGAAGTATTCTTTTGTCCACGTGAGGAATCACAGAATCACAAAATCGCAGAATGGGTAAAGTTGTAAGGGATTACAGTGGGTCAGCTGGTCCAACCTCCCTGCTCAAGCAGCATCATCCTAGAGTAAGTACATTGCACAGGATTGCATCCATATAGTTCTTGTGTATCTCCAGCCACAGACACTCCACAACCTCTCTGGATAATCTGTTCTAGTGTGTGGTCACCTGCACAGTAAAAAAGTTCTTCCTCATGTTCAGGAGAAACTTCCTATCCATCAGTTTCTGACCATTGCATTTCATCTTCTTTCTTGGCACCACTGAGCCTGGCTCCTCTTTTGACACATTCCTGTCAGATATTTATATACATTGATGAGATCACCTCTGTTGTCTCTTCTTGAGCCTGAAGAGGTCCAGCTCTTCAGCTTTACCTTGTGAGAGAGATGCTCCAGTCCCGTAATTACTTTTGTTGCCCTCCAAGGGACCTGCTCCAGGAGCTCCATGTCTTATTTGTACTGAGGAGCCCAGAACTGGACAGTGCCTCAATGAAGGGGCAGGATCACCTCCCTTGACCTGCTGCCAATGTTCTTCCTAATGTACCTCAGGATACCATTGGCCTTCGTGGCCATAAGGAAGGGCCCACTGCTGGCTCTTGAACATCTGATTGTTCTCCAGGACCCCAGCTCTCTGCAGAACTACTTTCCAGCAGGTCAGCCCCCAACCTGTGCTGTTATATATGGTTATTCTTCCCCAGGTGCAGGACCCTGCATTTGCCTTTGTTGAACTTCAGACATTACTCTGTGGTGAGGAACAGAGATAGAATTTAGAAGACAGAGGAAGCCTGAGAGACAATGCCATAAAAGCTGGAGGGAAAATTAGCAACTGTATAAAGGTAGAAAAGGAAGAGATTTAGCAGAGAGATTGAGCAGACTTATCAATAAGGATAAGCATATTCATACAATCAATTAAAAATGAAAAAAAAAGTAAATTAGGTAATGCATACCCTACATAAGCCTGTTAGGATACTGCAGCATTTGCAACATCGTGTTCACAAAGTCATCAGCATAAAGTGCATGCCTGATTTTTCTAAAGTATTAAAATATTCCCTGGTCCAGTGGATTTTAAGACTTTATTACAAACATTTTGAACAGCTCTGATTACAGATAATTAAAGCTGAGGTTTTTTGATAACAGATAATCAAAGTAATCCTGTTAGAAAGATAATTCTCAGAACTGGCATTGCATGACCTGGTTTTCTCTGCTGTTTTTTTGTAAGCAAAAGAATGACATTTATTCTTCCATAATAAAACCTTCCATTTTAGAAATGTTACTGGCTTGACCACTTATGAATAAAAATAATCTCAGTAGAAATTATTGCAAGACTCTATACACAGCATTGAAAAGCACAATTAAAGACCTTTTCATTCATATGGCATAAAATTTCCACTGATATATGGTTTTGATTGTACTCAGTATAATGGGGCCTGATTTTAATTGAGTTCTGGGCAATATCAAAACATGGATAGAGAACAAAAATAATAATATGACTTCTATGCTAATTTTCTTTCTGAATACTCACAGAAAGAAAGTCTCATAGAGTACTTCTTAGGTCAGAGCTCTGCAACAGGCACCTTATTACTGTGGTAGAAGCATTTCTTTCTCATCTTTACTTTCCTATGTTTAAAATTTGGGAGAGGTCCTTTCTGTACTTCTAAAGGACATTAAGGATAAATGGATGGACAAAGATACATGGAGAATCTAGGTTTGTCTGTGTGGTTTCAGGGCAGGGCTTTGTGCACTGAGGTTATGTTCAAGACTAGATTCGGAGGCTTTAGCAAGCACAGAACTGGGCTCTAAAAGAACAAAGTATGTTTTCAGATCTTTTTGCACACACCTAAGCAGTACATAACATCCTTCAGTTTCCTCCTTAAGTTTCCTCCCTTAGTACTTTTAAGTTTCCATGTATGTAGAAAAGAGCCTGAAAGCTCATGTTTCTCATGGTTGCTCTGAAATCTAAAGTAAGCAACTTTATAACAGAAGAAATTATACCTTGATCTGGTAAAAAGATGGTCTTCAAATAATTGTGACCTCTCTCCTTTTTTCCAGAAAAAACATTATCAGTCTAACTTTCTCCATTAATTTGTTTTAGGTCAATTGAAAGCTGATAATGAAAAACATTAATCTGTTGAAATATTCCTTTTAAACATGTATACCACTTATGACACATTTCTTAAAAGATTACCATATCCTCTAGGGCTGCTTTGGTGCACATACATTCCACTGGATGCAAATAATGATTAGTATATATGCCTCCAGTGTTACAGCCAGAATACAATTATAAGCAAAAATACAGTGCATCTTATATGTAGAGCCAATAATTTCTCATCCTAATTAAAATCTTAATAATCTAATTAAAACCAACAAACAGCTATTACTAATCTACATGCAATAATAGTCCAAAATAATACAGAAAAAGCTTCCTTAATAATAATATTTTAAAAACAATTGTGAAAGAAAACTTATCAATACCTATGGCTTTTCTAAAATCCCTCTGGATTCTTAGGTTGACAGTCCCAGTGTTCTTGGACCACAGAGCAGGTGGGATACCAGAGAAAATTGTCAGTATCCTGAATTAACTTTAGCAAAAGCTGAGAAGTTAAACATTTCAAGTCAAAACAAGCTCAGAGAAATCCTGAGATCTTACACTGCCAGATAAGTACGAGGCCTACAGCCTTTATTAGTATTGGCAAAAGAGATGTTTGATAAACTACACTAGTACACAGCAAACATATCACTTCTATTCCACTGTGTCCAACAAGCTTTTTGGTATAATGACATTAATACATTTTTAACCAAGCTATTGCTCTGAAAAGTAACAAGCATTATTACAAATGTGTAACAGAGTGGAAAACACATTCATTAAAGGCTTGAAACTCTCTGAATTTAATCTCAAAAGTAACTGAAACTGTGAATTCTCTTTTAGCCTGGAAAAGATACACGCATATAAAGCCATGGTTTCCTGATATTCTCATTGTTCTGACGGAGATTCTAGAAATATACACATCTGCAGTTCTTTATTTATTGCAGTGCATATTTCAGTTTGGAGGGTTCTATCTGTGCCATAATACATCTATTTTATTAGAAAACAGTGCAAGACATTCTGTACTGGGCATTCTTTCTGACTTGATTGTGATGACCTAACACCCCTTCCAAGATTTCTTGGTGAAGACTGGAAACACATTATCCAAAGCCACAAAGGGAAATGCAGGAAGCTGACATTGCATCGGCTTGTAGGAGGTGTGGTTCTGTTTACAATATCAGTGACTTCCCTTAATCATGTGCAATATTGGAAGCTCTAAAAACACAGCAGACAGTCTCCAAGATCAATACAAATAGCTCAGTGATGATGAAAATGAGCAATGAGCTATTTGAAAAAGAAGTCCTTCACTATATTTTCATGCATTTACACCCATTTTGTTCAGCACTTCTTTTATCTTACACACTTTCTCAGCACTCAAAGTGCCATGTCATTTTATTCTTAATCCTCAATCTTATAGTTTTATGTTCACCCCAATTCATAAAAAAAGTCAGCCACTAAATATTGCTGGAACTATTTTTGACATTTATTCATTACTATTCTTAGAATATCCAGTCTGATAAATAGGATAAGATCAAGATAGCTCTACTATTAAAAAAAAATAATCCGTATAATGAAAAAATATTTCATACTGATTGTCATGAATTTCCCGCAAAGATTTTACAGAGCACTGAAATGCTGCTTATGCTTAAAGATATTAGCACTTCCTTGAGTATTTTCTTTTCTGAACCCTTTAGAGTTCTTATATGGACTCATTCAGTTAAAAATTCCTATAGTCACAGTCAGTTGAAAAAATGCTATGTAAGTACTTACCAGAACTTTATATTGGTATTCCTAGAAGAAAGCTTGGTTGCAATGAATTTTTCTTTTTGAGAATGTCATTCTGAGATCTGACGAGTTATGCTGGAGTTGGAAACACTCTTAGTTTGTAATTTTTTTCTTTTTTTCAGGAAACAATAGTAAGCTATGCAAAATATAATCTTTCTCTCTGTCAGTGTGATCTTGTGATACACTGACTAGCTTTGAGAGGTTGTTCCTACAGAATTCAAAAGCTGGACATCTATGAGAGTTCAAATTTCTTCATAATTAGGAAGAGTTTTCTTGCATTAACTTCATGGAGACCAGGTTTCTACCTGGAGTTATTATTTACTATACTTTGTTATATGAATTGACAGAACATCTAAGACTTTTAAGAAGTCCTTGAAGAAATGCATTAGGAAAGGTTCTGTTTTTGTTTCTCTGTTGTTTGTGTTGTTTCGGAAAAATTATTTCCTTTAGTTTTTTGGGTTTTGGTTTTGTTTTTTTTTTTTTTTAATTTTTGTTTATGTGGTGGTATTTATACCTGACATGCCTCTTTGAAAGGTCTTATGTCGGAGGAGACCAGACCAAGAAAGAATTACAGGTGCTGGGTAGATGAGGACGCGGATACCCATGCAGCGACAGAATTGGGACCATGAGGGCTTCTGGATGGACACTGTACCCTTAAGATGGCTACGATCCAAGTTTCTTCTTCCCACAAACCCCTGGAATTTTCCCACAAATCCTTGGAATTCTCCCACCAACTTCGTTCTCCCTATTGGTCCGTTTGCTGCTCCTCCCCTCCCTCCTTCCCTTCGTTTGCATGTACCCAATGAAGTGCGTTACTCCTCCCTATATCCGCCCCTCTTGCCCGCTCACATCCAGGCTACTTGCGCGCACCCCTTATAAGCGAGCACGCGCCATTAAAACTGGGTTTTCCTCGTGGACTCCTGGCTGGTGTGGATCTATTCCATTCGGAGGGGTTGCCAGGCCGGGGGAGGGAGGAGCCGACCCAAGCTTCTAAGGGGCCTGATCCTAGGGAGCTCCGCTGGCTGCTTTCCTAGCCTGGCTCCTGGAAGCGAAAACCCCTCCACTATATTAGTGGAAATTATTAATCCACTGAGAGTCTTACTAGAATATGTTATCATGGGAATACACCCCTCCTCTAATATGATCAGAATTAAAATCAATAAATACAGAACATACTATAAACAATATACCATATATAACTAAATATACTTAACAAAAGCAATAAGGCATGACATTTTAAACCTTCATGAAAGAGGGGCAGATGGTTTTACGTTGACCTTTCATGAGAATCACAGAAGAAGAAAAGATCAGCAAAGAGCAGAAATTGAATTCTAAATGCAGAGAATCACTTGCTAAGCTGAACTGACACACTATTAAAGTTTGACTTTTACTAGGGCAACTACATTTCTTAGAATTCCATAAATAAATTAAAGGTGAGGAATCACTGTATAATGACATTAATTTCACTAACAAGTCTCACTAGAAAAATGGATTGTCACCTAAAATTAATGAATTTTTAGCTATGATTAGATAATGGATGCAATGAAGTAAACAAGTGAAAAAACAAACACATAGAAGAAATCAAAACTCTACTAGAGAAACTGTGGATACGCCATTCCTGGAAGTGTTCAAGGCCACATTGGATGGGGCTTCAAGGAACCTGGACAAGTGGAAAGTGTCCCTGCCCATGACATAGATGTTGAAACTAGATGATCTTTAAGGTGCCGTCCAACTCAAACCAGTTTAGAATTCTAGGACTTCATTTAGTAAAATATGTTAGTGCCAGCTCTTGAGCTATGTCAAAAAAACATCACAAATCAAGGGCAAGAAAAAATTTTACTTTGCAAATATTTCTGGAACTGTAAATTTTATTTAAGTTTTGTCAAAATTAGATCTAAATAACAAGCATGATCTCATTAAAAAACCAAATACTTTACTATCAGCGGATTGTTATTTTCCACTGATACAGTGGAGAGGTTCCTGCTTCCAGGAGCAAGGCTAGGAAAGCAGCAAGCAGAGCTCCCTAGGATCAGGCCCCTTAGAAGTTTAGGTAGGCTCTTCCCACCCCCGGCCTGGTGACCACCCTGAATGGAATAAATCCACAGCGGCCAGGAGTCCACAAGGAAAAGCCAGTTTTAATGGCGTGCCCTGGCTTATAAGGGGAGCACGGGAATTTCCAGGATTTGAGCGGGGAAGAGGGGCGGAAATGGGGAGGAGTAACGCACTTCATTGGGTACATGCAAACGAAGGGAAGGAGGGAGGGGAGGAGCGGCAAAAGGACCAATAGGAGAATGAGGTTGGCGGGAAAATTCTAGGGGTTTGTGGGAAGAAGAAACTTGGATAAGGAACAACTAAGGGAAAAATAACCGGGATAGCCATATTAAGGGTATAACATTTAAACTGGGGAAGTGTCCATCCGGAAGCCCCCATGGTCCCGATTCAGTCGCTGCATAGGTATCCTGGGTTCCTGGACCTCCATGTCCTCATCCACCCAGCGCTTGTAATATTTCTGCCACTTGATGAATTCCTCATCAGTCTGGTCTCCTCCGACATCTGCCCCTTTTTTATTTTATTGTTGAGCTGGAAAAGCTTGAGGAGAGGATGCAGCTTTGCATGTTCGGGAACATTGAAGGACACAAGGGATAACACACAGAAACATGACAACAACAATTAACACTATAAAAGCTATAACTACTATTTTCTTAACGGTCTCTGACCACCCTTTAAAGGGAAGCCAGCTAAACAGGTCATTAAAGCTGAAACCCTTTTCTTCTTTTATTTGGTGCACCATGTCTTTTAATTGTGAAATATGGGAGTGGATAGAGTGCGAATGATCAGAGAAATTCATACAGCACAACCCTTCAAATTCCTGGCAACCGTGCCCATTAACTAAAAGAAGAAAATCAATTGATTAACACCATCATCTGAAAAGCAAGGTGAGGCCCCAATCGTCTTCTTCCTCTGCTGCTGCCCATCCCGCCAGGGTATCCTTCTGGTGGAATCTGATGCACTTGGACAGGATCCACCGAGGACCGGACCCTGTGGAGACACACGCATGGCCTCTGCCCCATGTGAGCAACAGCACAGGGCCGACCCACTCTCCTGTGGCAATGTCACGGAACCCAGAAGCTCACTTTGTGCTACCAGGAACACAAAACTAAGACATCAGTGCAGAATGTTACACAGATAACCGCAGTATACATACTGCTGAAGTAGATATTACAATGTCAAGTCCTTACAAATGGCTTTGTGCTAACACAGATTAAGGCTCAGCATAGACAAATGCATATGTTTTCTTATTGGTTACCTTTGATCTAACCAAACTTTTAAACTTCTAGATTTGAGGTTTGGAGACCCTTTGCTTATTCATAAGATTTGCTGGGGGTATTATCAAATTGTTAAAAGGGAACTGTTCTGGTTCTGATGCTTTTGATACAAAACTAGGACGAAGTGTATGCAAATGAAAATATTTCCTTTATATTGAAAGTATTGCCAAATTTACTTATTCTAATAAGATCTACCTTGCGTTACATAAATACATGTAAAAGCTATGTGGGAGATATAACATTGCTAGACTAGCACTAGTGCTATAGAAGACAGGAGGTACCATTTAAAAAAAAGAGGAACCATCCAACAAAATATTGTAACCTACAATGAAGAGAACAGAATTGATTCATTCAAATGGGAAAATCAGCAAAGAGGTATATTAATCACTGATGATGTGAAATAACAAATATTATGGATTATTGTTATGTGTGTATTCAACGTATGCTCTCTAGCAGAGATTTCTAATGTCCTTGTCCTTAATCTCCACAGTTATTTTCATCCTGCAAAAGAATAAGTTGACTGTGTCAATGTAATTCTGTAATCCAGCTTCCTGAACTTATTTCTCTCCAGCAAGCATGAGTTGTACTTCAGATTTTCTGCTACCCTTTCCTGCTGGAAAATGCCAGTCATGAACATGAAGCTGACTTTAAAGCCTTCTCTTCATCCCACAGCTAATCTTACTGACTTGAAACAGTCTCCTTTTTCACCTTTTTAAAGAGAATAAAAACAACATCCTTCAGTTCACTTATTTCAATCCAAATGCCAGGCAATGGATTCATAAATTGCTTCTGAAGTTACTCCATGCAAACAACAGATCTTACATTTTCCTTTCCCTCCACCTCTCAGATGCCATGCTTTTAACTTCTGTCTTAGATTGGGACTTTCTTGGGACATGGTCTATCTCATACAATGGTTAAAATTACTTAACTACACAACAGACTACTTAACAAAATTGTCCCTGACTGGTACTTTTGCAACCTAGATAATTACTCAGAGTAGCCAGCAAGCGGGTAGTGGCTTTGACTTTCTCAAATTGCTGCTTCATCATAATAAGAATGCGACCCAGAATGTAACTCAAAATGAATGGGGATGTTGATGGAGTTAAAAAGGATGTGCTCCCATTCAGCTGTCATCAGGTGTTAGAGAAAGAGTGAACAATCTTTGCAAGCGAAGCTAGTAATGTAGATAAATAATGGATGCAGTGAGCAGCCTGAATGCATTTAAAGAATCCCAGCTGCTCCACTCTGTGTTTAATAGGCTGGAGGTGCAATTTCTTGCTACATAAATATTCAATATATTCCTACAGCCTTGCCATATAGGTGTAAACAACAATCAGCATAAAGAGGGACATAAATGTTTATTATAGGCTTCATTTTAGCTAACAGATGCTCAGTGAAAAGGCTGAAATTTAAGGTAAAAAAGGTGACTCAGAAAAATCTATCAATTAAAAAAAAAAATGCTATGAAAGCAGCTTCATATATTCAAGGATTTTAGTTGCAGGAGATTTGTTCCAGTTATCACAAGAAAGAGCCAGTTAGCAGTATACTTAAATTGATACAAGCGTCTTATGATGGATGGAAAGCTGGAGTTTGGGATGACATGACTTTGAGTCTCTACACTTACAGTTAGTTGGTTTTTTTTTTCTGGAATTTTCCAAAATTCTCCCTTAGTATGCCGTTTCACAGAAATTTTGCTCACGCTTAGCTATATGGGAAGTAATAGGAATATTTTCACAAATCATAAATTTAGTGCATAGTGACAAATTTGCCTTAAGAAGAGCATGTTCAAGGAATGGTGAACTGAGCATTCAGTTTTGTTCCTGTTCAGCAATTCCTAGTCCATTTACAGCAGTAGAAGAATGAAATACAGCATCGCTGCATATTCTCTCACTTGACACCTGTATATTAAGGGTGATGTTTATTAGAAGTAGAGTTAGACAAGTACCGTCTTCGTTAACTAAAGCGTTTTATCTGACTTTCTCTCTCTTCATCTGTCAACAAAGTGTCTTAAACCATCCAGAGGTATAGCTTTTGTTAGGTCATCATCATGGCCAGGCTTCACAAATGAAGATTTTGGAAGGGCTTTACTCATTTGTATGTGTCCTTTGAGCCTGTGCAGTGGATTTTTTTTAGGTGAGGTACAGCGTGTGCGAAACTTGCCCCACCCTCTACTTCTAAAGTTCATCTGCCACATGAACTGGCGAGCTTGGATGGGGACAGTGAAGTCCTCAGGACTAGAACCTACAGCACCCAGTATTCCCTGGAGGTCTCCCATCCAAATACTAATCGGGTCCAGACTCTACTTAGCTTTCGAGATCAGACAAGACTGGGTGTCAGGGTGGCATGGCTGAAGTTACCTTTTGCTATAAGGACGTACTTTATGACTTTGCTACTCAAACTCATATTACTCACAGTGGCCATTGGTATGATAGATCACTATCTTATGTTGATGAAACAGTTGGAGTCAGGGGAATAGTCTTTCTCCCAGGAAAATAAACTTTATTCAAGAAAATGTGTTAAAACTTGACAGTCATCTTTTAAAAATAAATTAATAATGTTTACACTAGGAAGAAAGTTATAAAAGTCCTACTTTCTGTTAAACACTCCTTGGCTCAATATGAACTTGATCTCTGGAATTTACTAGTCTTTTTCTTTTATGTTTTATCCACCTATTCTCTGACTCCCACTTAATTTTTTATGCAAATAAACTGCTCATTCACTCAGTAATTCCTCCCTTCCACCTGGAGACCTACAACAGGGATTGTAAGGAGTAAAGGTGATAAATGAGAGTGAAGAAACTGATTTTATGGCTGAGCTGTATAAAATTATTATTAATTTAATTATTTTTGCTGTCAATGAGGTTAGTATTATTTCATCAGTAGAAAATTTGAAATCATTTCAGCTAGGTTTTTTTGTTTGTTTGTTTGTTTTGTTTTTTTTTACTTGTAGGGGATTCTCCTGCAGTCTGTGAGTTTTTATTTGTATCTTTTTTCCCCTATAGGTGTTATTTAATGAAGTGTATGTGTGCACCTAGAAAGCAAAAAACCTTAAAATGTACCTAACACACAGAATTTGTTTAGCAAGGGTATTGCTGACAAAGCAGTATGGAATACAGTAGCTTTGAAATGGCTGTTAATATCTCTTGATAAGGTAAGGTAAGCTCTGCATTTGTTGAAATGCACTTTTAACACCAGGTCTCAAAATAAAAGTAATACTGTCCGTTTAAACAACTAAGTCTGTTACAGTCACTTTTTTCTTTTCTTATTTATTAAAGTAAAAAAAAAATAGAAGAGAAAAAACAAACAAATAAAAAAGGCCCTTAATTCTTTCTGTTCATTGGTCATTTCTTTTTGTCAGAGACTGAAATATTTAATGGATTAAGCATTCTAAAATGTTTGTCCACTGTAGAAAACTCAAAAGAAACAGCTGCTTACTCAGCAAAGCCTACCACGCCTTGAATTTGTTTACTTCAAAAGGACCTGCAGATCAGGTAAGTAGGTGCCACGGTCCAACTGTCCCAGGTTCAGAAGGGTGTGCATACCTGAAGCTAGCAACTAGATTTCCAGATAAGGGAAAAGGCTAATAAGAGGCAAATCCTGTGAGGTGGGATAATTGTTTTTACCATGCCAATGTCCTCCCTTACATGATGCCTCTGTTGTAAAAATCTCTCCAGGGAACCTTGAAGACACTTTGCATCTGCCCTGGGTTATTCATCTCAAATGACAGACCTTGATGGAGCATGATCGATGCTGAGTCTTACAAGGCATCAGAGGCTCCTGAGATGTCCAGGGAAATGTCCCATGACGCTATCCATTGTAAAATTCCCTGCCCCAGGAGAGGTACAAGGCATTTCCACCTGAGTTTGAAGTGTAAAATAACTCATGAAGTCTTTGAGTTTTGTGGGGGGCTTACCCCAGCCCCAATGGCTCAAGACGATCATTTCAACATCACTTCAACCAACAGACATGGAAGATGCAACTGCCAAGTTCCATTGCTGGATCTAGCCCGCGATGACTATATATATCTTAGGACCCTTGTCTTTTCTTTCTCTTTCTCTCTCTTCTATGTATTCTTAACTGTAATGCTTTAATATTGCTGTATTACTATAGATGACAATAGCCAAAATAGCAACATACCTGTTTACCTTTGAAAAAAATATTTTCTAAAATAAACCCTGCGTATATATTTACAAACATTCATTATTCAGTGTCATTTCATTCTAATCCACTCCAAGGGATTTATTACAAGAACTTGGCCTGCCCTTCCCTTCTATGGTGGGTCATAACACTCTTCCATAGAACTTTTAGTCTAATTTAACTTTTCCTGCATTAGGTATTGGCATCTTGCTACTTCAATACATAGCATTAGCATGTGGAACAATAGTCTTGTCCACTACGGAAAGTTTGGTTTTCCTAATTCTAGAGAGAACAAACATGTGAATGTTTCTACATTCAACTGATGGGTACAAGGTTACTATGTTAGTACTGTCTGCACACTTTCTAGAAGTGTGGTACACAGCAGTGGCAGCAAGGCACTGTAAGGAGCAGTAGGGACAGACCGTTCTTCCACTAAAGGAAGAGCAGTGACAAGGTCTGGGGTTTATGTATGCACATTGTCCCTTTCCAGTCTAGCACCGACTTCATGCTGTTCTGCACTGCTTTCCTCCTTTAACAATTTTATATACATGTTCTCTCCTGCCTTAGTGAGCCATTTTTCAATCCTGTTGCTCAAATCTTTATAATTTTCCTGTTATACCATACATAATCCATTCTTATATGGTGGAAAGAGATGGAATTTTGGATCTAGAGCTATAAAAAAACCTCAGAAAATTTATTCTGCTGGAGTCTCTGAATTCCTAGCAGTTATTATCAAGAAAGAAGGTTGCAATAGGGCAGCCATATTGTGTGTCACACCAAGAGCAAACTGTGACCTTAGGTCCTCCAATATGGAAAATTTAACAGCTTTTCTTACATCATTTCATGAAGATGATATCTTAAATGGAGTTTTTATTAGAATATGTGTTTCTCATATTTTTTCTTAGGATAACCCTTAAAAATTAAAGATCAGGCCAAGATAATGAAGTCATGATTCCAATGTGAACTTCCCCAAAGGTTTAAAAATTTGGAAGAGTTCAGATTATGCCTTTGTTTGAAGTTGTTACAGATATTTTTTTAAGCCAAGGAGCCTGGTCTGTTTTTCAGTGTCCATGAGGTCAGCCTGTACAACACCTGCCTTTATTTTGAAGCCAGATCTATTAAAAACCAAATAACTGAAAAATATACCTTTAAGTTATATTTAATGATTTGAAGGGCTTTGGAGGGTTGTTCTAGCATTTTTAGAATTCTATTGAATCCAAAAGCTTCTGAGAAGGAATGGTTACTTATCTTTCTGAAGTCAAAACACATTTGTACTTTACTAAAACCTGAGATCATTTTCTGCCCGTCTCCAAAACCAAAGAGACTAATATTGTAGAGGTGATTCACAAGATTCTTCTCTACTATGATGTAATTTCTAATAAAACATGCACATCTTGTTGAAATTATATAGAATAGATAAGTCTGTTTGGTTGAGATTTTAAAGGATGAATAAATTCCTGTATATCAAGCATGAGATCAGCTTCAATGCAGAGAGCCAATACAGCCAGTAATAATTGTTTGGTTGGTGTAGCATTATACAGTGTATATAGCTATAATAAATCATACACATTATCATTTCCACCTCATGTCAGCTTCAGCTAATGTTAATACCTAATCAATTACACCAGACATCAATCTACTTCAATTTTCTGAGAAAGCAGAAGCAATTCTGAGGAACTCTAATACAAATGTTCTTTATTTCAGCTCAGGAAATGTATTGACCTTCCTACAGTTTTACATGGTTTTACACTTATTTTGTAATAGGCATTTTCTGATCAATACATATAAAATCTCGGTTTTTTGCAGCTAACTTTTTTGTTTTGTTTTGTCTTCCTGTTGACTTAATGGTAACTGTTCATTCTATACAATAGTGTTGTCAATCTGAATAAGATGCATGAGAGCTAATGGATTTTAAAAGCATTAAGAGCAAACATGGCCAAATAACAGCCAAGCACTTTAGTGTTGAGTGGATAC
The DNA here is from genome assembly GCA_013396695.1 of Sakesphorus luctuosus. Lineage (NCBI taxonomy): Eukaryota > Metazoa > Chordata > Aves > Passeriformes > Thamnophilidae > Sakesphorus > Sakesphorus luctuosus. The sequence goes on along the minus strand of VWZD01001055.1, from coordinate 23,008 downwards.
TTAATTTCTCTGCAAAGGAAGGGGTAGTACGTTGAGTACCACTGAGATATCTCACTGTCAAATTTAGGTGACTGAACAAGTTGAATAAGAATTAATAAATAATTTTTCATGTAGGAAATTCTCTGTCTGTATTGCAACTATTTCTGATCATCATGTTGTTTCTGCATTGTTATTTAAAATTCAAATACACTTAGTTACATGTATACATTTATATATGTTAGGCTTACAAAAGAGAATTTTCTGAGTAAATTAATGTGATTTTGTAACTTTAAATATGTGATGCAAAAGAAGAGAAGAGCATAAATCCTTCACACAGCCACCAATATTCCATCCAGGAACAGTTATAATTTAACTTGTAATATGGTATAACTAAGGATATAATGGAAGTGTTTCTCTACTTAGGAGAAATCCTGGCTGAGTTTAGATGAACTTACCTTTCACCTTGCATTCCATGAGCTTGGTTTTTTTAACCTTTTTAAAACTGAAATGAAGCCAAAAATAAATATTTTTAACTGGTAGAGAATCAAGTCATATGCTGTTAATAGTGACTATATTTTTTGAGTACTTCATAAAAATACCAAGGCTGGCTGTAAATGTTCTGACCATGTTTCCTTAAAGAGATCATGCAGTGGATACATTTGTGAGAATTTACTATAGAGCTGTTGTCCACAGGTACATCCTACAGGCAGGGTTGTGCCTTTTGTTTGTCAGTTTGGGATCAGAAACCATGTGGTAGTTTTGTCTTTAGTTTCAACCAGGACTCAATTTAGCAGGCCCAAAGGATGCGACATAGATTAGAAGGGACAAGCATCACCTGACTTAAGCAACCAAAGAAGTATTTCATATCATCTGACATCATCAAGAAGTGTCAAGAGGTATAAAAAGACAAGAGAGAGAAGAGGAGCTTCTGTCTCTTTTGGTCTTTGCCTTAGTCCCAGAAGGACATACCGTGCCATCCCAGGAGGGACAGGAGAACCAGGCCCAGTGCCAGCTTACCACCATGTTATCTTAGGGAAGTAAAATGTTTGTTCTTAGTCCTTCTCTCTGCTTGAGTTTATCTCTGGGGAATTGAGTTTTCCAGAGCTATTTGTAGTTAGAATAGTGGGAATTGTGTTTGATGACGAGTGGGGAGATATTTCTTGTTATTTCTAATTTGTGTAAGTGTATTATATTGTAATTTTCTTTTAATTTTCTCTTTTCTGTATAAATATATATAATTAGTTTGGGTTTAAACCTGTTCTGAGTCTCTAGAGTTGGGTTTTTTCCTTTCTCATCAGGAGAGGGAGGGAAGCTTTGACTCCGTATTGGGCAGTTGGCATTTCACCAGCTCAACCCAAGACACCATGAAGTAGTCATTCGTTCCTCTTATAATGACATATGTGGTCTTCTCCATGTGGGGATTCATGCAGCTTAGTCTAAGCCAGAAAAGGAAGAAGGAACCATTGGCACAGCTCAAGAACCAGGAACTGAATGTTTTTAGTTCTGTTACTCCTGGATTTGGTCACCATTCTTCTTATTTGGATCTTACTTCCTGAGGAACAGCCTGGGAAGCAGTGATTCTAGGTAATGCATAAACCAGTGTGAAAGGCACTTTTTTATTTTGACCTAAAAAATTAGTAGAATGTCTAGGACTGAGGGGAGATAGAGATTATATGCTTCTAAATTATTTTATGTTGAAATCTTGAAAGGATTGGTCTAGAAATATAAAACCCTAGCTATCTCTATGTTTGTTTGGCTTTTAAAAATTTTTTTTCCAATATACAATCTTGTTTATGATCTAATCTACATTTGACAAAAATCAGCAGTATCTTTCACTAGACCTTTGGCCATTGAGGTGGATTCAAGTCCCCTATTCAATCTAACTCCAATGAAATTTTCCACAACAGAAATATATGAATACTTTGATATGATCCTGCCTTTCTACAATATCAGGAAACTGTAACGACTGGGGTTTGATAGATTTGTTTTTTCTTTTACCGAAACATCTGGAAAACAGAATACATAAATATGTGCATCATGGCACAGTTCATTCTATATATCAGGTCAAGAAGAATTGAGTACAATACAAATTTCCAATCTTTCTCATATTGCTCCAAAAGACTAAATACCCTCTTTAAAATTCCTCAGTCATCGCTGGCACCAGAAGTGAGCATGGCAATGTATTGCTGACACAAAATCTGTTGTTTTCTTTTACCCACTTTTTCTTGTGCTGCCTGTGGTAGATGCACTTTGCAATACAAGTTGACAGCAGTGCCCAAAGTAACCTCACTATCTATTAGAGTAACTTATAAAGCATGCTGCACTCAGGCATAGAAAGTATATTCTGTGGCGTTTAATAGATCCACTAAGGCTTAAGTGCTTCTGCTGCAAAGTGTAGCCTCTTTACAGTAGAAAAAATCCCTTTTAGAACTGAAAAGCCACTGTGAACACTCTGGTGGTTAATGTGTTTCACACTTTTCAGCTGTGTGCTGAAATATTGCTCTGGAATAGAGTTAATTTTCTTCATGGTACTTAGTGTGAGGTTACGTTTTGTATTTGTGCTAAAAACAATGCTGTTAACACAAGGATAATTTCATCATTGCTGAGCAGTGCTTACACAGAGTCAAGGTCTTTTGTACATCTTACACTACCAAGAGAAGCTGCAAGTAAATTAAATTATTCTTTGAAATGCTTCAAATTCATAGAAAGAATAAGTATGGTATATTATGGATTAAGTGATTTAAATATAGTGGCAAAAATACAGATTAAATAGAATTCCTAATTAAATATTAACTCATTACATAAAGGAAATTTAGACTAGTTTGATCTTTGCCACTAATATGTATCTGAAGAGTGGTTCTGGCAAATTAATGTGGTGGTGATAGTAATAGAATTAATTTTTGTTCAAAATGTTTACTAGCTACTGCTGGTTTTATCAATGCTCTCACTATGTTGAAATATGTGAGAAACACTTTATCCTCTAAAATCAACAATAGGTGAATGGTTTGTCTGGAGTGTGTGCTGATTAGCCCTTCCAGCTGCACTTTTTTGCCCAATCATTTTTCCTTACTTTGACCAGATTACTGCTCCCTTCCTAGCCAGAAGTCAGAATCTACTGCCAAAAGACACCCAAGTACTGTCAAAAGCAACATCTGTGTTCTTATACTCTCCATTCTTCTGGTTTTTTGCTGCTTTTGCCTCTCCTGTGTTAGAGATAATAACATCGTTCAGACTATATGAATCATTGGATCTTTTCAGTCTAATGGCAAGCTACGATTTTTCCTTACTGGGAATTATACTTTCTATTTGAAGAGCAATTTGAGTTGACTTACCCTTCAGCCAAGTCAGCTGTGAGGGGAGGGCAAGGAACAATAGAATAGCCAACATATTTGGACAGAAGAACAAATCAAGTATATTTACACATATTGTAGGTATTCACTTAGATATGTGGCTTATTTACACATATATATGATAATATACCTCTACAGTCACTAAAAAGAACTGAATTCAGAAAATTTGGGGTATTTCATCTTCAGTAGCTACATAGTAAAATACAGAGTATGAAACATGCCTATTGGTGTTGTGGTCTATTCTTGGGTTTCTCTTGCAGGGACAATATCCACATTAAATTATAACTTATCTTGTTTGCCATATTTGAAGACTTAATCCCATTTCCTTATATTTTGGACTAGTTTTTTGTTTCTTTACTTGTTTGTCTAAAGTTAAGCAAAAAGTGAATTTAAATTATTTGTGAGTACTTTCAGGTGTGCTAAGTTCACTTGACATAGTTGGTATCATACTGCTTTACTCTCATAGGGGTGTCTGGCCTAACATCTTCCTAACAAACAAACTAATTCTGAAAAACATATAGACGTGCACAAGGAAATGTAAAGAATTTTGAACCAAGAAAAAATGACCTGGCAAAACACTTTGACAAATATTTGTTTAATTATCTCAACCAATGTAACTGGTTGTTTGATTTTTTTTTTCATCCAGTTTGATATCATGTAAAATCTGAATGCTCTCTGAATAGATCTCAGGCTTACACAACTAAAGTTTTATATAATGAGTTGCCAACATTATCTGATTTTTTAATTTTTTTTCGTGTTTTTGAATGCATACTCATGACTGAAATCATATCTGACTGAAAGCAGAGCAGAGCAAACAGACATCAATGTTTTATTTGTGAAATAAATCTATAATCAAAATATTTTTCATTAGCAATTAAATAAAATCATCACTAGAGACCTTTCTTGATCACATAGAAATTTTGCACAAAGCAGTACAACATTTACAACAAAATCTATAAGATTTAGCTGAGATACTGTGAGAAAAGGGGGTTTTTTTCTGTTTAAAGGCTTTTAAGAAGAGAAATAGTTGCTATCACTCTTTTTCTCAATGACAAATTATAATTCAGATTTTACCTTCTTGGAAAAATACTACATAAATGTTTACACGTTAAACAGTATCTTTCTCACTCGTTACCTTCTGTTACTTCACAGTATCACAGAATCATTACACTGGAAAAGACCTCTAGGATCACTGAGTGAAACCTTCAACTGATCACCACCTTACAAACTGGACCATGGCACAAAGTGCCATATTCAGTTGTTTCTGAACACCTCCAGGGATGGTGACTCCATCACCTCCCTGGGCAGCCCTTTCCAATGTTTAACAACCTTTTCCATGAAGAAACTCTTCCTGATGTCCAATCCAAACCTCCTCTGGAAGAGCTTGAGGTCATTTTTCTCTCATCCTGTCACAAATTGCCTGGGAGAAGAGGCTGACACCCTGTCCCTTGCTACACCTTCTTTTTCTCCTCACAGAAAAAGACTATTCTAAACCCCTAATTTTTCTTCTATAGATGTAATTTTAGTATGTTTATTAAAAATGTTTATTTTATCTCATTATAATAACACTAGTATTTATTAAGTCTGTTGACATGTTTAGTAATAATTTAAGGAACAAAATGTGGAAATCTAAACTCCAGATAAGAAATATTTAACACTTTAATCTCATTGATTTCAGTTGATGTTTGTAACCTTTCTATCTTCATGGATATAAACACAGGTATTTCCTTCTACCTATAATACTCCCAGATTTCCATTTAAGATTCAACAACTCACACCCTCAACCGAACAAAATAGGGACCTGAGAGAGTCACTATCAGTATTGCTCCAAAAATATCAACTATATTTGTCCTAGTTTATTCATTTGACTAAGGGTGTTTGTTCAGCTTCTTAGCTTTGATAGCAATTGGCAGAACAAGCGCAGGTTTTAATCTAATGAGATTTTTTTTTCCTTTTTCTTAGGGCTCACTGAGATCATTGCACAAAAGCCATTTCCAGAGGTAATTTCAGACAACATAGAATCAGCTGTGTAACAATTATTTCATTGGAGAATGGAGGTAATCAACACTGGATAACACTTTACAGTATCATTGAATTAGCAATATTTCTTAAAACTCCTCAGCATATCAGTTTTATGTTATTATTTGCTGTAGATTTTGTCCTGGATTTCTCTTGCTTTTTATCTAAATACCAGAACTAATGGAAGACTTAGAGCTTTCTTATTCTTTTAACTTAGATGATATTGATCTTCAAAAAACCCACAGTGCTTCAGATATGGTGGCAGTTCCAAATAAAAAGATACAATCACATTATCACAGTCTACTCTGAGTTGGAAGGGACCCACAAGGATCATCAAGTCCAACTCTTAAGTCAATGGCCCACACAGGGGATTGAACCCATGACCCTGGCATTATTACAACCAAGTTTTAACCAACTGAGCTAACCTCAGGGTCAATTCCAACTGATAATTTGCATCCAAGGTTTGTGGAAAAGTCTATTTGCATATACTTTAATATGAAAGCTGATTTGACTTTTCAACAAAATGAATTGACTCAACTTAGTTCTACGACAGAAATTGCTCACAGTACCAAATAGCCTGTTATGAAGCAAGGTGTAACTACCCCTCAATCAGATACTTGCCATTTTTTGCAATCTGCTATGCAGAACTTTAATGGAAGTTTTCTGTAAAGTTTTACCTTACTAGGAGATTTCAACTAGTTTTCAAAATGTCACTGTACAGGACGGAGAAAGCTGAGTGTGTAATGCTCTGGTTGTTTCTCACCTGTACGGAGACATGGAGCCAGAAGAGCAATTTACAGGTATTTGCTTGTTTGAGAAGAACCAATCTATGAAAACACCCATCTGCATAAGGATGTTTCCTTTGCTGTCTAAGTGTGATTCAGTTCTTAAGCAATATTTTCTGCAGCATCAACAATTTTTTAATTGACATTAACAAAAATTAAGTTATGGTGGAAAGACAGTAAATGGCCATAAAATCTGTCTCACAAAAATATCCAGGTTAGGAAATAAAAAATTACTATTGTCCATATGAAAAGCATTTAATCTGATGTACAGAGACATTTGGAGAAAATATGAGTTTGCATTTTTCATTTTGTTTCCACATCATTGCTTTCACTCTTAAAATCTATGGTGGAGGCTGTGTTGTTAGTTCTGTGGTTATCACTTGATAGTATTATAAAGGACAGATCAGTACAGGAAGTTAATATGTGATTCTTGAATGTTTGAGACTTTAATTTTCTATGGTTTTTTTATCCACAAATTATGCTCAATCTATGTAACTGCATCTGATAGGAGAGATTTGAAAGAGAAAAGAACGTGCTGGGTGTTAAGGCTTGTGTTTCAGGTTTAAGAGGAAGAATGGCAGAAAGCTTACATATAGGAATAAGAGAAAGAGGTGATAATGACTTTAGCAAACAAGCTTTCCACTAGCCAGACATGATTCCTGTTTTATGTCAAATACACCTCACTCAAAAACACACTCCCTTCTCTTTTTGCATTTTCCTTAGCCTGAAATAGAACTGCATCAATGACTCTAAATGGAAATTTGCAGCCCCTTTGTTCTAGGCCAGTTTTACTCCTTTCAGACTCACTGCACTTTTGAAGTACTGTTTAGTCAGACTCAGTAGTGTAGTGTAACATGTTCAACCCAGCATGATATTTCTAACACAAATCCCTCAAACTATAAAACTTCAGGCCTGGGTACTATGTCTAGGCTAAACACAAATTTGCTGAGTTGATCTTTCTTAATTCCAGGCTAGCACTGGACAAAATGCTACACTGAACATGTTTTGTAAGTTGCTACTTACTACTGGTTTTTTTTTTCCCCCACTAACTCCTGGAAATTGTGAGTAGAGAAGATCAGCTCCAGATGCCCATGCAACTCCTCTCAGCACTGTGAGAAACCTTTGTACGAATTCTGCTGCTAAGTCCAAACTGAAATTCAGACCTCAGATATGGAGACTTGACCTACCTCAATTCAGTTTCTTATGAAAGAGAATACTGTTTCTGAATCTGTATTCAAAGAATTAGATAAACTTCTCCAGCTTGTGCATCTGATTCTCCATTTTTTTTTTCTAGTTTGGTTTTTAGTTTGTTTGTTTGAGCCATTGCTCTATTTATTTGCCTCATCAATTCCTGACTTTAGTTTCCTGGGTTTAGTCAACTACACTTCATTGGAATAGCCCCTAAGGCATTTCTGATCTAACCAAATTAAGTTTGAGTGACTCCCTTACTAATGGTTTAGAAATCTCTGCAGATAACACAAAACAGATCTAATGGTTTCTGTATGATCGTTCTTCAGTACAGATTGTGAAGGTGTAAAGGCTTTCAAGTCTGTGTTCCCCATCTCTTGAAACAATCATTTAAGGTAATCATGACAAAGATTTATTGTACGCATTCAGTGGAAACTGGGTCCTTGGCTTAGAGTGCAAACCACCTCATTATTTACAGGTTAAAGCCTCTTCTCTTTGGCTTCTCTATTACTTGCAGAAGTTATCATCAACACATTCCAAAAATCTCTGGGATTGCTTATGTCCTGTTANNTGTAGAGTTAGTAGCTTAAAAATGGAAGTTGCTTTTGTAAATGTTAATGTTCATAGAATACTATGGGGTTATTATGCAGAGAGACATTTTTAAAGAGANGTTTTCCCTCCAACAGATATTGGAGTATATGTTTGGTAAGCTATAAGGTTCATCAGTTAAGATTGTCATACCTTGTACAAATCTGTATTTTTANATTTTTTTTTTTTCATTTTGAATCCAGTCAAAAGGGAGGCATTTTCATAAATGACTCAATAATTCTTCTGTTTAAAGAATCATATTCCTTTTCCTGTTCAAGTGGTAGATTTTCAGAGGATGCTAATAAAATGATTCCAGGCAACAGATGTAATCAGAATTCGAATTTTATATTTTGCATTTAAGATTCAAGACTTTCTGCAATGCATGTGCTTAGCTGGCATACGTTTGTTCTCTGAGTTAGAGAACAGCCTTTTTTTGGCTTTGTAGGAAAGTAAAACTTGACATCCTCTAGATTACAGAGAGATGCTNTGTGTGTGTATAGATATGTATATATATGTTTAAAATGTAGTTTGTAGGCAAAAATAATCAATCCACTTCTACCACAGACTGGGAGGTAGGANTTCCTTTTCCTGTTCAAGTGGTAGATTTTCAGAGGATGCTAATAAAATGATTCCAGGCAACAGATGTAATCAGAATTCGAATTTTATATTTTGCATTTAAGATTCAAGACTTTCTGCAATGCATGTGCTTAGCTGGCATACGTTTGTTCTCTGAGTTAGAGAACAACCTTTTTTTGGCTTTGTAGGAAAGTAAAACTTGACATCCTCTAGATTACAGAGAGATGCTACCATTATGAAACTCTAAGGAGGAGTGGTCAACACACTCTCGGCAAATTCTGGAATGAAATCAGATTACTTAGCACCAATCTGTTCTATGCTTTCCCAGCCTTCTTCCTGTGGGAGCTTCCATTTAGGGGAGGGCCACAAGGTATTGCTATTTATTTGTGTCTTGGTCTCTTTAATCAAGTTTCTGTGGCCGCAGGATATTACTTTCTTAAGGTAGTCAGCCTGGTAGGACTGGAAGGATTTACATAAGACTCAGCAACAAGCTGGAATGATTTCCACTCTGTATTGAGGCAATTTGTTAATTTTTCTCCATCCACTCATTTGTTACCTAAGGGTTTTAATGTGTATTTTGTAGATTCATATAGAGATATATAAGTTTAAAAAGTTTTCCTGAGTTTCCTACATTTTAGGCTGATGGGTGTGTGCATGCTTTTAGTGTGCATTTTGAAAGATTTCAATAAAAGGGCTACTTTATCTGTCTATCTCCACTAATATTGTTTTGAGAATCTTTTGCAGGAATTTAGGCATCACATTTGTATAACTTTGCAGCTGTCTCACTTTGATTTTCCTCTGCAATTTTTCCAGTTCTCTGAATATTTTCCATGTGTCTAAATTTTCACTTCATATTCATCTACACAGAAAGATTTCTCAAAACTCTTTGTATAAAGAAAGCAACAGGTAAAGCTAATGCCAAAATTTATCTCTCCTTCTTTTAACCCTTCAGCTGGAAAAATATAGAAAGCTAAACTCATTTAAAATTGTAAGCTAATAATGTACATAGATGTTGACCAAAATTTGATGGCTGCTTGGGTGTAATTGAGAGTTTTATTTAGTGAATCATAAACAATTGTCTTCAATCCTAATGAAAACAGATTATTCCATTACAGGGAGAGACACTTAATCACCTGGGACTGATGAATTGTAGCAATAACGTATAAATTTCAGGGGAATCAGTCTTACCCTGGAAATTAACTTGTTGCCAATAGAGGTATAAGATGAAAATTTTTTCATTTGACATTAGGACAACTCAGAATAAAAATTATTATGTTTATGAGCAACATTTAATTGCTCTTAGTCTTCTATGGGAGCAAAATTTTACTGGTATTTACATTAACTTTTGTGATGGAGTTTTATTTTGTTTAATCTAATTGTCTTTTCTAATGACAAATAGCATTATTCTTAGGCAAAGAAGAAATAGCCCTTGAGCCACTTAAAATCAGTTCTAAAAATAACTTTTCACATTGTAAAGGCTCAAAATCTTAATGTACCTAATTACTGTTATAGTAATTATCTCTTTCTTCTGTGGCACTTTTTATACATCACCTTGTTGAGGAATTGTGAAAAGCATGGAATCACAAAATTACAGAACATGCTGATTTGGAAGGGACCCACAAGGATCAGCAAGTCTAACTCCTAGCCCCACATGGGACTGTCCCCAGGAGACACACCATGTGTGCAAGAGTATCATTCAAATGCTTCTTGAGTTCTGGCAGGCTTGGTGCAGTGACCACTTCCCTGGGGAGGCTGTTCCAGTGCCAAACCATCCTCTGGGTGAAGTAACTTTTTCTGATATCCAACCTAAACTTAGACTGAAACAACCTCAGGCTATTCCTCAGCATCCAGTCTCTGGTCACTAGAGAGAAGAGATCAATGTCTGCCCCTTTTCTTCCCCTCACAAAGAAGCTGTAGACTGTGATGAGGTCTCCCCTCAGTCTTCTCCAGGCTGAACAGACCAAGTGACCTCAACTTCTCCTCACATGGCGTCCCCTCAAATCCCTTCACCATCTTCATTAAGAGAAGAAATAGGAAAAAGAGAGAAGAAAAAGAATAAAGAAAGAGATTAGAATAAGAGAATTAAATAGCTACCACTGAAGATTCCTATAGAAGTCCAGGACTTCACATGGCATTGGCAGGTCCTGAGAGAAAAGGCAAGATGAAGCCCCTGTGCTGCTCTATTTATGTCCTTTGGCCACCATGGCCATCCCTCCCAGGTGGGACAGCCAGTTCACTGACCACTCAGTGCCTCCCAGATGGTGGGAGGGGTGGTGTAGCCAATCAGAGGCTCTAGAAGGTGTGATGTGGGGAGGCTTCCAGGCTGGCCTTTGGATGGACAGCTGCCCCATGAGCTCTGCCATGAGGCTGCAGGTCTGGCCCTTCCCCACACATACAGAGTTTGTTCTGACCCACTAATTAAATAATCCAGTGAGATTCAAATCCAGTGTCTCACTTTCATCCCATGTACTCCGTTCTCTTTGCAAATGCTGACCTTCTCATCCTCCTTTCAGTAGTCCACATTAAAGCTTTTCTTTTTTCCTCATGCCACCCCATGTTTAAGACATTTTTCAGGAAAAGTATTTGCCTTGTCTCTTTATGTTCAAGAGTGTATTTGAGTAAAAGTTTTCTCCACACTTCATATTTCAAGTGAAACTGAGAGGTATCAATTAGAGCAGTCATATTTTGGCAATTGCTGAGGAATTTTTGTAATTTTTTTTTTTTAAAAATGTATGATAAAGAAGCATAAAGAACAAGAGTGTTGCACTTTTGTCCCTTTCATATTATGAGTTAATAAATTTCATTAGTGGGTCAAGAGAAACATTTAAAAAATTTTGAAAAACAAAGAAGTTTGTAAACTAAATACTATGGAACAATTAATTTTCTCAGATAGTTGTTTTTTTTTTCCTGTGTTGACTCAATCTTGAAGATAATATCAGATCACAACATGAGCTTCTTTATAAATTAAGGATTCTTTTTTATTTTTTAGTGTTTAGGTGTCTCACATTTTCTTTAAACATGTATCTTTTCCAAATGAAAACTTCTGAACTTTTGTCTCTTCCCATTCCACCTTGATTTGATTGTCTAGTTATACAGCAAACATTTTTACCGAATTTCAAATAAATTATATGTGATAAATCTGATTATTACAATAATACATAGCTGAAATACTTAGGGTGGCATTGCTTTAACTTATTTTCATAAGACTAAGAAGCAGATGCATACTGCACGTAGAATCCAATAAGAGAGACGCATTCTCTGAGTAATTTTTCTTACCCTCATGTGTTTGAGAAGAGTAACTGTTCAACAGTACATACTCATCTCCATTGAATACTTGTATTGTTTTTTGTTTGTGCAAAACTCTACCCCTGAAAAATCAGCTAGTAATAAACACAGTTATCCACATTTATTACCATTTTCATAATGAAAAAACTGGAACAGTGGGGGAACACTTCCTATTTTGTTTTATTTTATTTTTGTCCTTGAAAAACTCTTTTAATCCATTTTAAAGCAATAACAACATGAGATCCAAACTCTTGGTAGTGAGATTTGAAAATACTCACTTGT
>VWZD01001055.1:0-10870 GCA_013396695.1 Sakesphorus luctuosus | reverse complement strand
CCAAGAAATCAGCAGTTAACGACTCTTTTTGTTAACTCCTAGCATGGGCAGTTAGTGGCAGGGGAGAGAATTTACATAAGAATCCCAAACTACAACATCTTCCATTCTAATTGCTATGTATTTACCTGGACAAATATTTTGGGCACTCAGTTAAAAACAATGAGGATATCATTAATTGCCATAATACAAAGACATCTGTTCATGTGTAAGAATTCTGTAGTTTGCTGTTGGTATTGTGATTAAATGTTTGTAAATGCCTTTTTATTTCATTCCAAGTAGAAAAAAAGAAGGAAAAAAAAAAAAAAAAAAAGGGAGCAAANTCAAATAAATTATATGTGATAAATCTGATTATTACAATAATACATAGCTGAAATACTTAGGGTGGCATTGCTTTAACTTATTTTCATAAGACTAAGAAGCAGATGCATACTGCACGTAGAATCCATTTTATCACCAATAAGAGAGACGCATTCTCTGAGTAATTTTTCTTACCCTCATGTGTTTGAGAAGAGTAACTGTTCAACAGTACATACTCATCTCCATTGAATACTTGTATTGTTTTTTGTTTGTGCAAAACTCTACCCCTGAAAAATCAGCTAGTAATAAACACAGTTATCCACATTTATTACCATTTTCATAATGAAAAAACTGGAACAGTGGGGGAACACTTCCTATTTTGTTTTATTTTATTTTTGTCCTTGAAAAACTCTTTTAATCCATTTTAAAGCAATAACAACATGAGATCCGAACTCTTGGTAGTGAGATTTGAAAATACTCACTTGTACTTTGAATCAAAAGAAGATTCTAATAATGGGTAAAAAAAAAGCTATGGATAATATGCCTATTCTTTAAGATAGGTAGAGCCTAAGAAACACAGACTATACATGTGTTATCTATTAATAAGTACAATGTTTAACTTCTAAATGCATGTTACCATTTGTAGTCTTCCATTCTAATTGCTATGTATTTACCTGGACAAATATTTTGGGCACTCAGTTAAAAACAATGAGGATATCATTAATTGCCATAATACAAAGACATCTGTTCATGTGTAAGAATTCTGTAGTTTGCTGTTGGTATTGTGATTAAATGTTTGTAAATGCCTTTTTATTTCATTCCAAGTAGAAAAAAAGAAGGAAAAAAAAAAAGAAAAAAAGGGAGCAAATTATTATAGAGGCTAAAACTTTATGGAACTACTGAAATTTAGGTGAATGGTTAAAAATGGGTTTCCATGACAGTTTGACTAAGATAAGCCATTCTGGATAAGAATAAGTAAAATATATTTACTTCAGACAAATATTTTTTTTCAGTTCTCTTGGCCAGTCAGTCAAACATAATCAGTTTTAACAAACAGCAGGGAGTATTCTGGTGATGCTGTTTTGCCCTGCAAATAGATGGCCAGAAGGTGAGGAAAAGCAAAGGATACTGTAAGAAACCCTGACAATAACCTTAAGAGGACCTGTTGTGTTTCCCCAGTTATCCCAATCCCAAATCCTCAAGCACATGTCATCCATACTCCTGAACAAACAAGACCCTGAAATCCTTCCCAACCTTTCTGTTTCAGCAGGGAGCATTTGTTCAGCCATGCCCACCACTGGGTCTGTCTTAGTAACTACAATCTCTCTGGGCCAGAGGCTGTTCTGCTTATGTCAAATTCATCAATCATAAGATGAGTCTTAATGCAAAAATAACAGTGTCAGTGAACAGAGAATGCTCTGAGGTCCATTAATACCTTGCTGATCCTTCTGTATAGTCTGGTCCTCTCCTTTTGAGAAGAGATAAAGCAAATGAGCATAGAATTAGTTGAGAGTTTAGTTATAAAACTTAGCAAGAATCATGCCTCTGTATCTTATTTTGAGATGACAATTTTTTTCAAGAGGTGCTTCACTTATGACAGACCTGCTTGATTATATCAGAGAGAATTAAGGCAATCTTTTGTAGCTCTGTAAATATATTCACAATTCAAAAGTATTGAATTTGTCAAGTTAGGAAAGAACATTTTCTTATGAATTTATGAGGGAATGACTAGAAGATAGTTGTATATAAAGAGTAAATAAATTAGATAATACTTTTTCTTTTTTTTCTTCTGGGGAGTATATCTACTGCAATTAAGAAATCTAAAGCTTTAAACAGTTAAAGACGTTATTATTATTTCATAGAATTAAACTGCAACATTGCTGAAACAGTTCCCTAGCCTTGTACAGAATTACATATAATTTGAAAACAGAAATGACCTCTGGAGATTGTCTAGTCCAACCTGCTACTCAGAGAATATTGTTCAGGGCCACATCCAGTAGAGTTTTGTGTATATCAAAGTATGGAGACTATAACTTGTCTAGAGAATGTTTCAATGTTTGATTATATAGTTAAAACAAAACAAAAGAAAATAAAACACCCCCTGAAAACCAAAACCAACAAACAAAAAAACCAAAACCCCAATCCTTTGTCTAAACGAAATTCCCTTTATTTCAGCTTGTGCCCATTGCCTCTCTTTCTTTGTCAAAAACATATCATATACTGGGTAACATGCAAGACAGTATTTAGAAAAAATATCTAATCTGTGTCTCCAAAATGAAACATTTTATTAGAAACATGCAATTTACCAACTTCAGAAGGAGGTTTAAAATGTATTTCTTAAAACACATTGAATACAGGGCCTTGAACTATGTATGTTCAGCACAGTTTCTCCATGGTCTCCAGTTTGCTTTCACAATTGTAATGTAAAACACTATCCACCATGTAACTTACTTAGCCTTTCAGTAACCAAAAAGAATAATTAACATAGATTGACAGTGAGGAGAGCTATCAAGACACTGTATCTGAAACAACTTGAAAATGCATTTTTGTATTGTAAATGATGGCTCTATGAACATTATTTTAGTTATACAGCACTATCCGTATATATGGCTCTTTGGCACTTGATATAAAGTGTACAAAATAAAAAAAAGTCTCCTCCACAAAGTGCATGCAATCTAAATTTAGACACTGATAAATTGTTGCAGTTATTTTGCTCAAGGAACAAAAATCAATTTTCTTTTACATTTTATGACATTGAGTCCACTAATGTTCTTTTCGGCTCTTTTTGCTTAAATGTTATGACTAGCTGAGGAATTAGCATTAGAAATTGCCATGAATACAGTGCTGTTATTTCCTCACTAAGAGGAATATAATAACCCATAATCTTGAGACTTTCTGTTCAAATGTATCACTTAATTACTTTTTCTTTGGTGCAGATTTTTATTTATTTTTAACTTAGCTTATTTGTAACTAATTCATATAGAACCTGATTCCAAAATGACATTTACATGTGAGAAATTTTGTCAGTGTTTCTCTCTGCAGCATAGGGTTTTTCTGCCCGTGTTTCATACTTTTCTTGACCGGTTTGTCAAAGCCATATTGACATCTACTATTCTTTCTGCTGAAGTATCTCTAGAATATTCTGTTTTGTCCCCAAGAGCTTCTTCTTTTTACTTAAATTCACTTTTCTTCAAAATCCTAAAGAGATGCCAAAGTCAAATTATCTTTCTTGCTGATTGTACTTATCTTTATGTTTGGGTTTGGGTTTTTTTTTGTTTTTTGTTTGTTTGTTTGGGTTTTTTTCCCCACTAAATTCCTATCCACATCATGTCAAATTCAAGTTCAAAGCTCTCTTTGTGCTTCCAGCATTACCCACCATCATTTGTTCCTGCTTTTGTCCCATTCTAGTATTTTCCCAGTAGAGTATGTGATGCTCTGTTTACTGTCCATGTATGGAAAGAGCTCTGCAAACCATCAGTTGCTGAAAAGAGATGAGATCTCTGAAACCATGCAATATTTTCCCCTTCCATTTGAAGGTTCAAGCCCTCCTAGAGGGCCATGATTGTGGAATGAAACCTATGAGCAGGCATTGCACTATATCAAAACAGAAAACACCACAGTCATTCTTTGCTTCTCCTATTCCTGAACCTTTATCCCCATATCATTGCCTCTGTGAGAACCAATCATTGTTCTCCTTGGAGAACAAGGACCTAGACTTGAGAAGAACTGATATGGTTGGTTTCAGTTGGTGACAGACTGTGTTATTTGCTGAAAAACTTTCAAAATACAGTATTGTTTCAGGCGAGAACATATTGTATGGCTTGGCTTCGCGAACGAAGATTTGGGAAGGGCTCTACGCACATGGGTTTGTCCTTCGAGCCTGCGCTGTGGATTTTTTTTAGGTGAGGCACAGCGTGAGAGGACATAAAAGGTATTGTAAAATGCCTCTAAGACAGGTGAAACTATCATGGTTTTATGGGGCTTTCTTTTGTGTTGATGAGCACCACAACCATTGTTAAGAATGCTCCTTACTGCAGGGAGCTGAAAGAGTTTCCTAAGTACAGGCTTTCAAGGATTTACCAGACATGACTGGTTTGGGGATTATCCTATTGGATGTTTATCTTGTTGCATGTATATTGTGCTTATAATTTGGGGAAATATGCATATATTAATCAGCTGGGGAAAAAAAAAGAAAAATTGTGTGTTTCCATGAATTTATGAAAAATATATTTGTGAAATTACATAAAATTTTTGAGATATATTAAAAAATGCTTACTCTTGGTTTCTGTGGAAAACAATCATTATTCAAGAAGCATGGGAGTTTGGGGTTTGAAAAGAAGGAGAAATTACTAGAGAAATTTTTTTAAAAAAATAAAGAAAAATGGAAAAAAGTTCATGCTCAGAAATAATAAGCACCTGGTCTTTCTAATGAAACAAGTTATATATTTTTTTTCTTGTTTTTACACCAAAGTAATGACACAAGTTTGGCAACATTGCTATGTTAGATGAACTTACTGGTCTACAAGTAAATGAAAATGTGCTAATGTTACTGGAAACTCTTTTGACCCTACAATCCCCTGGCTTGGCGCCATATGAAATGTAAAATCTGCTCATGTTAAGATTTTAAAATTCTAAAGATTTTGGATGTGTCCAGACTTCTACATACTTCTGTGAAAAAACTTCTTAACCAGTTCTTGCTTACCACTAGCACTTGATACACCTTTATGACACAAGGTTTCCTTGAAATAGAGCTAAAAATGTTCATGCAGTTTTGTTTCTGCCTTTCCAGAGAAGTTGCAAAAATTTTGTTTCTGAATATCTACTTAAGGGCTTGATAATAATATTTGATAATTCAAAAGATTTTAAACAGAAGTCACATGAGTCCAACTATAAAGAATAAGCCAGAATAACGGAGTTTGGAATTCAAGACACTGAGCTTTTCAACGTATGTTTCAACATCTCATAACTTATTACTTACAGAACAATTCATCTCACTCTTTTCCCATCATAAAGAGGGCTATAAAATAAAAATATATAAATCATTTGTCTTTCAAGTTTTTCAGATGTAAACCTTCAAACATCCGTGCATTTATAGTCTGACTTGCAGTTTCAAGGCAAATTTCCTTGTTAAACTTACTCAGAATTGCATTTATTTTATTCTTATATACACACATACATACATTTCTTCAAAATCTGATTTTTTGCAGTATGTTATTCTTCACTAAGCAAAACTGTAAAGGTGTTTCCTACAGATTGTTAAAAGCATGAACCAAGAGAAGAAAGAGGTATCTAAATAAAGACAATACACATATCTATTACTCAGCAAGCACACTGATCCATTTAGTTTGATCTTTGCAATGCACATATCTTTCTTAACAGTTGTCAATGTTTTTGCCAATAAAATTACAAACAAAAAATAAAGACAATATCCAGCAATAGTAGCTATTGGAGAAAAACTGCTGAAAGCTATTTGTGAAGAAATGGAAGTAGCATGAAGGAAAAAAATGGTTTCTAAACTACAGGCATTCTTCTAGGAAAAAATAAAAAGAGTATACTGTGTAATTGTGAGCAGCACAACTTGAATTTTAAATACTCTCATGAAATACTTTGGAAAATGTTTAAAATTAAAATTGCTTGTAGAAGTTATTCTGCACATTCTTTATAGAATAAAAGTTGAATAATAACACTGTATCAAATCTTTCTTATTCTTCATTTTGAAAATCCTTTAACTTTCTTCTTTTTCTACTAGTAAGTATATACTGAATCCCTTATTTAATAATGAATCTGTGAAGATAAAGAGAGCAAAATCATCACTGAATTTTTCAGCCTTTACTAAATATTTATTTTTTGACTTCTATGTGGCAAAGAGTAGCTGAAAATTATGCACTACAAAAAAGGTTTGATAAATCTGTATTTTCTAACAAGAAAGAAAACTATAAAGTTTCTGGCCATTTTTACTGAATTTTCAGATAACCATGCAACTAAAAACAACTCAGAAAATGGGACTGTCAGCTACTTTTGGATACTTTTGCATTTTGCAATATTTCTTACTAAGATTTCTGGTTTGTTTGTTTTTTGGTTTGGTTTGGTTTGGTTTGGTTTTATTTTTTCACTTCTCTTAACTTTTGCCCATTCTTGGAGTGTTCTCAAATTTAATCACTTTTAAGGGGATCAACCCTTTTAACTGTTAGTCCACTGCAGTCAAAGATGACAGCCAGGAGGCAAGAATATGTAAACTGAGGTTTCTACCCTTCAGATGAGGCAGAATCTATTCTTACACACTCTAAAATTCTTAGTGTCACTCAGCAGGTGATCTTCTGAGTTGCTGATGCTTGGGCTCACTTGGTGTAGGTCTCTGATGTTCTCCTATCTGGACCACGTTGTTTATCCTTGAGGAAGCCTATAAATACAGCCGACTTGGTGCTGTGTTCCTTGAGCTACTTTTCTGACAACAATATTTCCTCTTTAATGTCACATTCACCTAATAGGATCTGTGTAGATACTTGCATATTGGCTCAGGACATATTTTTCTAGCACATTAGCTCTTCAGAAGTTTCACCCAGCAAAACTGACTACCATATCACTTACAATAAGGATTTCTTTTTAAAGCTGTCAGGCTGAAGGGTATCTCTGCTGCACACCATGCAATTCTAACATCCATATAACAGAATTGCAAATATATTTATTTTATGCATTTGAAAAAGTATATAAATATATACCTTTACCCTGGTGATACTCCACATTGGCTTTGTTCTTGCCTCATGAACCAGAAAAAATCCCCAACATCCTTAGTTGCACCTATAATATTCTCTACTGTAAAATCCCAGTGCCCACATCATCTAGTTTATGATTTCTCTGATTTATGTTGCAGCAGTGGAATACAAAGCAGATAACTGGTTGAAATACTCCCCCTTTTTTTTTTTTTTTGTGTGGCTTCAGATTGTATATTAATCTCTTCATTCAGGTGCTGTATTGTTGTTTTAGTAGTGGATTAAAACTAACGCAGTGTGATAAAGAGAATATATTATCATTATTACATAATTTGGGATGAGGGAAAAAATCTATACCCTTTGCCAATTGAATGAGTGTCCTTGCTTTATGGAGGTGGTTGACTCTTCATATTTCTAGCGAGAGTAAAATTTTGTCTTTGATAGAACACCCTGGTATATACTGTACAGCTTACATCAGTAGATGAGTAACTTAACATGCAACAAATTCTTGCTGGTAGCTATAGATTTTAAGGACATACCATAGCAGCATATACTAGCAAAAAAATAGTTTCAGGTTGAAAATAATCTGAAAATGTTGGATGTCCACTGCATACTAGAGTTTGACATTGGTGATAATTGGGAAGCTGAAATGAAAATAAGGGTTTAAAAAAAAAATGGAAGAAAAAATTTAAAAACCACATATAGTTCCTTTTATTATAATTTCCACTATTTATATTAATTTTATCTGAAGTGAATTTTTTTCCTAACAAAACTGTATCAATAAAGAAACAGGAATTCACTTGAAGAGTTTACTACATGCACCTGGTGCTCTTGCAAGCTATGTGACTCACTTGCCTAGGACTTCTGCATTTGTACAGCACATGAATGTTTTCACTTTATGGTCTCAATTTGATGCTATGATTTTGATGCAATTCAACAGCTCAGCTGCAATCCTGATTCTTCCATATGCCCAGCGGGATTAAGTCATGGGTGCATCCAAAGTGTGTATGCCTTAGTGTCCACTTGGGACTTGTGTGGCTTAATACCGTGACATTCATTGCAGTGATATTCGTTTTAAACTTCTCACTTCTTTAAGTGTTTCATGATAAAGCATGAGCTTGATTTTTATGCCAAGCATTGGTTTGTCTTTTTGCACAGAGATTTTTCACAGTGTATACTAATTGAATTGTACTCATTCATGGACCATAGAGCCAAGAATAATCAATATTTTAACATTGCAAATCAGGATGCATAGCAAATAGCATGCATAGCTATAAATATACAGAAGTTTAGTTTATAGAATGTGAGAATAATTTTATACTAATTTGGCCCTCTTTTGGAAATATTTTTATAACTTTCTGTATAGTCTCAGTTTTTATCCTTCAGTCACTTTGAATGTCTGTTCTTTTAAGTCAAAGCACTGATGAAATATCATCTGTGTTCTAGTATGATGCTTTTTATGAATGAAAATCCAGGTCATGCCTTTCAACATGAAACACATAATTAATTAAGGACCAATGGATCTGGATTATGTGTTTCCTTCTATTTCAAATAAAGTTAATAAGTGGGTCAGTGCTAGGAATGTATGTACTATTTAAACACGAGAAAGGAAATGAAAACATGCAGATAATCTCTTGGCTAGTAGGTGGGGTTCAGGCAGGGACTCATTTCTGAGAAGAAATAAAAATGGGTAAAACGTTTGATCCTTTTAATTTCTCAGCAGTATTTGAATCTCAGGACTTGAAGTTCTGTAACTGTAACTCTAGACTTAATTATGGCACTACCTTTTTCATTTGCTTATTCCCTTAAGAAATACAGAATAATCTTCAAAGAAGATCATATTTTTTCATATAGTGTTTTTCAGTTGTATTATTTTCTAGCATGTTTGATGGGAAAGGAATAATGAAAGAAAAGTATGTAGGGGAATTACTCCTAAAGAAAATGTTTACATACTTTAAATCCTCTGAAGTTTTTCTAGCATGAATGTTTGGGTTTTGTTTGTGGGATTGGTTGCCCTTCACTCCCTCTATTTCTAGTAAAATTAGTGATGTCTTAATAACATATAACTAAGAAGTTGTTGGATCAAGCCCTCCTTTTTCCACTTAGCATAGACTGGATTGTTCCAATGAATAAGCTTCCTAGATATTTGTATAATCCGACTTTGAGTCATGCAAACAAGAGAAAGTTTCAGCAACTTTCAAGTAGTCAATTGTAGTTAATTAAGGGGTGCTACCTGACTTTCCTCCGCATGATGCCATTGATCTCGAGCCATTTAAAGTGTAACACTTGTTTCACAATACTTTGTCTACTCACCACTTACATAGTCATGCAGTTGACATTTTGAAACTTTTGAAACCAAAGAAATAAACTGGAAAGTGTAACAAAAAGTTGCAAAAGCAATCAATGAGTAGCAATGAAAGTGTTGCAATATTAGTAGGGCCTATTCTGCCTCTTCTGGAGGCTTTTTCGACAGCTGCACTTCAGCAAAAGAAGGAAAATGTTCCAACAATTAGAGTAAGCAAATTGCAAAAGGAAATATGCAGTCCCTAAATAATACATGCCATTTCTAATGCAGTCCTAATGCTGTTCAGCCTTCCATTAGCAAAGACCTCTGGATAGCCATAGGCAAGCATCAAATATACAGTAGTTTATAATGGTAATTCATACAGTGATAAAGCAAAAACATAACTATGTACTGAAAAAAGACATAAACTGAAATTTGCCTCTAGGCAAAGCCTTGTTTTCCATAAACAAATTAACATGCAGACTTTACTTCATTGTCACAGGGAGCATTTACTTACTTGGTTTTTTTGGTTTTTTTTTCTTAATTTTTCCTTGCCTTTTCTATATGATTTAGAATCAAATAGTGCTCTATCTGGTGTCAATAGCCAAGAATGCAAGTAACAGACCTTAATCTATGCTGAAGTATTAATGACATTTGCAGTGAAAGAAATGTTTCTCATATTAAGAAGGAAAATGAACTGTTGTGAATATACTGAATATAGGGGAAAGATAAATCTCTTATAAAGCTCTTATATTATTTACAATAGTTGTGGATGCAAGAATTCTGATAATAATGGCCCATATAGGCTATAAAGCATTTAAATAAGTTCTCTTACATTCAAAGAAACTAGTTAAATGGATCATTTTGCTTCTGGTTTGCTGTTTGGGGTTTTGGGGGTTTTTCTGTGGTTTGTTTTTGTGGTTTTTTTTTGTGGTTTTTTTTTTTTTTTGGACTTCTGACCAGATGAGTGAGACATGTTTGGAGATTTCAGTTGTTCTTTAAATGACTTCTAGAATAACTATTTCTTCACTTCTAAATAAAGACATTCAAATTTTATTCTGTATTTCCAAGTCTACTTTCTGTAATGCCAATATTTTTCATAGGTTTTAAAAATGTAAACTTTTCATATAGTGCTTTATGAATAACTCTCTGACATGAATATGTAGTTCAAAACAGAAGACTTCTCTCTGCTGACAATTAAATTTCAGATCATTCAATAAAACAGCAAACTGCCATTTTATTGTGAGGTTAAAGTAAGTGAAACTTCTTTGCATTTGNAAGTAAGTGAAACTTCTTTGAATTTGGGAATGTTAGGGCAATGAATCACCAGATGGCTGCATTGCAATGAGTAATTACAGTTGCATTAAAACCACATTGAGTACACTTTGAAATCATGGTGTAAAAGCTTGAATGATACAGTATTCTTCCAAGCTAATCAGTTATAATGCTTAAGGTTTTAAAACCTTTAGAACTTGTATGAAACTCATAGTTTTATTCTGGAAACGCACTTGGCCCAGCATATGCCTGCTTTAAAAAAAATAAATATTACTATTTTTACATCTGAACCTCTTTCTCCATT
>VWZD01001054.1:32121-54804 GCA_013396695.1 Sakesphorus luctuosus | reverse complement strand
TTGTAAGGGCAAGGGAAGGAGAGGGGGCTTAAGAACTTTAATAACTCAGAAGCACAATCCACAGTGATATTACGAGAATTCATTAATAGTTTTTCTAGTCTTAACCTCTGCCTAGCCTCTTGTCAGAGGCAGTGACTGTCTTCTGGTATATATTTTTGTGATGAATTAAAAAATGAAATCTGATTATTCGAGAGATGTTTGTGCAATATTATTACTACTGTTACTATCAGTGTTACTTGTATTCATAATTACAATAATATTGTTACACAAATATTCATATAAAATTACTTAGCTGCACATTAGTGTCTCAGACTCCAAGTTCACATAACTGGGAAATCTCCTGGCCACCTGAATATGTCAGAACCAGACATCAGTCTCAGTCTGGTTATAGAAAGGACTGTAATGCATTCTTAGAGGTCCCTGATCTGAACAACAGAGTGACCAGGAACCTCACCAGTTTCCTGTAGGTAGTAGATTAATTCTTTTCAGAATGTGAAAAAGCCATACATCTTTTTGTCTTGAGGGGTACACTGAGAAATGTATGCATGAGGAAGATTGTACACATTCCCTTTCAGTCATCTGCATGTGCCTGTAAAATAGTTATATTCAGAACAATCAGTTTATAGATTAATCTGACTATGAAAAATTCATGCTTTGACTTTTCCTTTAAACATTATGCTTTATTGATTTTTAAATGTCACGAAAAGGACATGTAATTATTTAGCAGAGAAAAAAATACGTTTAGATCTCTCAATAAACAGAAGAGACGGAAGACTCAAAATAAGAAATGACAGTCTGCAGACCTGATTTTGTAAATTATTGAAAAGGAGAAAGAACATAATAATAATTTAAGGTTTATAAATCAGATAAAGGAAGATAATACTAAGTAATTTCTGTGATTATCTGATTGACTTTTTTATGCATTCCTGTTAGTTACATTTTCTAATTTGCTTTTCCTTTTGTTAAATCCAGGACAGTTTTTTTGTTGTTTGTTTGTTTGTTTGTTTTCTGGCTAAAATGTTTGCAAACAGAGCGTACAAGGTCATACGTATGAAAACAACATGAAACCTAAATTTATGCTTGTATGCATGAGGATTTGTAGTAGAGCTGCTTGTTTATCTGATCAAGAAATGAGAACAATACCTTATGCCTTTGTTGAACAGAACATCCAACATATGAATACTCTCTAAGAACATTTCATACTCAGTCCCTAAAACTATCAACTTTTTAAAAAAGTATTTTAACTCCGAATACTTTATAAATTTGAGACAAGTGCAATCTGCTCACAGATATGTCATAAGAGAAGGATTTAGACAGATTATTTATAACAAGCCATTCACTCATCTGTGTTCTAAACAATATCCATCAATAGTCAGTGTTCCTGGAGGTGTTTATATAACAGCAAAATGTATAAATATAGATATGAGAGTGTGCTGCTCTATATTATCCAGAAGAAAAATAAGGAAAAACCTTGTTACTTTAACATATAAGCCACAATTAAAAACAAAACAAAACAAAAACCAACCACATAGTAAAGTAACTTTTACAATAAGATTCCCAGATTTTATTTATGTTGTATTATTCCACAGGTCAGTTGTGCAGGGAGCAATTTGGCAGCTGTGTCCCTGATTTGGCAGTGGTGATGTGTCATGATCTTTGATATAGTTCAAACACACCAACCAAAAATTCAAAATTAAATCATGTTTCCTCCAAAGTACTGAAGCTACTCTAAGCTATTGAAAGTGCTGTAATATTGGATAGCAGGAAAGCAAATTAACTTTCCAAACATACTTCTGCATAAGAGCAGACAAATACAATTTTTCTTAAAATGTCCAGAAATGTATTCAAAACTGGAAGAATGCAGAAAAGGTTTCCAAAAGGAGGAAACACCATGACAGTGATGGCATTTGTGGATGATCTAGTGCTATTTAGCAGATCCTGGGAAGGGATGAAGAGCAACATCAAGATCCTGGAGACCTTCTGTGAACTTGCTGGTCTCAGGACACAGAGGGAAAGCTGCCATGGCTTCTACATCAAGCCAACTAAAGACTTACGTACCAGCATGGACCGTCAGTGGCACACCCTTCAACATGATTGACCCTGGAAGTTCTGAGAAATACCTGGGCTTTCAAATTGACCCCTGGACAGGAATAACTAAACTAGAATTATCTGAAAAATTAGGACATTGGTTAGAATGGCTTGACAGAGCACCACTGAAGCCACTGCGAAAGCTGGACATTTTAAAAAGATTCACCATTCCTAGGATTATCTGTTTGGCTGATCATACAGAAATTAAAGCGGCATTCCTCGAATTCCTTGACTTACAGATTAGATCAACTGTCAAGGAGTGGTTACACCTACCATCCAGCACTTGCAATGCCATCTTGTATTCCAGCACAAAGGATGGAGGTTTGGGCATCACTAGATTGATGGGACTGATTCCGAGTATTCAGGCCCAAAGGTTGCATAGACTTGCACAGTCTTTGGTTGAGACAATCAAAACAGTCCTGAGGGAAGAACAGATTGAGAAAATATTTGATTGAGAGAACTATGGATAAAAGTGGAACAGGATAAAGAAAGAATACTGTTAATTTGGGAACCCAAACCAACACCAGAACCCTTGGACTATGGAGGCGATGGAACTACATCAGAACGGGAGATACATACACCAAAAACCAGTTACCCTAGACCTTGTAACCGGAGGAAAGCAGAATTCAAGAAATGGACTACACTGTTGTCCCAAGGCTGTGGGATTGATAATTTTGAGGCAGACAACAACAATAACAGATGTCTAGAACGCTACAGAGGCGTACCTCATGGGAAACTCCTGACATTGCTCCAGTTAAGAGCTAACAGCTACCCTACAAGAGAATTCCTGGCAAGGGGGAGACAGGACAATTACATCAAGTCCTGCAGACATTGCCAGTCCGAGAATGAGACATGCTCTCACATTATCAGAAACTGCCCCATTGTTCAAGATGCCAGAATCAAAAGACATAACTACATCTGCTGTATGTTATCTAAGGTAGCAAAGAAAAAGGACTGGATAGTATATCTGGAGCCCCCCATCAGAGACAGTGAAAACAAACTTTTCAAACCAGACCTCATATTTGTAAAAGAACACAGGGCATATGTGGTTTACATGATGGTGAAATTTGAACACAACACCTCTACTCTGGCAGACACCACAAAGGAAAAAGTGGAGAAATACCAACATCTTCACAAAGAGATTCAAGACCTAACAAACGGAGCAGAAGTGAATTTTGTTGGCTTCCAACTTGGTGCATGAGGAAAGTGGTACAACAAGAACTATGAACTCCTGAGTGCCCTGGGTCTCTCTAAATCGAGGCAAGAGAGGACAGCCTGGGCTCTGGCCTCCACAGCACTTTTCTCATCTGTAGACATTGTACATTTATTTCAAAGTAAGTCTTGCACTGTTGTTGTTACTTAATATTGCTTTGTATAGTTATTGTATTATATTATATGTATCTTTAATAAAGACAGCGACCTAGGAAGGTAGGGCCACCACAAGCCAATAATATCAGCTATGTGGAGAGTGGGAATCTTTGAATCATGACAAGACGCATACCACCTAAATTTGGACAAATCTTTACCAATTTTGGTTGAGGTAGAGGGGCCACCTTAACTTAACCTGGAAAAGGGACATATATTAATTATATGTGTTCTATAAATAGATGTCTAAGCCCAGGTCTTGAAATCATAGTTGGCAGTAGGACCTCAGAGGAGTATGGACAATCCTACTGGAATTAATTCAGGGATCAAAAAAGTTGCTTTTGTTTAAATTAATACAGCCAAAATCTGGGTCCTGATATGGCACTTGGGTAACTTAGGGACTTTAGTTCTCCTTTTTTCTCCCCGACACCAATTTGTGCCTCTGAGAGTATAGAAGCAGTGGCATAAAAACAAATTCTGGGGTATCTAATCCCTGTTGTACAATTATCTCAGCATTTTAACTCTCATTTTCCTGAAAAACCCAAAGTAATGGTCCATGATTTCTTCTGGAAAAGCCATACTAGGGCTGTGAAATAATTGTTAAATAAATAAACCCTACAGTGAACATTTAAGCAATCAGTAGTTTTGGCTGTTATGTCTGTGAAGTGACACCTTTATTAGCAAACTCCCAAACTGTTCCTAAGAATTTTATGTAAAATATGTTGCCCTGTGCCAATATTGTCCCTCTGCTGGGGACTGTGCCAACAATTACACAGCATAGATAATCACATTCCCATTCCTGAAAAAAATCTGTCTATACAGACAGATATGTGAACAAGGACAAGAATTTACTTTTTCAAAGTCTATCTTTAGAAGAAAATGTCACAAAGTTTGTTCTCTATGATCTGCATATATGAAGCAAAGGTTATAATTATTTGCTCACTTTCACAGACCTAGAATTTACTGCAGAAGAACTTCTGTAGTGGTTGCATGCTGGAACTTTGTGTTGCTTTGGGGAGTGTCAAATAACATCGACTTCCAGAAAGATCACAACACAGAGATTGGAAGAGGATACTTACTTGTTTCTGACTGCAGGACTAGTGAAAGACAAAGAAAGCTCGTTAAGACAGATGAGGAAGAATACTATCAAGCTTCATAAGAAAAATTGCAATTGTGGATAATATCCCTGGGGATCTAGCTGTAGAAAAATGTCCCATATCGGGGATGAAACTTTGGCCAAGTACACAGATTGCATTTTTTTTCTCCTAAATCTGTACACTTTCTGTACTAGTGTCCTAGTTCAGCAGGTGGAACCAGTTGTCACTGTGTGTGGGTGATCAAAGCTGTGTATTCTACCCCCTCTATTCATTCCCAAGGTCAATGGCCCATTTGCAGCAGCTTTCCAGGGAGTCGTTAGCACCTCCACTCCCAGCCTGAGGAGGCGTAGCTGCTAATGGGCCATCAACAGTCCAAAAATAGCCCATGACTCACAGAGTTAATCACCTATTGTGTCAGTCCCCACCCTGGGGCAGGGACTGGGTGCTCCCTGAGGGTACATAAGGGGTAGGTAAGAAGACCTTGGGAACCTTTTGTCGGATCCAGAGGAGCAGCAGGACCTCGACAGGAGGAGACCACCACTCTCGAACAGACTACAGCCATCACCTGCACCAACAGGTTTTTCACTTCCTTTTGCTTTGGACTTGGGGGAACCACACGGGTCTCAGCACAAGGCTAACAAACCCCTTTGAGTTTGTACCCCAGGGCACTGGGTTAAACTGCTGGGTTTTGGGAGTTGAAAGCAATTTCCCTTTGTGTCAGTGTATTTACTGTATTATTATTATTAAATTGTAGCTCTGACTTATAATCTTTCTGGTGTTGAGCTCATTTCTCCTGCTGGTTTACCTCTAAACCAGCACAACTAGTAAAGGAAAGTATCACCTGTGGTTAGTGGCACTAGCTGTCACTGTCTTTATTTTCAGCTGTCTTCCAATACCTAGGTGCTCTATTCTGTGAGAGGAAAAAGAAAGTCAAGATCTTACCTGTAGTGGAAGAAGTAAGACTGAAGTCATGCTTTTGCCTAGGAGTGGGGAACTTGATTTGGAATCACAGGGATTCATCCTGGTCTTTTGGATCCTCTTTTTTCTGAAACCATCTGACAATATTCTCATGAGTACTGAACACTTAAGTCTTCAGCAGGACTTCTCACTCTAAAATGTGCAGAGGTCCAGACATTTTATAAGAAATATGATAATCAGGCTTTTACAAACCATGAGTGTACATTCATGAGTTTGCAGGAAAGCTGACTTTCTGAGAACTGCAGTGGCAAAAATAAAAGGATTCAGCCTCTTTTTCTTTTATAATTCAAAGACACTGATATACTTCAAAGGCATCCACTTCTTCAGGCCATAGGTAGTTACCATATCTAAGTACAATATTTTACTGTCAAGCATAGAGCATATCTGCCTGTTTTAGCATGATTTAACCGTGTCCTACTAAACATAGGGAGTTTTCAGTTCCAGTACAGCATTTATATTTTTTGTTGTTTACTCTGAGGGGAAAATCATCATTATATCAGTAACGGAAACCAGTAATAAATAAATATTAATTGCCTCATAAATAAGATTCATGTAGTACTAAGATGCTTGGGTTTAAGGTCAGCTGCATTGTGTGTAGAATCTGTAAAGAAACAGGTTTCTCTAGATTTCTACCCTTAGTTAGTGACTTTAGGAGACATTTGTATTAATGTTGAGTAATAAATATAAAGAAACTTTTCTCTGGTTGATTTATCAAAAATATGCATCCCTAGTATAAAGAAAATGTAGCACTTGTAATTTATGCTCTTGAGAGCAGTACATTTTCTATTTTATGAAAGAGAAAATTTAAGCTAAGGGAGTACATCCTTGAGATTTGTGGAAATAGTATTAGTCCAAGTACTAGTTTCATTATCTGTTTAGAACCAGGGTACAAGGGCATACAACAACTGAATCTCATAGAAGGACTGAGAATTAAAGGAAAGGCAGCTTTCTTGTCCTTGCCCATGCAGTTTTAGACTTTTTTTTTTAAATAGTAAATTATCTTATAAATTTACCTGGGGTGTGGGGGTGTGTTTGGGGGGGTGTGTGTGCGAGGGGGTGTATGTGTGAGATGAGGAGGCTTGGGAGGCTGTGTGTGTGTTAGTAGTTTTGTTGTCTTCTAATTGCTTGAAGGATTCTGCACTCCTGAGGCTTGCCAGACAGGTCATATTTGTCTGACTTGGGTAAAAGATGTTAGGTAACATTTGAGAGAGCAGAAGGTACTTGAATAGAATATTCCATCAACTAGTATACATGGTACATGGAGGCACATATGGTAAGAGCTTTGAATTGTAGCTCCCATTGAGGCTGTCAAGCCAGATTTTCAGACATGATTAGATGGGGAAAGTAAATCCAGTTACTAAAAAAAATAAATAGCATTGGAGAGCAGATGTATCGCGGAAAACTAATCTAATTTCTAGTTTTTAGGAGCAATTAAGATTTTTTAAAAAGGTGGTATTATCTAAAATACTTATTATATTGTTTTAAAGTAGTCAACAGGAGGATTATTGCATTCTAAAAGAGATGGAGAGGGCACCTTAAGCTACCACCACCTGTTCTTAAATCCATTGGTAAGGAGACTGAAAGCTTGTAGAAACTGCAAGGCAGATACCAGTTAATTCTGCATTAGATTATTTTGCCAGGGACAATTCATCTTGCTAGATAATGTGTACTGAAAAAGTACATGATATCTGGCTTTCTCAGGGAGTCACATTTTTGGTACGCTCAGATTTTGTCATCATTCTCACTTAGATAATGCTCCTGTTTCAAGTTTTGAATTTTTCCTTTGCAGAGAAACAAAAATACAGCAAAAACAGTCTACTGGTTTGAAAGTCAAAATACAGTTAATATTTCTTGTTTTTTCTATTTATTTCTCATATTAATGTCTCATCTATAACCTATATTTTAAAAGTCTTCCTTGTTCCATTGTCATGATGGAGTTGGCCCTTTCTAGGAAATGAGAAAATTATGTTTTGCTTTCTTCTATACATTTATTGTCTTCTGTAATTACTAAAGAGATTCCACAGTAATGCAGCTGAGGCTGACTTTCCAAAGAGGATTTACACTCAAGATGATACATTAATCTTTTTCTGAAAAGCAGAGAGGGCAAGTCAGAAGAAAATTTCACTCAGAATTATTTTTTCCAGTTTCCTAATTTTTCCTTGTAGATTTTAATTATATGCCATTGAAAACATTTTCCATGAATCTCCTTGAATTTGGTATTCAAACTGAATTCTACAAAGGTCATTCATACTTTGAATTGCCAACTGTTAGCTCTTTGGAAGTTGTCTATCATACAATTTGTCAGAAAATTGAGTCTTGAATACATCTTTTTAAGGGTTTGTGGGAGGTTGTTTTTTTTTAGTTTGGTAGGTTTGTTTGTTTGCTTGTTTTACCAGAATTCAGTCCAGAGTTAAAGACCTATGCCCAGTGCTCAAAATCTGAAAGACTGGGCCTAAATGCATGCTTTTTAAATGGATTAACACAATTCATCAACCTGCATCTGGAGGAGAAACAATGCCTTTCTGCTGTCATCTCATTGATAGATCTAGTATATTAGTCTTTACAAAAAAAGGACACTATTTCAATATGAATATATATAGACAACATTCTCCCTTGGTATAAATTTTTAAAATAAAAATTAAATTTAGGGAATCTTACATTTCATTCTCCGTAATGTGTGATAGTTTTTTGGTGCAATGAGGATGGGTGATTGGTGGACTAAAGCATGTGAACTTTAAGTATGTTGATTTCACATTTTCATGCTTTTCTGTGAGGCATTCTATCAGTTTGAAAGATTAAAAGCAGGTGCCTGTCCAAGCAAGCAAAGTCATTCTTTTTTTTTTAACAGACAGAAAGGATGATGCTGACTTCATCATAGCAGAAATCTACAATGCCCAGGTGATGTCCATTGTCTACTAAGTGAGTTTTCTAGTTTATATTTTATTTAATGAATGTAAAGTAATCTTGTATGAGTTTACAGTTATAATTTCTATTTCTAAAATACTGAATTTCATTGAGTCTATTGCTCAGGAAAGAACAGAAAACCTAATTTTCTTACATATCACATACAAGATAATCTGCTTTAAGCTATCACTGTGTGAATTGAAGGTTATAGTAACAGGAATTTATGCAGATGTTTGTACTTAGAAATCTGAAACTATCCCCATTGATAGTGTAAATGATTACCTAAATGTGTTTTTGAAATTATATCTCTTATGTTTCCTGCTAGTTGTCCCTTATTCTGTGTGTTAGTTTTAAATTCTGTTTCTGTACATCTGTGCTAATCTTTTATTTGTGGTCTCAACATAGAGTGTGAACACAATCATAAAATCATAGAATATCTCAAGTCAGAAGGCACCCATAAGAATCACTAAGTTCAATGCCCTGTTTCACACAAGACTACATAAAACTAAGCCATATGACTAAAAACATTGTCCAGGCCCTCCTTAAACTCTGTCAGGCTTGGAACCATGACCACTTCCCTTGGAAGCCGTTTCCAGTGATGGACCATCCTCTAGATGAAGATATGTTTTCTAAATGTTCAATCTGAACTCTTCCTGTTGCAGCTTCACTTCCTCCTGCACAGTCACTGGTCACCAGCAACAGAGAGATCAGCAGCTCTCCCTCTCAGTCTTTTTCTCTCCAAGCTGAACACAGTAAATGATGTCAGTCCCTTCTTATGAGTCTGGCCCTCAAGACCTTTCAATATCTTGGTCTCCCTCTTCTGGACACACTCTAAGGTTCTTCAGACATTGTGGCAGCCAAAAACATACACATTGTATGATGTAGGTCTGCACCAGTGCAGTGTAGAGTGGGACATAGATCTAACAATGTTGTACCTCAGAATACAGTTGTCCCTTTTGGCTGCCAGGGCACACTTTTGACTCATATTCAACTTGCCATTAACCAAACACACAGATCTCTTTCCACAGGGCTGCTTTCCAGCCTCTCACCCCTGAGTATGTATTGTATGTACAAGAGGGTGCTCTCCAGTCTGCCACAAACTGTCCCTTTCCACAAGCAATATGGGAAGTATAGGAGGTATTGGCCAAAATGATTTTATATTTGTATTATTGGTGCTTTAAAGCACAATCAAATATGGTCAACTTTTTCTTCCCTTGGAACTGATTCCAGAGAGATAATTCTTACTTCACTAAGTTTTTGGTGTTTTTTTCTTTTTTTTTTTTTAAATACCCTCAGTGTCTTTTTTTCCACTAGAGACTGCTTAAAATAGAATTTTTCCTTTCTGAAGTGGATGCACTGGATCTTTCCTTGCTATAACACAGCGAAAAGTAGCAAACAAAAGTGCAGTTTAGATACAACATTGGAGAAATTGCAGCAAAAAAAAGACTGTCAATTTGGTGCATATGCTCAGAAGAAAGGGGAAATTTCACCTCTGTTCTTCTGAAGGTTTCTTTGTTATTGTTGAGAGCCAAAGTTGTGCTTTGCTGTTTACACAAAGTGGAAAAACTCTAGCAGAGGATGCTGTAAAAAAACCCAGCATCCACCTCATAATATCCTCAAACTCAAGACTGAAGAAACTTGAGTTAAATCTCTAGGAAAAATCAAGGAAGAAAAAAAACCTCTTATCTGGAAATTGAGTCACACACAAGCATGTTGACATAGCTTTGAGGAAATCCTTGCACTGTTTGCTTGTTCAATAGTTAGATTGTAGTTAAAATTGCATGGGCCATTGAAAAAGGCTGTGTGGAATCTTTGTGAGAGTGTCCTGTTCTGGAAAAACAAAGATCTGGGTTTACAGCCTTGATTTTTGGGGACTGTGAGGTCTAAGCAGCTGAAATGTATGGAAGCGAATTTTCATGTGCTTCAGAGACTGCTGTTACTGGGGGCTGCAGAGTCTGCATCATCTTGCAATACTAGTTTCCTGAGGGCTATAGGGTTTTGATGCGTCAGAAAAAGTTGCAACAGTGAACAAAATATGCTGATTTGAGATCTGTTGCTGTCATCCAACAAATGCATGGTTCTGCTTTGTAGCAGGCAAATATCAGGAACTTGCACAACTAGCCACCTAGGGTATCCCTCATGGTTTGGTTCTCCTAATTAAGTAAATGAGCATAGCTATGTTTTCATATGGGCTCCACATCTGCTCTTCTGAGACTCATTTTCCATGATATCACAAGGTCCAAGCAACATATTCATGGCAAAGAGGATCTGCGTGAGCAAGACAAGACCAGATTCCAGATGAAGATTGAAGCTGGTCCATTTTCTATACCATTTACATACTCAGCTGCACTAATGCTGGACTGGAAGAGGCTCTTGAAACAACCGATATTGCCTGTGAACAATTCTACAGTGCCAGGTATCATAAATTTGGTAGGGTGTATTATATAAATCTGAATTAATATTAATATTTCTATCTGTATCTGTTAAATGAACTAGTAACAGGAACATGCCCAAGACCCTTCTCTGACTTGAGGTTGACTGTACAAGTGTGTGCTAGTTGAGTCCTATTAAACTATCTTAAACTTCAGAAAAGCCTACTAGAAATACTTTGCAGCTTGCACTAGGCCCAGACTGACTGGTAATTGTTTAGAATATCACATTTCTTCTGAACACAAAGAAACAAGCCTGGTATGGGCCAAAACTCAGTCAGGTACAATTGAAACAAATTAGCACTAAGTCAGATTTAAGAGCACAAAAATGTTCCTTGTAACTGGACACTCTGTTATGGCTATTATATTTGCCTCATATGAGTCAGGGAAGTATTATGAAAGATATGGACATCATAAATTAGTTACCAATCTATTCATAAATTATTGCAGAAAGATACTGGCAGAGACCTACAGCTGTTGAAAGACCTGAACAATGCCCCTCTCTGTTGATAAATTATAGAGCCTACCATGAAACTGGAGGAGGAGAGATAAAAGAACAAAAAACATGGTAATAAATGTGTGTACATGACCCAGCAGTAACATGAGCATAAGCTAATAATGAAGGAAAAGCCCACTGTGATCTCTTATGTCTCCATCACTTGGAAATGTCGTGGACCCAAATTCCTCAAAATGGGGAATATCTCCTCTAGAACTGCATTACAGGAAATCTGGTTTCTCAATACAAATTGAGAACAGAGATAAGATTCTAAATGTTTCTTTCATCCATTGTCACTCTGTAATCAGTTATCTTCTGTACTAAATGAGGAGTGACCTCAGTACCGGGCACCACAAATGTGAATTCTCCTTCAACTGGCTCTCCCACATTTGTAGTAAGGTTGTCTGCCGTTAGTTATTTGTTCTTTTGTTCTTCTCAGAGTCTGAGTGCAGTAGGAAGCCATTCATCACCATGCTGAAGGTCAGTTCAGACTCCTGTAATTTAATTTCTTCATGTGCTTTCTCTCTATATATCTGATCTTTGGTAAACAAGATAGCTTGCTCCCTTACATCAGTTTGACCATAGTTGAGCAGAGATGAAGTCTTTTGCAAAAGCTACTTTGTACATGTAGAAGTACTTTTGTACTTGTCAGATGGGCCACAGAAGAAATTAAACTGAGATTGGCAATTACACAGCATAGATGGTCACCTGGGCCAGCAGTATTGTGATACTTTAAAGGAGCAAGCTTCTCGGGCACCAGTTAGCTCTGAAACTTAAAGAAAACCACTCATCAGGGCCAGCATTCCAGACTGCACACAGATCGCAGAGGAAGAGCCAACGGCATTACAGTTTAAGAGGCACTGATTATTTAAGACTGATTCAAGACTAAGTCTAAGAGTATCGAGGTCAAAAATCTCAATTTTATGTGTTTGCTAATTTATCAATATAATTTTACATGCGATAATTAGACTGAACTCATTCATCCCTACCACTGAGCTGTGCAAGCATTAACTTGTTAATGCTAGTTGTCTTTCTCTGCTAATAACTTCTGTTTTGTGAATATTAACTGCTGTTTTGTATTATACATCAGAATATTGTATAATGTTATTTATCTGATTTTGATAAGTAAACCAGAGGCAGTATGACTACATACTATTAGTTTTTTGCCGTTGCTTCTTAGATTTAGTCTTAGTTGAGTGGGCCCAAAGGAAGTGTTTTACAGCTTTCCTACAAGGCCTAGTAAAAGATATTCCCTGTCCTCACAAGCCTTTTGTTTGTCAATATTTGGAACTAACAGAAGCATTTTAGTTTGGAAGGACTTCTTAAGATCATCTGGTCCAATACCTTTGCTCAAACAGGGTCACCTAAAGCAGCTTGCCCAGGATCCTGTCTGGGCAAGTTTTGAGTATCTTTACAGAGGAAGACTTCCCAGCAGCTTTATCACCAATGTTTTACCACCATCACAGTAAAGAAACC
This sequence comes from Sakesphorus luctuosus, assembly GCA_013396695.1. Lineage (NCBI taxonomy): Eukaryota > Metazoa > Chordata > Aves > Passeriformes > Thamnophilidae > Sakesphorus > Sakesphorus luctuosus. Next base: position 41,971 of record VWZD01001054.1, on the reverse strand, counting down.
TTGTTTCCTTGTGTTCAGACGAAATGTGATGTTTTATGTGCTTTGTATTCATTTTCATTTGTCTCTGTGATCTCTTTTTCTGTCAATCGGTGCTATTGAGATAGCCTGGCTCCCTCTTCTTCATTCTATCCTTTCAGTATTTATGCACATAAATAGGTCCCCCCTCTAAGCCTTTTCTTTCCCAGACTGAATCTTATCTATATAGATAAAGAAGTAATTAAAGAAGGTCTAGAAGTGAAATAAAATATTCTGCTCCCAACATAAACTAACCCATAATCTGGAGGGGTTTGTACAGTAATATGTAGGATTTTTTAATTTGCTTTTATAGAACTTGCTTATTTTTGCTTGCTTTTATTTTATTTGATTTCTGGGACTTCCTTGCTTATTTTTTTTTAAATTTGAATTACTGCTATTAATTGGACCTGCTATGTCAATGTCACATTTTGTCTCTAACCTAAGGATCTATTTTCCTGTGGTTTTTTGTTTCTTTTTTTTTGTTTGCTTTCACATCTTCATCAGTGCTTTATTTTCTTTTCCCTCTATAGAAAATACCCACATCCAGTAGGTTTTATAAACATCATTTTTTAGAAGCAAGACCTGATATTTTTCCTGTAGATCTTCAATAATGTGGCTACTGTTAGCAGTAGCCCTAGCAAAGTATGAATAAAAAGTTATTTGTGATAGTTTTATTTCTAAATGCTAATAGCATGGCATCACCTCATAAATCATTAATGATGAGCTCCTAATTATGTGCCAGCATCGCAGTGGGATCCAACCTAATACCAAAAATTTACATATTCATGAATACACCCATACTCATGAATGGAAGAATGAAGAATACAGCAAAAATCAAACAACATCTTAGTTTTCTCCAAACTGTTATTTGGGTAAATTGACTCCTTTCCTAACACTCTTCTTCCAGGTATGTACCTATGATATATACTTTAATTTCAAGAAGTTTTCTTTGGAGTTACATTTGAGACTGTACATAGCTTCAACTTGTCCAAAAGAATGTGTGTAGTCTGCAATGTTACGGGTAATGAATACCTCCTATAATTAGTGTCCACTGCATTTTTACTTGCTGACATAAATTTTGAGTTTAAAATATAGCTGGCATATGTTTAGTCTAGAACTAGCGGGCTTTTATCTAAATTTTCTGTGATGTAAGTTGGTATTAATGTTTTTTAAAAATTCTTCTCTGTTTTCAGTGGATATTTATAGTTGTCGGGAAATGGGAAAGTTTGTTTTGAACAGTGTAGGTACTTCAACAGATCAGCCATAAGGTATGACTTGTACATGTAAGTAGTAAGAACTGGAGGGAAGAAGATGGGCTTTATTTGTTATGTTTTCACAGAACCTGACCTTAAAGGCCCTAGAAATCATCAGCTTGTTGGTTTGAAAGAAATCAACCTTTCCCAGACATGAAAGAAACTAGTGTGAGAGTTTCTTTTCAGGGACCATTTTATTCTCCAGAATATAACTTGAGTAAAACATTAAAACAAAGAGTTTCCTGCTGGTTCCCAGCCCTCGAGACTTGAAGGTTTTTTTTCCTTTATGCCCCTTTGAGTGTGATACCGCCTTCATTACTCTGCTCAGTTTTTGGGTCTAATGTGGGAGTTCACCAGCAGATCTCTTTCAAATGAGTCACTTCCTACCTCTGTGATCATTTCCACCTATTCCATTGAACATCCGAATTGAAAAAGATGTGCTGGCTCCTGGTACCTTGTCTCGTAAAGAGGTACAGACCACCTCTGTACAGGCTGCAGTCTCTGTCTGGAGCTTGTTGGCGCTGCTGCATTTCAGACACCAGTGATAGCTATTTTAATTGAATATATCAATGACTAATCGTGTGTATTTCCGCAGAAGCTATTTTTCGAGGATCCCTAAGCAGATTTTGCAATATCAAACCTGCACAGTATATAACGGTAATAAGAAAATCACCGTATCTAGCACTGAGCAATCTTTGTTTTAGAAAATAATACATTTTAAAAAATTACTTCCTAAGAAATTCAGGATGCCTCTTCTCTTCCCACCTGCTCCCCACCAACCCCCACAAACTGTATACCTTATCTCTCTCATATGTATCATACAGACATACAGCCTTTGCTGCTCCACTAGGTAGATGTTGTCAGTCACACTGTACATCCTGCAGTGCTCAGAGCACTGGTGGAGTTTCTGTGAGGTGCTGAAGTGCCTGCGTTGCCTGGGCAGAAGCAGGGTACCTCCATGCCCTGGTGCCACTGCTGTTGCTCAGAGAATAGAAAACCTCCTCCTGATGGCACATTTTTGTATGTCAGCTGAATCTCTTCCTTAAAACCAGCAAGATTCCATTCCTCAGCATTGGTTCATGATCTTCATCAGAAAAAAAAAAAAACAACCCAAGACAAAATAACTACTAAGGAAATGCTAGGTCTTTTTCATTACAAAAATCCTAACAGGCATATTGTAGTGAAAAAGAAAATAAAAATTATTAGACTAATTATCACTACACAGTACTATTGAATAGAAATCATACAGTTGCATAAGTTAACATAAATATATCACACAGTTGCATCCATGAATACATTTTTAAATATTTTTTAACTCACCTTTAACATTATAAAATTCAAACATTTAACAGAGGACAACTAATGCGATTATATGCTTTCCAGGTATAGAAGCAAATAACCCCCTAGTGCAATCACAAGCAATCTATTTTTTGGATACATGATGTTGCCAGTGGAGTAGAGCAGATGCTAGAACTAAGAGCATGTTAGGCAGCATTGTAATATTCCAGGCTTAGCTGTGGTTTTGCCCTGCTGATGCTGATTTTTGCTTATATTTTACAAACTATTTTTACTAAACCCACTTTTATTAAAGCAATTTCTTCTATGTTAAACTAATATGTAACTTTGAAATTTGGAAAATCTATTTTGCAAATAATGCTAATACAGAGGTTTAGAAGAGTTCAGAAAAAAACAAAACAAAACCTACATTCTTTTATCCTTTCAACTTATCCAAATACAACTTTCTCATTCCCACATCTATCCCAGTGATATGACTGTGGATTTTAATCCTTCATTCTGCTGTGTGCATCACAGGTCTCCGTACACATCATGGAAGCCTTTTAATGTACAGAAATCTCCAGAAATGGGATGTGGCAGCACAATACTACAAGGTCACTTAAAGTGTTTTCTCAGCTGACTTCTTGTTTCCCCAGGGGAAATTACTTTGCAGGATAACCTTCTTTCTTGGTTCAGAAAGATTAAGAATCTTGTCATATATCAAACTGGGATTTTTTTTTGACATAATCAGAAGTGCTTGAAGTTGAATAATGTTCGCAAAGAATAAGATACTCCAAACTAGATTAAGAAAGGGGATAAGAGTTGAAAGACATTATCAAAAAATGAAGTTTCTGGATTTCTATAAGAACAATTGGAGGTCACTTGTTTAAGATGCCTGCCCTTAGTGCAGTATTCATTCTCCCACTGGTTTCACTTGATTCTGGGCCAGGCCTTTAATTATTTTACACAGAAAGGGCAAACTTTACCCAAGGCAAAATGTAGCTCTCCCAGTGGAGTTAAGCCAGCTGACAAAGAAAAATTCTTATGTGAGAACTTCCCTCATTCCTGCATTTTTTAGACTTTTGTTAATATGTAGATGACGCAGTCTTGATTCTTGGGGAGAAGAATCAGACCGGCCTCAGGGGTTCTTGTGGCTGCTTGCTGAGCTGTGGTGAATCATAGCTGCAAGTACTTCAGGTTAAGTCCACCCGCCCCGCTACCCGGAAGGCGAAGAAACGAGATGTACACCTTGAAAGCCAGAGCCAACCCAATTTATTAACAGGGAAGAGGGCCTTTTAAGCCCTCTGGGAAGGAACAGTCTAGAAACTGGGGGGAGGGAAGGCGGAGCATGCAAATTTGCCACAACTGATAGGATATGCAAATGCATGGGTGGCAACTGGGGAGGAGAAAACAGGGGATTAACAGGATTGGGTGAAAGAACTGACCAATGGTAGCTGGACCTACACTGACAGGGCAAGCCCACCAGTGCTGCCAGCACCACAGGGATAGGGGATAACAGAACTTTATTTTCAACTTTAAAAACTGGGGAAACTGTAGGTGAAATCCTTATTCTCAGTCACAATCAGGCGTAGAATCATCTCGCTGAACCTTCCACACGTTAAAGTCCGTTACTTTGTCCCTTTCGATCTTCCAATTATCCATGCTCACATATATGTCATCTCCAACATGTAGATGTATATTTTCTAGAAATATGAGCCAGCAACATTCTCTAACTTTCTTAGGTCATGTCTACAATTTTCTCTTGTAAGAATATTTGTTTGCCTACAGGAACAGCATGATTATGCTCTGGCCACATATCAGCAAATTATTCAACATCTGTGAAGATATTTACTATCACATGAGATCTCAAAATGATTAAGTTTTTAGAAGAAATGGGAGATGCATTTGATTGCTTCCATCCACCTGTCTTGGTTTCATTTTGGTGCTCCTAGTCTAAAAGTCATGCTGCTAGAATTAATTTTTAAAAGTTAAGAAAAGCTCAAAGTTAGAGTAGGTTGCTGAAGGACTTGCCCAGTTGTGTTTTAAAATACTCCAAGGAGAGTGATTTGATGTCTTCTGAGCTGTTACATTCCTATATGAAAGAATAATATACCTGCAAGAGTCTTATATAGAGTGCTTGTATGGATTCATAATGGTTTGCATCATGTATTTTGCATATGGTTTTAGAAGTATGTACAGCACTTAATGATTCCTTCTGACATTCAGCTCTACAATTCTGTGACTTTTCTATTCTTGACACACTACAACATGTACCTAAAAATCGATTTTGTATACATTGTTTTCTACTAATAAGATAGACAATAAGTATTTCATAAAAAAATCTTGACCTCCCCCCTGAAGCAAAGATCCCATATGTTACAGTGGGATTAAGGTTCCACTGAAGATATACATAAAATATGGACTTTCTCTGATTGCTATAAATATGCAAATATCTTTGGCAATATAAAGAAATGGATATTTTCCATACCATGTTATTTACTTTTATTTCAATATTTGTACTGTTTCTGACACTTCATGTACGAAATTCCTAAAATGCTCCATAAATTTAAGGAATCGTTCTGGTAAATGTCCCGTTGTTATTGGCTCCCAGTGTAAGATGAAACATAGGACATATAGTACTTTACCATGCTGTCCTAAAAAATAAATCTTTCTATTTATGCCTTGTATATCTCTTGCTTCTGAGAACTTATTTAAATCAAGGTATCATAGCTAGACTAAAATCCCAGGCAATTTTTTCTAGGTCAGTGGCAAAAGCACTCTTTCTTGAGTCTTTAAGTAGGCTTTTAGTAAGATTTCAAGCTTCTTGCACTTGATTAATATTTAAATGAAACATAAAGGAGTTAAGGTACATGCAAAAAACCTGGAGAGAATGACTAAATATTGCCATATATTTAAGAAGAAAGCAAGAAACATTCTCTGTGGAAATAGGAAAGATGCCCTTCTGTGGACATGGTCCAGCACCTCAATGTCTTTTCCAGCCACAATTAATTTATTAGAAAAAATGTATACTTAGAGCATTTTTTCTAATACATCATATCTCCGCTCTCAACTTAGAGTCAACATAAAGTTTCTGATTACTCTTCAGCATAAATGTTATTTGAACCTTCTTTATATCTAGATCATAACTTCCAGAGCGGAAGTCTGTCTCTACAAACATAAAGTTTCTGCCTCATTGTGATCCCTAGTTATTTGCTTTTCAGTCCTGGCAGAGAGGAAGCAAAGTAAAATGGGGCACTGTGTTCCTAATGTGCCCAAGAGTCACTTGCTTACTTAAAAGACATTAGTGTATATGGCCTTGGACAAGCTGCGTTCTGAGTATTCATGTAACACAGGGGCATATATAAAGTATGTTTCTAGAGGGGAGTGAGGGTATTTGGAATTGCTGCAGTGATAAGTAGTACTTTTTTGAAGATACTGAACACCAATCACAACCAGAAAATTACAGCTGATGTGGGAAACTTACACTGCATAGCAGGAGACCAGGCTGTTGTTTAGTTTAAAGGATAGAGCCATGGAGATAACAATTTCTATTTATCAGTTTCCCGGTTTGTAAATCTAAGAATATTTTAATAATATAGTTTTGTTTTATAAGCATAGTTTTTCTGGTTAGAAATGAAGGATCATGTGTCTCACCTTTATTGTATTTAATAGCAGTGTGGGGATGCAGAATTTAGTGTGGATTAGCTCATGACAACTGGAATTGTTATTACCTCATCAGTCCTCCTGTAGTGGTTTACTGAAGTTATAATTGTTTTTAGTTAAGATTTACAAAGAATTTTAAGAATTAATTTTAAGAATTACATTCTTTCTCACATGCATTTATCTTGTCTGATTTTATGTAATTCTGTTTTTTTTTCTCTCTCATTCCAAAGCACTCAAAATTTGGGCATGATTTTCAGGGTGAGTGAGCACTATTTGGTGGTTTCTTTTACAGTCCAGGCCTTGGTGGAGATGCATTCTTCTAGAAAAAATTGTCCAGAAATATTGTCCAGAGCACAACTTGATGTATTTTGTGAGGATCATGCAAATAAACACTCTAATTGTCCCTGCCTAGACATATATTCTTTGCAAGTTATTTTCAGTTTCTTCAGTTAAACAATGGATATGTGCAACAATTTCACTTTCAGAAGAAAGGGAAATAAATATTCTTTCCCAAGTTTTCTTAGTCACTAGAATCTCTGGGTCCCCTTTCCATTTCACAATATTTAGAGGCATCTCTTCACTAATCAGTTAAGATTTGTGACATTACAGGAAGACCAAAAGCTTTTTAATATGCAAAAGACTGTGACTGGAGCTCTAGCATGGGAGCATTATAAAAACAGATTGTCTTACTTTAAGCACTGTCAGTCCTAGACACTAGAAGAGTTACTTTTAAGTTACTCTGATACAAATGAATTTAGATCCCACCCTTTTAAGTAAAACTAATTTTGAAAATATTACTATGGTTTTCTGGTGGCTTTTCAGTCTTCAGGAAAAGCGGAATCGTCATGTATGAACTCAGTATTTGATTACCATTTCCTCACTGTGCCTTGGATGGCAATCACTTAAAATGAAATGTGGTATTAACCAAAATTCAAGAATACAAGGCAACAACTTAGTTCCTTATGATACAGTTATTTTGAAATCACTTTCAAAAATGTGAACCTCTGTAGCCTGGTTTTTAATTTGTATATTTTCTTAAGCACATAATAGTGTAGACATCCCACTGTAAGACTGGCACTATTCATAAGTGGATGGAATGAAAATTTAGTTTGTTTTTATTAATTCATGCAGGCGCAGCCCATGTCTGGTATGCACAACCTACATTCACCAGTTTGTATTTAAACTTTGAAAAAGAAATACATTCCCTCTTTATTGCTACAGTTGCTTTAAATTAAAATTGCAAAGAAATACAATGTTAGGTAACACAAAGCTTCTTTCATTTCTCTTTAACAAAAAGTTCTATGAAAATGATGATGTATTTTGTAAACATAATAAATTTAATCTAGTGAATCAGTGGGAAAACATAGCCCCAAGGCTCAACTCTTTGGTGTCTCTCTGAAATGATACTGCCAAAGTTATGTGCTAAAACTGTCAAAAAAGTAAGGATGAAAAACATTTCTGCAAGTGCTTGCAACATTTTAATACTAAGGGCACAGAATTTGCTCAAATGAAAACATTTTGGTAAATGCTTACAGACCAAAAGGCACCACAGCTTCTTTACAGAAATTAAAGACAGATCATTAAAGATCACATGCAAAACTTTGCCAAGTAGCTCTCTACATTGATTTTACAGTTTGTTAAGTGGAGAGGCTTTGGTCTTCTTGTGACATGGAGAAAGAGTGCTGGTTTGACTGTCTTTGTGAAGGTCTGAAAGATCAATGGAGCAAACCATGAACTGAGAAGAGATGAGCTGTACAAAGACAAAGATATGGGCAAACCTTCAAGGTTCAAGGTGACAAAGAACAACAACCCTGAAAGCTCATCAATGGATATTGCAGGTTCCAGTCTCTATTGACTTTCCATCCTTGGTTCTACCAGCTGTTATATTACTGTCAGTCTAATGCTGAGGCTCTGGAAGAACAGCAGCCTGTGTGTGTGGGATGTTCCAAAGGCTGGTAGTCTCACCAGAAGTTATATTTGAAAAGCTAAAAGAGGAGGCAAAGTCAATGGAAAGTTATTACTCTAATTTCTCTTTTTAATGGACAGTAGTGCTTTCAGTCACTCATGATAAGGAGAACAGTTTTCCTACTTCTACAATGTGTTCCTATGGTTCATGAAGGCGAGAGTCAGTCCTGAACTGCATTGTGCCTTGGCAATCTTCACACAGTTATCTTCAGGCAAAAGATAAGGTCAGAACTCCAAAAATATTATCAAGCTGGTTCCTCTTAATATGTCTTCTGTATTACTTAGGTGTACATTTTACATAAGTATAAATGTTTTTAAAACCTGTTATAAAGACTAGCACAGGTGTACAGATGTTAATTTTATCTCAATTTTTCATCTGCAAGAAAGAAACGCCTATTTTATATGAGCACTTCTTGAGAAAGAAAACACTTTAGGCACAGTATGTAGAAATGTAAAAGAAAATTAGAAAAATATTTTTTTCCAGACTCTGTTTTGTTAAATCTCCCTTTTTTTTGTGATCAAAGTGATCAAAAATATTTCATAGTTTTAAGAGCTGGGAGTTGTTTTTTCTCTTTCCTCTTTGAAACTCAGTTTGCTGGTAAGAGTTGCTTCTGCCTTCAACAGGGAAGAAAATTTTGAATGGTAGCAGTTGAAGTTGAAGGCATTCGGAAATGCATGTTAAATAAGTCAGGGCTGAGTAGTAGGAATAGTGTTGGTGTTGCTTAAGTTAGGTAATACTTATCTTTTATTAAAACTAGTTAGCTTATATGAATTATGCTATACTATATTACAAAGAGTTGAAATACAAGAGTTTCTCACTTTGATTTTAATTTGAAAGAAATCTGTTGTCTTACTTTTGCTTTGCCTTAAAGTAGTGACTAAATGCATTATAAGATATAATTTGTCTCGTGTCAAAATCATCAGAAAATATCAACATGTTTTACTGCTATGAGTATTGTGGTTCAATAGATTGAATTTTATGTAGAATCCCTTGGTATGATAATGTTTTGTTCAGCTTAAACAATGCTCTCCCTAAAGTGCTTTAGACAGTTTCCATTTTATGTCCAACTAATTTTTAATGAATTTTTGATACCCCAATTAATCTTTTTAATGCATCTTTAATTTTAATTGATCTTTGAAACCTGAATTGACAAACTTCAGGATTGTAGGTACTTTGTCAGAGCAGTAGAATAATATATGTAACCACAATATGTACTGGTATACATTTCTGTAAAATTATAAATAGAGTGGGAGAGGGAATGTCTAACTATCTGAAAGAAAATTTAGCCAAGGATCAGAAAAACTATCTAGTCTGATGAAAATTAGTTTAAAGAAATATGTAACTGACTGTTGAAGGGAAAATATGCCGTCAAGAAGCTTTCTTAGGTTATGAAATAGGTTTTTAAAAAGAAACAATAATAGTCTTCTCATTTGAGACATATAAAGTTTCAAGTGACAAAAAAAAATAAAGATTATATGGTTAGAAACAGTTGCAATCGGGTAGAGATTCACAAAATGGTCCTTTCCCATAGGAAAATATTTCTCTAATATTAAAGTATCTATCTGTGAGAAAACATAATGGCTAAACAAGCCATCCCATTTCTCCTGTATAGGAGATAGGGGAGTGGAGAACTGGATAATGTAAAAGGAGAAATGGCTAGACTAATTATAGATATAAA
>VWZD01001054.1:0-31189 GCA_013396695.1 Sakesphorus luctuosus | reverse complement strand
ACTACCTTTAAAATGGCATTTAAGAATAAGTTTATGGTTTGACTGTTTAAAGTTACATTTGGCTTCAACCTGAAACATAGGCTGTTAGCATGATGGCAGATTTTTTTGTGTTAAAAGTATCTGATCCTACATTAATTTTAAAACCCAGATTAACCATTTCTGTATTAAACAACAAAAAAAAAGTCATATGGAAAACAAAAGAAATATATCACATTAAAATGTAAACCAGATTGTAGATATTTCTGTAAACACATATTCCTTTATTTGCTGCTGTCATTGACCACATTTGGATTTCAGAGAAGTAATTGGCCTTTTGAAAGACATCTGGATGTTGGCTGCCATGTCAAAATCTCTCTACCTGATGACTGTTGACATTGATCCACTGTAGCCACTGACACAATGTCTGACTATCTTTTCTGTGAGATTTTCACACCCTTGTATTGCTGCAAAAACAGTAATAGTAGATGATCTACTGTCAAGCCCAGAGACATTTAAAATCAAATTTTTAGCGGCCAATTTTTTCTTTCATGGGTTTATGCACTAAGTACTTACATGAAATGAAAAAAAGCAAAGAACATTAAAAATATGTGAAATTAAAAATGAAACAGCTTTCTGTGATTATCTGGTCCTTGGGTGAAGCAGAGTGGAATGAAAGTTCCCAAATACATTCATCCTATAGTGTAAGAATGGTGGAGAGGGAGAGGCTTGTATTGCTAGTACAGGAAACAATCTTTTACAGTTCAAGTCAGGGAGACTGGAACAGACTCTTAAGGTGAATGTGGAGAGTTCATTCAGAAATTGTATGCAGTATAAGGCAGTCTTACTATGCGCCTTATGTACAGCTGTAAGAGGGGACTCATTTTGTTCTACCAGTGATCCTTATGATTCTGATTGGGCTGTGATGCTGTAATAGGTGCAGGGGATGTGTCTTAAAATTATGGTTGCCCCAAAAAGCCTATCTTCTCAGTCTTTCTGGTACACCTATGTATTGTTGATGGTATATTGTTGAGCTAATTTTAATTCCTATTTTACTGTAGAATAAAGCTAGCCTTAGGGAGAACATATTTAGGCCAAAATTCAGAGTCAAAGAATGTCACAAATTACTTGTTGAGATGATAAATATCATCAGATATGAAATCCCAATGATATAATAAAAAACTTATGTCCATACTGTGTAACGTCTAAAACTGAAGGGTCTGGTGTTTATTTAAGTGGCCATGAGCAGATACTTAGGAAGATGAAGAAATGAGAAAGTGTACATGATACTACTCCTTAGCAATTTTCTAACCTTCAGCTTTTCCATATCTGGGGATTCCTTGATTACATATTATTTTATTAATTAAGGAATTCCCAAATTATTTCTTTTCATCATTTCTTTTCAACATTTCTTTTCAACTACATATATATCCTTTTTCATCACAGCTGTTTCTGTACCTTTTCACTCTCACCTCTGGGTTGTGAAATAAGTAGATTGCAGAAGTCCAACCTTCAGCCTATATCAGTCCCAATGTGTGGTGATAGAAATGCAACCTATAGGTTTGCTCCCAAGTGGCACAGAAGACCACTAGCACTGACTAAATACTTATTAAATGCTTTTTTTGTCTCACTCTCTGTATTGCAGGAGTTAGCTAGACACTTTATTTCACCTTAAATAATGAAGGGAAATGAGGTTTATATAAAGTGAAGGGTTTAGGTGGATTTTGCTTTAGCTAGGCTATACCAAATGAGATTAAAACAGTAGGTACCTAGTCTTGAATTTGATTGTATCTTTTTAGTACCTATTTTGCTTTAGTAAAATATACAGCCTAAAAGAGCTTCTGATAATTGTGAACTGAAACTGCTGTTAGCTTACATGATTCATTAATTAATCCTTATGTGATTAACTTTCTGCAGTTCTACTTGCTCAGACTTTGTACAAGTAATTGCATGCCTGCTTTAGAAAACTTGCTCAGAAGTGCAGTTACAGTTTCTCAAGCAGTATCTTCTTCAACAATAAAGATTTCATTTAATGTGACTATTCTNNCATTTAATGTGACTATTCTTTATCAGGGTTTCATTCTGATGTACTGTCATATACCATATAGGATTATATATACTATATGTATCATCAATAGAACTGAAAAGAAGTTGTAACCCATAATAGCACAAATCCAGGTCAGGCATTGTTTTTTTCCATGTGGTGCCTGGGGAATATTCTTAAAAAATATTTTCAGGAGAGTAATAATTATCTCTGTAGTGATTTAAAAAGAAACACCCCCTTGCAGAAAAAAATCACAAACAACAGAACTACAGATAAAAAATACCTTCTAGATTTATACAGTTGAACATGAAACATGAATCTTCTCATGACAAAGAAATATATGCAGAATTACATACCGACAAAGGTTAACAGAGCTCATTAATCAGAGATTTTAATATATTTTACTTAAGGAAAACACAAACTTTAATGAGTAATAAGGAGAAACAATGAAGCTTCCTAGCCAAAATTATTGTGCAGAATGATTTATCCCTACTTTCCTGATAGTTCTAATGTAATTACTATGAAATGATAATAAGTCTTCTGCTGATTTCTCTGTGTCACTGTTTTAGTCAAGGTCTTAACTTAAAAAATGTGTAAATCTGTATGTTAATGGACTCAATCCTTCATTCAAACTCCAAACAAAAGTTACATTCACTTCACAGGAAAATTGTAATAATGATAAAGTCATTTTACTCAGGGAAAAAGAAAAAAATCTAAACCCCTCCTGTGGAAGATAAGAACCCAGAGGAATTCTATGAATAATTTAAAGATCAATTAGCACTCTGCCATTAGGAACTTTTACTAATTTTTTACAGACAGAGTGGGTTTTTTTCTGTGAAGATAGCAATACTTTCTATATTATTTATGAAAGACAACACATGATTCTAGCTTTTAAGACATGGAGTGATATCATTAATCAGTTGCAGCTGTAAAACAAACTTCACTGTTCAGCCCATTTTATACAGATTAATTTACTCGGAATACTAATGATACCCAGATTTATGAAATAAAATCTGCAAGTAAATGTATCTATGCATATATGTGAAATCCATTAATTATATCTTACTAATTGATATATTTCTGCCTAACTGATAGAAGAGTGCAAGGCAATAATCTTCCGCCACGTAATCAATAAGCAAGTTTACCCCTGAAAACACGTGCATATGTAATGTGACAGACTGGAATGGCGCATTAAAATGCTGAATTGCTTTTTTGACAGATGCATGAACGCAATTTCTGTTTACCTGTTCACGTTGTGTAAGCCTCATGTAGGGTAAGGAGGAATTTTTCTTGCTCAAACTGGCATGAAATGACTTCCTCTACTGCAAGAGTTTGGAACAATTATATGTACTCAGAATAATCCCATGGCTCTGCCAGGTAGTTAATTCCCATTTTCTTGAAGCAACATATTCTGAGGACTCAGGAGTCCACATATGTGTGTAATTTAATATCAGGATGTTCAATTAGCTACAAAGGGATGACCCTTGGAAGTCCTACCAGTAGCTCAGTCAGGAAACATCCAGATTCAAAGCCATTTGAAAGCCAGACTGCATGTGTTAAATTGGAAGACCTTTTCAGTACATGGATGACATGTCTATGTTCTTAAGATCCGCCTCTTAATTTGTTCCCCAGAGATGTTTAGCTGAGATCATGTGGTCTGCCTGTAGATTCCCTGCAAACACTCTGCACGGTGAAAGGTCCCATGTGCTCTCTAGCCATACTAAGTGGCTTCCTGGGCACACATAACTCAGTGGTGTTAAAGACAGTCTCAAGTCTTCCCTCTGTGGACCACTCAGACTTACACAGGGAGCCTGGAGAATTATGTTTTCAACATTTGTCTAAATTTTGGGGCCTACAATTCATAGTGCCAAGCCATACAGACAAAACTTATTTTGTGCGTTGCATATAAATTTCTTTTTCCAATTATAAGACTGGCATGTTGTAAGAAGCATAATGGTGGGAGGCTGATAGCAGAATTAAAAGCTGCAGACACTAAAATGTTTGAAAAGGGAAGGAAATCTTATTCAGCTGTAAGTTTAAGACTTAAGAATTAAGTTTTACAGCCCTGAAATACTTACACTGCAGCAGAACTAGAAATACAGTTTCAGAGATTGGCATAATGTAGTCTTTATGTATTTAATAGTTTCATAATAGAATTGCCTAGCTGAAATACAGAGAAGACAGCATCATTCCTGTGTAGTACAGTGGAATGGTAGTTACAAGTAGATCCTCTATTAATGTGCTAAAAAATATGATTAAATATTTCTTACATCATATTTCCCTTTTGCACAAGGTGTCCGGGAATATCAGCATGGTGAGATGGCTTCTTTTGTCACACAGGTGGATGTGTGACTTGACTCTGTTCTGAATTCTACTCTGACAGATGGAGACCAAAATGCATGACTCTGCAGTGTCCAGCTTTACATCCCTCAGTTCTCCATCTGAAGCTGCCTCTAACTCCTTTTTTGGTCTCAGTCATTCTAAAGTAGCACTGTTTTAGTAGCAATACATGTAAGATTAAATCCTTATTTAGGTAAAAAGTGCCATTTTATTTCCTAATGCAAAGATGAAAAATTGCTGTCATTTGTGGCACATTTGAGAGATTTTCCATGTAATGTATTCATATTTGTTAGCATTTTGGAAAAGAGGTTTTATCCCATGACCAATGAAAAGTATTTAATTTGAAAGTAATTCTGTTTATTAGCTCTCATCCTCATTAACATTCTCTTACTGCAGGAGGTCGTTAGTTTATAATTTCTCTTCCTGTAAATTCATAAACACAAAAAATAGGACAACATTCTTCTTTCACAAGAACATCACAAAATAAAAATTAAGTAATTTTTTATATTAATATAAATTTATGGAAATTGTCTGCAGATAAGAAAAAGCACCTGCTAATTTAATGAGTAGGTAGGAGGTCTGTGAGCACTGATCGATACAGAATATATAGTATTTAATTATATTCTTGGAATTAAAATCTAATCAAAATACTAAAACATGTAGTTGTTCTGAGCATTTTAAAGCAATGTGTTCAAGAGGAAATTTCAGATGCTGTCAAAGGTATTTGGAATTTGTGTTAGTCTCGTGTTTCTGTCACTTTTTCTTCTGATATATATATATAAGAAGGAATACAAATTGCAAGTGAATCTTCAGTTATAAAAATAGTTTCTCCCCATATTTCACCCCAAAGTGAACTTTACCTTGTATTACAAGAAAAGGTCAACATTTCATTGCCTGAAAAGATGAATAATTTATTCAAAGCATTAAAGGCAGATTAACTAAATGTAGGTCTTATTTTTTGCTTGTTTTCTAGTTAGAAATTCTCATATTTTACCAAGAATAGCAATTTAACTTACTTTTTTAACTTATGTCTACATACAATGTATATTTATTCTTTTTCTCAGCTATATGTGCAGTAGTCTTACCTAGTTTTGTAATAATGCATCTATTTTTAAAAGAGTTATGTGGCATCAGATGTGTGCGTGTTTCAGAAGAAAAAACCCAACTTGTATTTTATATTTCTGTAGCAAGACTTAGTTGCTTGTATTCAAAATTGAAGTGCTAAAATATCTGGGGGGTGTTCAGAGGTTGATGTTTGCTTAATAAGTATGTTTTGTTCTATACCTCTAGTTGATGTTTGCTTAATAAAGATATTTTGTTCTGTTCCTCTATTCAGACCAGAGTATCAAGAACTTTAACATCTTCCTTAAGAATGTGTTTCAATGAATAAAAATTAAAGTGGATAAAAGCTACTTCTCTACAATGAATAATCCAGTAATACAATTATTTCTGGTACGGTATGTACCAGTAAGGCCAACAAGCCAATATAAAGTAACATGTTTTTATGCACATAGAGCTCTACCTGTCTCTGAACAGCTGAGGTTGTAATTTGTTCCTCATATCCCTAAGAAAAAACTATATTTTCAAAATTCAATGGATAGTGAAAAAGAAAAAAAGAAAAGGAAAAAATAATCAAATTTAGTAATGCTCAATGTAATAAGCTAGGAAAAAGTACTGAAATACCTATGTTACTATGGATATTGGCAAAGATACTTTCCCTAAAGACAAACCGTAGTTCTGTAGGGAAAGAGGTGTTGATTGGCTACAGTCAACAAACTGAAGACCTCTACAAGTATTTACCAATCAGGAAAAAACCATGGCATAAGATATATTTGCTTTAACTTTTCTAGCAATCCCATGCTACTTACAAATATGTTTATTTTCTCTCCTTTACAAAGGAATCACGCTTATATACGTGGTGAGGAGCTGTCATTCTCATTAGACATAGAAACTAGCTAAAAAAAAAAAGGAAAAAAGAAACTCTGGGTTGCAGTTATGTATTCAAATCCACTTTGAATAAAAATAGACCTATGTAATAAAATGATGATTATTAAACAACATTTGCAGTGGTTTGGTTGTGAAATGCATGAAAGGGAAATTACAAACTCTAAGTTCTTATTGAATAAGAGTATTGAGCATTTGAGAAGAGCCCTATTGTTTTCTATCCTTTTAATGCTAAAAAAAAAAGACAAAGCAAATGGTTCTGTAGGAAAATATCCTTGCTTATCATAACATAAAATATTTTTTTAAAATAACATATGTCTTTAAGTATGATTACTGTGCAGCTTAAATCTTATGTCGCATTCAACATCTAGTGTTTTAACTTCATCTGAACTTGTTAAAGCCTAAATCTATTTTAGTGAATTATCAGTAAAAAGCCTTAAAACATTTTGTTGTGAAACATCACTGAAATAGTTCAGAAGTTACAAATACCAATATAAAAAAAAAATGTGTAAAACTCAATTCTCTTATTGTGAGCAAAGATTTGAGTTGTATTATAAGGATGGACATTAGAAGAAAGAGCAATGTCTGTTTAAAGTAAATGTTAATACTGAAGATTCAAATTAACGACATGAACAATTGCACATGTTATGGAATATTCAGGTAGGGTCTTTTATTTTTGGGAAAGCAATATTATACTACATGTCAAAGAGTATATGATCTGCTTTACATCTTTTACAGATCATCTTTGAGTGATTTTATCTGTCAGTTTCATTGTTCACAATTGCTTTGTATTTCGTGTATTTTTACTTTCTGAAGCAGTTTATTACATCCTTGGTCAGCATTTCTGAGCAGTAAGAATATTGTACAAATAATTCCAGTGCAATGACATCTAATGGGTGTTCTAGCCCTACTATAGACAAGCTTTGGTTCAGGCACAATATTATCTGTCTCAGAATAATTAATTCTGTTTCACTGTGTTATTAAATTTATTTAAATCAGTAATATTATGTAATGAAAGTAAAAAAAAATGAAACATGTTTGGCAGATAATTTGCTTTTTTCTTGTAACTTCTTTGTGATTTTGGCTATGCTGGGAGAAGTTTGTGAATTCTTTGCCAAAATAAGTCTTGAGAATATTTTTGACAATTTTGCAAGATGCATTATATTAATTAGAACTGGGAAGATTTTAAAACTGTAAGTTATAGAATTGTGGCTACCAGTGTGACAAAACATGAAAGTGATAGAGACAATTTTTACCAAAAATACTCCAACTCAAATGCCCAAAGCCCCCCCCAAACAACGAACAACTTGATTATAAGATTATTTAACATTTCTGGTTTTCCCTTAATACACTGTTTCAAATTTCAAAGGTAACAGTGAAAAAAAAAATAAATAAAAGGTGGTAAGATGTGATCTAAACAGTTTTCCCTGCTATACCCTAGACCTGGCTGCAACTTCTTGTCCCTTCACAGCCCTGAATAGCTCCATACCCTTCAGTGTCGATACTGCATAAGCTGAAAGCAGCATCAGTTTTTGCACAGATTGTGACAGGAACACCATTAAATCCTTAGACTGTGATGAGCAGGTGTGACTTGAATGAAATTAGTTCTGGAAAACTTAACAGCCACCTCATGGCTGATTAAGGAACAGCATCATCCATTACTTTGTTGAAAGATACTGACAAAAATCCTTGAGGTGGATTTAAATCAGGCATATCAGACTTCCATGAAGTATATATGCTGCTTCCTGGAAATAAAATAAGATCACTGAACTAGTAAACATGAAATATTGAGGGATGTCCTCTGACAGGAAATCTCAAGGACAGTCAGTCAGAAAGCTCAGCAATCTGTTCCATCTGAAGCACTGTCTCACTGGACAGAGTAACAGAATTATCAAAATGTTCTCCCTGGCTAAGGATCACACTGTACTGTGAAGAGAAACCTCAGGAGCAGAAACATGTGCAATAAATTACAAAAATACAGCTCTGATCAGGACAAAAGAAGAAAAAGAATCTCCAAGTCAGTGTCAAAGACATGGTTATGAACCAGGTGGACCTTCAGTCTGGTCTAAAATGCTGGCTTCTGCATTCCCATGAAAGCAAAAAATTGAGGTTTAAAAAAAAAATGCAGAAGAATGTTGATAGATGGAGGAGTGCCCTTGGGAATCTGCTTCTACAAATGTGTGGCCTTTTGCTCGTTACCTTCCACATAACACAGAGCTGCTGACTTTTGCAACAAGGAATTCCTCATCAATTTTATAGTTTTGCCATACAAATGATACACCATTTCCTTTTCCAGAGAACAGGAGTCTCTGTCCTCTCAGTAGTATAATACTAGGAGACCTGAGTGTTGGTAGACATAAATATCCTCAGTGTTTTCTCCCTATCCAGGAATGTAATATTTCACAACAAACAGTCTTACTGACACTGTTAGCCTGTAAATAATGGTACTCTTTGTGATTGCCTATTTTGTCTGGAATTTCCTGGATTTTATTTATGTATTTGTGAAGTGGTGAATAAACAAGATTTCTGTACTTACTTCCTTCAAACTCTATGTAAAAAGTGGCAGACTGCTTTCCAAGGATGCTGAGAGAGTAATTTAAATGCCAAGTAGGAAAAATTGTCAAGAACATTTTGAACAGGTTGACTGGCTTTGAATTGTAATGTTGAATTTAATTTGTTTCATTACATAACTGTTTTAGGAACATCATTTAGTTCAGACCTCACTTGTCCTTTATCCCTCACTCTCTAAATTTTCTCTATAGAAACTAGTCAAGGTGAGATATTTGGACTGGCTAAAATGATAAGGTCAGAAAAAATATGTCTTTAAAAGCTGTGTTCATTGTGTACTGCCTAAAATGGAATGATTTCCTCTTTTTATTAAACTTATATAATTTTAACAAAGTTTTTTCTTCACAGAAAGTGAGTTTACTGACTCAGAATGTGTGATTTTCTAAGCAGAGACCTTAGGTTAATGGAAAATCTCATGAACAACAGCATATTTCTTTAAAGTCAATACATTGTCCATTAAATGTTCTATTTTTTATGGAAAAGTAATTGTTTGATGTTTCCTTTTGCAGTTTAGGAAGACATACACTTCTGCTGCATTTTCACTTTCATGAAGGAGGAATACGTTTTCTACTAACATGTCAGGGTTGCAGCTCTTTGTTGTTAATTTGCTTCATGTTCAGGCAACGTCTTAGACTCATTTTGTCATAAAATCGTCATTAGTGCATATGATCCCTTCCTGAAAGAGATAAAAATGTAATTAAACTCTGATATGAGCCACTGTCAGAGATGGAGCATTAAGACAAACAGCTGCCAAGCCTAGTGTAAATCTCATGATTTAACAACCTGAAATCTATATTTCTTTTCATTTTATTCTGTACTAAGAGCTAAACATTATTTTATTCCTATGTATCTTTAGTGTTCATATCTTTGTTAATCTCTAGATTCACATTTTTAACATTGGTTATGACTGGCAATGTTGGGTTGTTTCTTAACACAGTGTGACACCAGAAGTTGTGACTTTAGAAATGGTATATATCCCATTATCTCAAATTGTATGAGATGATAGCAACTGTTGTAACAGTAGCTGTTTACTAGTCCATATCTAGCAAAATCCAGTCTTGATACTTGTTACATTCCAATTCTAGTAAAATATTTTGTTGTTACAGTGTTTCAATATTCTTCTGTGAATTTCTGGAACACCTGTTTATAATTCTATTCAAAATAATGGTCACTTGTATGACAGGAATCTTTGATGAGTTCCCATGTGGAATATGAATTAAAAAAGACAACCAACCAACAAACAAACAAACAAACCTAAGAAAAAGCTACAAAAGTTCTGATACAACAAATTTCATCTTGAAATACTAAAAATCTGGAATTAATGGAGAAAACTAATAAGGTGATTTGATATTTTTCTAATTTTAAGGAAAAATACTTGAGAATACAAAACATTTCTTCTGTGTTTCAAAATGTGTGAATGCATTAGAGTAACACAGACAATATCAAATTTGATTATTAAGATACTTAAATGTAGTTATCTAAATACAAATCTTTATATGGGAGCTTGGTGTTTGACACTTTACAGCAGCTAATGGAGATCTAGGAGCTGGTTCAATTGCTCATTGTTATAGTTTAAGCTGGCAAAATGCCAACTGCCTGGTACCCGGTCAAATGGTCCACTCCCAGAGAAGGAGAGTGAGGGAAAAAACCAGAAATGAGCCTTTGGACATGGTGAAGTTCTTATATTTATGTAGAGAAGTGGAAAGCTTAACACCGACTATGAAATAGCACATAGTGACAGGAAACAACAACAGGCTCACCGAGGTCGCCCCAGCTAACAAGCAGAATTCTGAACCAACCAAACCTCCTCCCCAAACGAAACCTCCCAGCAAGAGGGGAAAAAAGAAGGAATTAACAGGAATATGCTCACTTCCCCAGGTAAACAGCCACGCAGACCAGCAGCAGCAGGGCCTGATATCAGCAGGCAGGGAGTAGGTACCCTCCTGGTCCGAAGCATGGACCAAAAAGGCAGCAACTCCTCAGCAACTCCTCCCCCCCTGGCTTGTTATACTCCTCGACGCTTCCTAATGATGTCAGATGATATGAAATACCTCTTTGGCTGCTTAAGTCAGATGATACCTGTCCCCTCTAATCTGCGTCACATCCTTTGAGGCCTGCTGAAAACTGAGGCCTAAATGGGGACCTACGCTGACTAGAGCCAAAACTACTACTCTCATTGAAAGTGTTTTGAGATTCATGTGGGAGTTCTACCCAGCCTGCAGTTTTTGCTGTAGGGCATAGCTCCTGTGTCATCTCTCAACTGCCTTCTGAGTATAGTTTAGATACCAATACCATAAGACACTTAAAATTACACCAAATTCTTATATTTAGCAGTTGCTCACTATCTAGCTGTAGTACCACTGCTGAGCAGACCAAGGGAAAAAAGCTTTGGTATGAGATGCTTGATGAACTTTTCTCTGTATTTTCTTCTACTACTTCTTTTTCAGTAGTATGCCTTCCATTCCTCTGGCTCCTTGTGCAGTTTAAAAATCTAATGTCACACAGAGTCACAGAGCATACAACTGGTAAACATAGCCAAATGTAAAATGTTAGTAGTTTCCAAGTCTACTTTAATATCCCAGCACCACATAGTCATGAATGAATAAACAGATGCTATTCAAGTACAAAATATTTTATAGAAATGCCATATATTTGATCCTGAAGAAAAGCATTTATTAATAACTTCTTGTCTCTATTATCTTTCCACACTCACTGAGCAGTAGATTACCTCCAAAATTATGGAAAATAAACAACAATAAATACTCCTTTTATGCCACTGATTGATGAATATGGAAAATTTGCATAGATTCTGTAGTGCTCAACTTCACTGTGTGTTAGAAATGTAAGAAATACAACCTTCAGCATTTGCTTTATTTTTTTGGTACTATTCAACCCTCATTAAATGTTGACAAGTTTCCCATCTGACTGTATATGGAAATGAGTACACCTTACATGCTGGTTAAGAGAGAATGACAAAGCAGCAGTGAAAAGACTCCACCAAAGACACTTGTTATCAAACTGTATCCCTGTAGAACATTGCTGTGAATTTCAAAGGTGTCGTATTGCTTATCACTGTATGAAAGTGTAACTTGCTTGTCATCTTGGAAAAGCTGAATCAGAGTAAGGAGACCAAGGACAAGAGGATATGAATAGATAAGAAAAAAACACTTCTTATCCAGTCTCCCACTGTTTTCTTTTGGTATATTCATGTATTTTGAAGTTGCTACACACAATAAATAAATAAATAAATAAAATTTAAAAAAATCTTACCAGTAGTGATTTCCTAGACTAAATATCCTTTATTTTCCTGGAGGCATGTAATCAGCAATACCTCCATCCTCCTATGGATAGGCACTGCCCTACCCATATAAAATAAAAGGATATTTCTGATTTTGTTTTGTTTTGATGAATTAATCTTTGTTTATACATAATTTGTGATGATTAGAATCATCAGTGGCTAGTTGCAGCCCTCTTCTTCCTCTGTCAGGAGGGCAAAGCAGGAGGTATGTTTCCAATATCAGTGATGTACCTGTGCCCCTCTAACACACTCTGTTTCCTCCCCATATTGCCAAGTGACTACTGCTTCAGAGCCACAAATAGGTGCTTCTTAGGAAGGTGTGTAATGTCCAAAGCCTACAATTTCTACTAAATGATGTCCCAGAAACATTATGTTCACATGAGTAGTATTCATGGTGGTGGCTACACAGGATTAAGTCTGTTTCCTTTTAACAGGGATTATGCCTTAGTTTAGAGAATGGACTTTTAATGAAGAAAGGGTCTTCTTTATGTTATAGAACCCTCATAAACCTTGATTCTCAAAGACTATTTCTATTTTTATTTTGCAAAAATCAAGCCAATAAACAGATTAAATTAGAACTTCTTCCAATGAGCTCTTGGTTGATTTGTGATTAGCATGTGTCACACTTCAGTAATGTCAGTCCAAACCTCTTACTCTAATTAGGAGAAGATAATAAGATATGACCTTTTTTAATATAGTCTGTCTTATGTTTCTTGTGTTGCAGCACATTTGACTCTGAGCACGACAATGACAAAGCAGATGATATTAAAATAATGTAGAAGTTAATTAAACAATGAATAAAAATCAGTCTTACGTAATCAAAATAACACTGCAAATTGAATAATATGAGTATAATATTTTAGCAAATCTATCATGCTCTAATAAAATATGACATACCAGTAGTGTTAATGACTAATATGAAATGATGTGATGTCTAATATAGAAGAACAGTGAGTTTTAAAATGTTGGAATTTTCTGTGCACCAGAAAATTTGACTACTATCTAACTCCAAGCACAGAAGAATGGTGAGGGTGTGAAGAAAAGAAAAAAAAAAAATTATAGAAGGAGGAGAAAAATTAAAGAAAAAGGCAAGGTGGTGTGGTTTATGCTTCAGTGAGATTCACCCCCAACAGAAGTTTATAACCTTTGGTAATATCCTTCTGCATCTATTTCCTCTCTGCACTGAGCACATGCTGGACGCAGTGCCAGACTGATGCTATGAGTCAGGAGCAAGGAGCATGCACTGGCTCAGGAGATTGTCATGCCTGCACAGTGCAAATACCCCAATGGCTAAAAAATATTTGAACGCACCCTGAGACAAATACTTCTGTGCTCATCATCATAACCTACTGAGAGCTCAGATTAGGGGCCATGTTTGCTACAGACTCAAGTAAATGTGACCAAACAAAAAAAAAACCCAAACAAAAACCAACGACAAAACAAAACAACAACAAGAACAATAACAAAAACAAACAAACAAAAAAAAAAAACAAAAAAAGAGAAGATTTTTAGACGGTATAAAAACATAGGTAAAATGCTTATTTTAAGACCCAGGAGTAGCAAGATAAATTTGGGTATCCAGCTTGTAAATTCATAGCTCTAGCAATGTGCATATTAGTGATGCACTAGCTTAAGGGAAATTCTAGTTTAAAGTAAAGGGGAGATGCTACTAAACACAATACTCAGATCAATGAAGAAAGAGATCTGTGGACAGCAGTGCTTTTCATATGCTTGCATTTGAATATTTCCCCTATTCTCAATGGTGTTTCTCTGGAAATAAAATGTACAAAGTCTATACTTAAAAATGAGGAATTCACATTTACTGCCTAAATTATCAGTTAGGTTTGGTATGTTATTTGGTTTAATTCACTTGAATTAAATTGAGATTCTCTTCCAATTCTACAATATGTAACTAAAGGACTTTTATGTCACCTCTAAGAAAGCAAAATTAAAATTGCTTCTTTTTTTTTATTTGTTTTGGGGTTTTTTGTTTGTTTGTTTGTTTGTTTGTTTGTTTTTATTACGAGTATTTCTTCCAGCATCTTCAATTTTAGGCTGCCCAATATTGTTGTATAATTCAAGAGCAGGCAGTGGGACACTTTGTGAGGTAGATCAGGACTATTTTGAATAATATTACATTTTCCAACAGACAATGGCTGGCTGCCATTTAGGAATTCTGAAGAGCCTAGGGAAAATTTGGCAATAATAAAGATATTTTATATTAGACTGAATTTTAGAGATATCTTAGCTCCATCGGAATGAAGCTGCCATTCTATGTCTCACATTAGAAGAAAGTTATCCCTGGCAGCTGCTGTACATGTATTCATATCTCTCTTTGGCTTATACATAACTAAATGAATAATCAAAAATTCGACTCTTAAAAATTACAATTTTTTAAAAAAGGAATTCACTACCTCATCAACAGATAATCTAAAAGAAAAGATAGAAGGCCTTGACTTCAGGTTGTTAAGGATTTTTTTTCTCCTTTAATAACAATATCTGCTTTCACCCCATGACAACAGGATCTATATGCACAAGTTCAGATTTAGTGTAAGCAGTTGATGTTCATTTTAATGAAATGGGCTTATATGAAAGTCAAATTTCACCCAATGGTATCTGTTTTGATAGGATTTTTGAGCTTAGTTTGAAACCATATGATTAGGATCTTAATTATGGTTGTCACCCTTCAAACTATGAAGTAACAGCATTCTTCACTGGTTTTTAAACTTCATCCCTTACAATCCAAAAAAAGTACTAATATTAAAATAACTGCTTTGATTCACAAAATTATAGATTGTGAATAGAATTCTGGTGGAAATATTTTAACTATATATATTAGTATTAGAAACTATTAAGTGCTTAATTTGTAAAACAGTTCTAGTTCATATATTATTAGGCTTCATAGATTTTTGTTATAGCATCAAGATCAAAGTAATTAATAATAATAGCAACAACACAAATTATAAAACAACAACACTACTGTTGAAATAGTATAAAGACTACTTTGTAATTTTAGGAGGTATACATATGCAGTGAAGCTTGCTTGCATGGTGATCATTAAATATTTCTAATTTACTAGTGTTCATTGTAACTAGTTTGGCTCAAACATGCAGGAACTCTGTGACTCAGAGAATAAAAACTTATATATATATAGTTGACATTATTTAGTAACCTATTTTCTGCACACAGTTTCATTTACTGGAAGATATGGGCAGTATTACAAATTATGATGGCCATAGAGTATAATTCTAAGAAAGATAATTTCCTGCTTTTGTGTTTAATCCAATTGATCCTCTCTATTTTTTTTTTCTTCCAAGAAGGTGAAGATTTACAACCCGTTTAGCCGTCAGAATCATTATTACCTGTCTCTGCATAACATTTGATTAAGGAAGTCTTTGCATGCTTATCATTAAAATGAATTCCTGATTAATTAGCCCTACTTCCCCCGCCCCAACGCCCCGATTTGTAACAGTTACAGCTTAAAGTTACATATTAATTTTCTTTGCTTTCTTAAAAATCTATTATAATCCAAATTTGATTCAAAAAAAGTAATTATTTGAATCCTGTAACTGATATTTTCCAGTCAGAAATGCTTTGGAAAAAAAGAATTTAATTACTTTTTTTTTTTTCTTTTTTTTTTCAATTACACATAGAATTGTCTTAAGAGTTTCTTTAAAAAAAAAAAAAATAAAAAAGGAAAAAACCCCACCACAACCAAAAAACCCCAGTGCACTGAATAATAAATTCTTTAAAGTAGAAGTAGTACAGGTTATGTGCTTAATAATAACACAAATATTCCACATAATGTATAGTATTGCTTATTTTTACTCATGTTTCTTTCGGNAGGTATACATATGCAGTGAAGCTTGCTTGCATGGTGATCATTAAATATTTCTAATTTACTAGTGTTCATTGTAACTAGTTTGGCTCAAACATGCAGGAACTCTGTGACTCAGAGAATAAAAACTTATATATATATAGTTGACATTATTTAGTAACCTATTTTCTGCACACAGTTTCATTTACTGGAAGATATGGGCAGTATTACAAATTATGATGGCCATAGAGTATAATTCTAAGAAAGATAATTTCCTGCTTTTGTGTTTAATCCAATTGATCCTCTCTATTTTTTTTTTCTTCCAAGAAGGTGAAGATTTACAACCCGTTTAGCCGTCAGAATCATTATTACCTGTCTCTGCATAACATTTGATTAAGGAAGTCTTTGCATGCTTATCATTAAAATGAATTCCTGATTAATTAGCCCTACTTCCCCCGCCCCAACGCCCCGATTTGTAACAGTTACAGCTTAAAGTTACATATTAATTTTCTTTGCTTTCTTAAAAATCTATTATAATCCAAATTTGATTCAAAAAAAGTAATTATTTGAATCCTGTAACTGATATTTTCCAGTCAGAAATGCTTTGGAAAAAAAGAATTTAATTACTCTTTTTTTTTTCTTTTTTTTTTCAATTACACATAGAATTGTCTTAAGAGTTTCTTTAAAAAAAAAAAAAATAAAAAAGGAAAAAACCCCACCACAACCAAAAAACCCCAGTGCACTGAATAATAAATTCTTTAAAGTAGAAGTAGTACAGGTTATGTGCTTAATAATAACACAAATATTCCACATAATGTATAGTATTGCTTATTTTTACTCATGTTTCTTTCGGTTATTTCAGTTGTTAATCTCCTACATGCAGGAAATAAAACTGCTTCTTGGGGTTTTGTTATTTCTCTTCTCTGTATTTTTTTAAATATCACCTAATTCCACATTCAAAGTGATAACTTTTTATTGCCTTCATGCACGGATTTTCAAAATCTGTATTGGTTCAATTTTAGTAAAGCAGAAAATTTCCCTCTCTGTATGAAAATTTGACATTTCTATCAGTTTCAATGAAGTTTTCTTACCTGTTTTTCCTAAACCACTTCCAAACATTTTGGTATAATTTCAGAAATTTGAAATATGATTCTTTAGGGTACCATAAGATTTTGAGAAAATAATTCCCTTCAAATTTCTATGGGTTTTAAGCTCAGTACTTGTGAAATTATGCTGTAGTGAAATGCAATAGCTCTTAAAGGCAACCTTTTTACGGACACCTTCTAGAGCATAGTCACTGTCATGTTTCAAGTTTCTGCAGTTCTTTCCTAGTTTTTTTTTTTAGTTCTAACACAGCCATATGTAGGGGTGACAGTGTGTGTATCCTTGAAGGGAGGCTGTGTGGAGTGCGCCCTTAAGGAGCAGAGAGTTATCTGTAGAGTGTGTGGTGTCTTGTCGCCAATGGGATACTTCTATGTATGTGAGGTGAAATGGTTAACCAATAATAGCATGACATGTTAGATATAAGAGGCTATAAAAGGTGTTGATGTAGCTAAAAATAAACTGTCTCAAGCCTTCCTATCAAGACTTCTGCTGTGCCTGAGCTCTTCTGACCATCATCAATGCAATCCCCCTGACCTTATAAAGGGTGACCCCAATAGCCCTACAGTGTCAATATTAGCCAAAAAATTCTATAGAAATAAAATTCACTCAACATACATAATTCTATTTCTTTTAGGCACTTCTTAACCTTTTTATGCATAGTATACTACTAGATATAAATCCAGTCAAAAAATCTTCAGTATTATTTTGTAAGTTATAAATCACAAAAAAGATTTCCAAGGCAAAATGTTATATTTAAAAGCATTCTTTAGTAACATTTTAAAAGTTTAAGAAAAAATCACATAGAATTGCTGACAAACTGGTATGTTTTCAATTAGCATATTATGAGAGGAAAAGATATACTTTAAAAGGAGAGGGGTTTTGATAAAAGTAGTGACTGCTTAACATATGAATGGTTTACCTTAGATACTTTGGTTTCCTTTAAACCAGGACAAGGAATCTTCCTAAACCTGCTGTGATGTTTCTCCTACAAATAAAAAGGGACTATTAAAGCAAGGGAGAATTGTACACTGAAGTGGTTTCACTGGTATGGACCATGGAGACTTCAAGTGAAGGAGGCACAGAAGTGTTCAGTAGCTGCAGGGATGTGCAGAGTGACTAAAATCTCCACAAGTTTTATGTCTTATCCGTGAAGAAAGTTAGGTTATTCTAGGTATGAAAAAGCATTTCAAAACTTCTGAGAAGAGCATTGCATAAAGAGCTTCCCACTAGGAAGTTAGAGACAGAAGGATTAAGGTGGAATTTAAGTTGCCAGAATATATCAAAACAGACAAGTAGTGATTGATCTACTGAAAAACTCAAGCTAAAATATATTTACGTTCCAAATCTAGTCAGTCAAGAAGTCATCTAGTTCTAAGGCTTATTTCCTCTTACCAAGATTTATTGCCAATAACTAGTTTTAGTTTATTAAAATGATTGTGTATGAAGAAGTAATGCTTGCACAGAAGACAAAATGTACTACATTTCAATAAAAGTCTATGGTTTGATATTTAAATATGAATTATGTTACCACATTTAAACTAGTCTGAACAAACACTATATGCCCTTTGATTTGGACATCATTTATTCTGGTTTCTCAGGAGCATACACTGTGTGCTCATGCTGTGTTTGAGGGCACACATCTGCATGCTACTTTCTGCTTACTGTGATTTTTTTAGATTTTGAGGAATATATTAACAGATTAATGTTAGAGACAAAGCTATCCTCCACTCTCTGTGAAAATTGATGTTTTCTAAACTAAGTTACACAAAAATTTATAAGTGACTTGTTATAAGGTGTTACTAAAGGACAGTGCTCTAGTCATTTGAAGTTATGGTTCTTGTTTCATTTCTCAGCGTATTTAAACATTTCTGATTTTTTTGTTTGTTTGTTTTGTTTTCGGTTGAAGACACAAATAATGAATTTGGGATCCTTGGGATGGGTTTAAAACTTCAAAAATTGGTTTCTTTTATAACATCTGAATTAAATATCTTGTGTCTTTTTGAAAGTCCAGATAGGTATTTTTGATCTCTTCATTAATCTGTTTGATTTTGGTATAAGGGAAAAAAAACCATGAAAGAGAGAAAAAATCAGTTTCAACTCCACATTTATTTTATATAGCATTTCTTATATGTCACATTTCACAGAATTAAAATGGAAGAGGCATAATATCCTTCATCATTGCTTCAGGTGATAGCAAGTCTGTATTCTGATACCTAGCAATTGGTAATCAGCAGTAATTATTTTCATTACAGCAAGATTACTGTAGATGGCATGTGCATCTGAAATTCAGCAGCAAAGCTGACAGGGAAAGTGAGTAAAAAATCTAATGACTTTTAGACTATGCCTGTGAAAACTAGTTTGGCGGGTGGGAGAGTGAATATGATGGAAAGTGAAAAAGAAGATACTTTAGCAGGAGAAGAGAACATAGAACACAATATTGTGAAAGCATCCAACAGAATAGGGAAAGGGGAGAGAGGACAAGAAGAACATGACAGAAAGTAGTAATTTGAGAGGAAACATTGATACTGAGTGGGAAATTAATTCAGATATAAGAAAGGAAATTATTAAAGAAAGAGGAAGAAAATATGGTTTACCTTAATTCCTCCATATAGATGATTCTGAGTAAGGGCTCCCTCCACTTAGTGCCTGATTGTTTTGGTTTGAGCTGGCAAACTGCTAACTCTCTAAGCACATAGTTAGAGCCTCCCCCCCTGCCTCTAGCTAGTAAAGGGAGGAAAGGAGAGAGGGAAGGGGGGAAAAAAACCTTTCAAACTACATTTATACTAACACTACATGTATTTTACAGAAAAGGAAAAGAATTAGAATAATTTACACACTTAGACAAGCTAGAATACAGCATGACACAACTTTTCCACTCCTCAGCAAACACAAAAACCCACAATTAGACTCTAATTCGCCCCAGAGGACTCAGTCTCTAGAGAAACAGAACCTGAACAGAGAGGAGAGAGTCAGAGCAACACATTTTACTTCTCTAAGAGCCAGTGGTGGGCCAGGCCCTCTCCATCTCCTCTGGGACAGCATCCTGCGTCCTCCCCCAGAGGAAGCTGTGGGGTGACTGACCAAGCCACTCTCACACTGATTCTACTTCCCGGGAAAGAATGATGTCGTAATATAGTATAGAATACAAAACTACTGGCTAGAAGAAGTCAGCTGGTAGTTCAACTCAGCTCAAGTCAGCTGACAGCTTCGGGCCTGATCTGAATGTCAAAACCTCAAATTTAGGCCCACTTAAGTGAACCCATGACACTCATGCCAATGCTTCAATGGATACTACAGACCCAGTATCATTTGTCCTTTACAATCAGCACTCCCAAAACAGAAGTCACCTACAGGTCTTCTCTTCTACATTTGTTGCAGCCTGTTTCCTTGTCTACTCTGCAACATTCTCCTGGGTGCAAAGACCACCACCTCTTTGATGATCCTCACTCGCTCAGCAATCTGTGGAAGATTTGCTTGCTCTCAAAGCTGTCATTGTCTCCACTGCACAGGATTCTTCCTAATACTTTAGTTTTGAATTATCTAAGCCATAACAATGACC
Source organism: Sakesphorus luctuosus (assembly GCA_013396695.1). Classification (NCBI taxonomy): domain Eukaryota; kingdom Metazoa; phylum Chordata; class Aves; order Passeriformes; family Thamnophilidae; genus Sakesphorus; species Sakesphorus luctuosus. The sequence goes on along the minus strand of VWZD01001054.1, from coordinate 10,539 downwards.
AGTCATTGTCAACAAGAAGGTGGAGGCGATTGGACTGGAATTGCTGTGGAAAGTAGGACTGGGTGATGGGATTCACATTCACCTGAAGAATGGTTTTCTTTCTTTTGGACTGTGTTCCTGATTCTTTTTCTTATTCCGTATGCTATCTTCATGGCAACTGTTACAGACAGGAATCCCAAAGGAAGATTGTTTCCCTTTTACGTTGTGCTATATTTTCCTGTTCAGAAATGTCACCAGTTGTGTTGAGAACTGGATATTTGTCTTTCTTTATCCACTTCCCACAGTGTATGGCTGTATATGTCTATAGACTTGTATATTTTTCTCTCTGAACTTGGGTGCCCATCTCACATGTAAAAATGTGTTTTTCAGGGTGTACTTACCAAGTGTCACAGAAAGTTTTCTCTCACATTGTAGGTCCTAATGTTAAGGCAGGACAAAACAAAAACTGTCCAAAATGTTTCCAGTACTCACAAATGCATATTGACAAATATAGTAAACTTAATTAATTTTTTAAAGGCCAGAATTAAATATGTACAAGGGTTATCAAAAATAACAAATGCTGAGTTAATATATATTAGTATGAAATTCAGAAATCCATTAATTAAATAGTCTCCACATATCACAAACTAGCTGACCTTAGCCATTCTAACAAATAAAATTTATGGATCTCAGTAATTCACAGAAGCCACCTATCTCACCTTAGATAACATATATCTTTTATATCTTTAATGGAGGTAAGCGTGATAGGCAAATGACCTTCTATCATTGTCATGATGAATATAGAGCAGTGAGATGGTGTAGACATGCTCTTAATCAACTTCTTGAAGCTTTTGACATGTTTCAATTTGAGTTCAGTGAGTTTGACAGACAGATCTAGCAAAGTGTTTCCTAAAGTGATGTATATTCCTGCTTTTTCATACAATAAATTCTTTGTATTTGATGCTTGTATGACTGTTCAAGAGATTCCAGCATGGATTTTGAGAATCCTGTGGTGCTATGTGTAAGAGATAGGAAGAATAAAAAGGTTGCATTATTAATCAACAGAAATAACAGAGAAAGGTCTGTTTCATTGGCTTTTATTTACAAACAAAAATTGATCTTTTTTTTTCCTGTGATACTTGTTCTTTTAGCATCCAAGTCTTTTGTATGTGAAATAAATAATACCCTAGTGATATCTAATAAAGTTCATTAATGGCATATATTTTTTGCCTCTCTTTTAGAACAAACATCTAGGTAAATATAATTTGAAGATTTTTCAGGCTTTTTGAAGGCTGGTTCATGATTATAAATTCTCTTTTTACAATATCTGTCTCAGAGTGTTATGGTTTGACTGTGCATTGGTGACCATTCTGAGCCACATGGAAGTCCTTTTAAAGGCAGTGAGCCTTTGGATGAATCCAGCTACTCCGACACCCAATTCGGTAGCCAGAGAATCATGACTGAGAAATTTTCATCCCAGCCATGTTTTCTGGGTTCCCGTTATTACAAAACAGATAATGTAGACTTAGATTATAAGATCACTAAAAAGAGCAAAAAGAGGCCTTGGGAAATCATCTGTCCCTATTGCAATTCTATACCTAAAAATTGTCTGTACTTATTCCTGACACACATTTCTTTAATATCAAAAACCTAAAATTGAGATGATGCACAGGCTTGCTGTGGACACCAACAGGGGAAGTTAATCTGATTCCTAAAGTGATGATAAGACATAAAATCCCACTGGAAAAGGGTTTAAAAAAGGCTAAAGGGAGGTCTTCTTAGCACTGATAAGAACAAAATATATATGTAAGAAAAACATTTATTTGATTATCCAATAAACAGGTAGAAATAAAGATGTGCTCAGATAAAATTAGTGAAGCAACACTAACATGAAAGCAGTAGAAGGAAATCAGGTTTAGGTTCCTAGTCCTTTATGGTGCAAGCTGATGATTAGAGGGACTAACAAAAGAGCTCGTTAAGAAGCAATAAACAAGTCAATAGGGATGATAATGGCTAAAACGCTGAGAAAAAAATCCACAGGCCTCTATTCACAACAGTGTTTTTATTTTGTTTTCAATTTCAGCATAATTGCAATTTAAAACTAGATTCACGTAATGCAGCATCAACTAAATTGCCTAAAAACCAAAAGCAGTTAACTGCTTCTCATCAAAGATAAAAAGGTATGTGTAAGTGAAGGGGTTCTGGAATTATTCTGTATTGTTGAAATAGGCATTCAAAGATTTGAAAACCTTGGAGTTTGTTGTGTATTATCTAAGTTGCCCTGTTTTTCTGTCATTAGTTTATTTTCCATATGTTTAATTCTGCTCACTTACCTTTATCTTATTATGGATGAGTGAAAGACTAATGGAACTTGAAACTCCAAATTGTGTGATGTGGAAAACTAATTAGAGTAATTATTACTAGTAACAAAGAATTCCTTTCACAAGTGTATATGCCAGGATCATCAGGGACAGTGTATCTTCTCTCTTTTACTCTAGGTAATTAATTATATTGTTCAAGGTCCTCTGTAAAGATGAAGACATCCTATTGAGTCTTCAGGAGGCTTATGAAAATTCTATACCTAAATAATCTGGATCCCAGTTTGATTCTGGCCTGTAATTTCCTATGCTTTGCTTCAACTGACTATTACAGATCCCACAACAGGCGTAAGTAAATCTGTGTTTATGTGTGCAATAGAGAAAAGTTTAATATCAGAGGACTCTCTTGTTACTTATCACTTTCCAGAGTGTAGACACAAAAAACGGTAAACCACCCTAAAACTCTAAATTAATACAAGTATACAAAACATAGATATTAACTATAATACTGCACATTTATCTGATAAAAATAACTCTGAAAAAAAAGATTTAAATAAGGGATTTGTGTGACATGTAGGCAGTCCTATACCTTACATTTTATTACAGAATAAAAAGTTACTTTGAGAGTCTCAGTGTTGGTGTTTGCATTTTAATACAATTTTTCTAAATATATTTATTTAAGGTCAATCCATCTCTCATGGCCTATTTTAAAAAAAAAGAAAAAAGAAAAAAAAAGAAGGTAAGCAGTGAGGCCTAACTGAAAAAATAATGGCTCAGAGGTTTTTTTCTGAATCCATACTCCAAGATGAATTTAAATCACACAGCAGGACTCATTTTCAAAAGTAAAGGGTTTGAGTCAGGCAGATCAGACCCAGGGTTTTCTGATTTATTTTTAGTTCAGAATTTGTAGGGCTTGATTGTTAGACATTTCCGAACAAAGTGAGGTGCCTGTTTGTGTACTTATGTCATTATTGCTGGTAACTGTAGGAATATGTATAACAAAATGTACCTTGCATTTTCCACTATTAGGAAAAAAAAAATCACAAAGAAGATATGGCCAAAGTTTGAGCCACAATAGTCATTGTGGAATATCTACCACACAATAAGTTTAGTCCTAAAAATCAATGAAATTCCATTTTAGAATTGTAGTGGGGGAAATAAATAAATTTTTTCCTATTCAGTCACTATTTTAAATAACTAATTTGGTTACTATGCTTCAGAGTGAAAATTTACGTCTGCCTTATGAATGGTTGCATGTGAAAAACTATTTCAATGTGGCTGAGTTACAAGACTCTCAATCTTATATTGCTCAAAATTGAACATACTGAGTGCAGAATTCATCCTTCTGCATCTTCACTCTACTGACCCATGTACTCCTGCAAAGAATAACTATTCTAACCTCTTTAGTAGCTATAGTGGGTTGTCCTTGGCTGGATGCCTGATGCCACAAAATCTGCTCTATCTCTCCCCTTCTCAGTCAGACAGGGGTGAGATAATATAGTAAAAGACTTATGGGTCAAGATAAGGGCAGGGAGAGATCACTCACCAATTGCCATCATGGACAAAACAGACTTGACTTGGGAAAAATGAATTAATTTATTATCAATCAACTCAGAGTAGGATAATCAGAAATAGAACCAAACCTTAAAAACCTTCCCTGCAAAAGCACCATCTCCTATCATCCTGGGACTAACTTTACTTTCTATTTTCTCTCCCTCCTTCTCATCATCAGCACAGTAGGATGGGGAATGGGGGCTGCAGTCAATTCATCACATGTTGTCTTTGCCACTTATTCCTCCTCAGAGGGAAGACTCCTTATACTCTGTCCCTGCTCCAGTGTGGAGGTCCCTCCCTCCATGAACTTCTCCACTGTGAATCTCTCCCACAAGATGCAGTTCTGCATGAACTGCTGTAGCTTGGGCCCGTTCCACAGGTAACAGTCCTTCAGGAACAAGCTGCTCCAGTGTGAGTCCCCTGTGGGGTCACAAGTCCTGCCAGAAAACCTGTTCCAGCATGGACTGCTCTCTCCATAGGCCCACAGGACTTTCCAGGAGCTTACTCCAGCATGGGCTTCCCATAGGGTCACAGCCTCCTTTCAGCACCCACTTGCTCTGATGTGGAGCTTCTCCATGATCTGCAGGTGGATCTCTGCTCCACCGTGGACATCTGTGGGCTGCAGGGGCATAGCTGCCTTACCATGGTCTGCGGCACGGGCTGCAGAGGAATCACTGCTCCAGCACTTGGAGCACCTACTCCACCTCCTTCTTCACTGGCTTTGGTGTCTGCGAAGTTGTTTATCTCACATATTCCAACTCCTCTTTCCAGGTGTGATGCACATGGTTATTTTCCCCTTCTTAAATCTGTCATCCCAGAGGAGCTACCACCATTGTTGATGGGCTCGAGTTTGGCCAGTGGCGGGTCTATCTCAGAGCTGTCTGGAATTGTCTCTGTTGTCCATGAGAGAAGCTTCTTGCAGCTTCTTGCAGAAGTCACTGCTGCAGCCACCTGCTACCGAAACCTTGCCATCCAGTACACAGGTCTTGGGCAACAGCAAGACGTCATCCTGGTGAAAGCAAGGATGACTGGATTTTCAGAAAACTTCTCAGAATTTTTATGAGACTTTTTCTTCCCAGAGCCAAACTGACTTTCTCTTTCAACATTCTTAACTGTCTTCCATTTAAACCTCCTTACTCCGTCTCTTTCTAATCCCATCAGACCTGCTTCTATTCAACAATTCCTCTTCACATCCAGTTTCTTCCTGTGTAGTTTAATTAATCCTTGAATATTCTCACCCACAGAATTTATTTCTATTGACTAACACAGTTTGCTGGTATCACTGTGTCTGCTCTGTGCCTAAAAATAGCTGAACAAATATTTAACCACAGTTTATTGGCATTTAAACTGAAACCTCTTTAGGAAAGACATTGTTTTATTACAAAATATATTAACAAGATGATAAAAAATTACAATGTGAAAAGAATATAGAGATTGTAGAGAAATAATGGCAATTTTAGCAATGCTAAAACAAGCACCTCCCATATTGTATTATGTACTGTTTTGTGTACTTCCTCATAGATTTTGCGTGATAAAACATGTCTCTATAGACCTGCATTTTCTTTTTTCTCTTTTTTTTTTTTTTTGTTTTTGTTTTGTTGTTGGTTGGTTGGTTGGTTGGGGTTTTTTCGGGTTTTTTTAGGAATCAAGTACTGAAATAAGGCTGAAAAAGAGGAGGTGGTTTTGTAACTTTACCTCAAGAAGATATGTTAAAAATTGGGCATCTCTGCCTCTTCCATGATACTCCCAATAAATACTCAAACATTTAGATCCTTTGCATCACTGTTGCACTTTTAGCTCCATAGACCACCCCGTTGTAAGGCTGTACAGACCTGGAGCAATTGAGGACCTGTACCAGATCTTTAAGCTATATATTAACAGACATTTTCAAATATATAATGAAAATGCAATAGAATATGCACAAGATTATACTACATGTAATACTATTGACTTGATTTTTAGATAGCTGTCAATGCTATTATTAGTGCTATTCTTTTTAATGTAACTACTAATACTTAAATTACTAATAAAATAAAAAAAATAATGATAACTCTATAAGTGACATGATAAATCAATACAGAACTATTAATTATTACAATGCTACTTGTATTCATGTGTTTAAAATAAAAATTATATTACAATACAAGCAATAGCAAATAGTGCAGCCCCAGATTTAATGTATTTTATGTGAAACTCATCATCTCTGTGAATTTCTCTGTAAAATAATAAATTTGTTTTCAACTGGTTCAACAGGTTTTATTTATTTAGGTTTACTACTCTTTACTTGTATGGTGTTTCTTTCTTTTGTTGAAGTGACTAAACTAAAAGGTTGTTGCTTGCCAGAAATTGTCTTTTTTTTAGAATAAGCATTCATAAAACATATCGAGTAATAGATCCTAATCTTTTCCTCGATCCTAATCTTTTCAATAAATTTCAAAGTAGTTTAATTATTTTCAACATTGTTTTTTGAAAGGAAAAAACAATTCTTTATTTGGGACTACCTATGAAAAAATATGGAAAACCTTACCTAAGTAAAAAATGTTCTATAAAAGTTCAATTTAAGAGAGAAATTTCCTTTAAATTTTTTTTAACAATAAACATTTCAACAAGGGCTGCTGCTGAAGCGTATTACACAGAAGAAAAGAGAATCTTCTGCTACTGCTCTCTGATCTACATTTGTTACAGAAAATTAACCCAGAGACTCTTGTTCTACTCAATGTGAACTTAACACATTTTATGCATTCTAATAACATAAAAAGAAAATAGGACCATAGGCACTAGCTCTCTACATTCTTGATGAGCTTCTGCTATTACACACTTGCTTCATAAATTATCTGTTGGCTCTAAGCCACATTCAGCCTCCACTTGATGCTCTGATCTCTAAATTGCCAGAGGACCTGAAATACGGGAGGATTCAGCAAGTTGTCTTCTGTTATCATCGCAGCAGCTGAAGTCTGGCATGGCAGCATGGCATTTGATTGGTAGATTGCCACCTAATAAATTAATGTAATAGATAATAGGATTTAATTGCTTGAGTCTCTCCTTTCTGTAGCATCAGCTAACCTGATGAGTAGCTTACATTTTTGCTGACACTGTCAGTAGTTCTGATAGCCTTTATGGTAGTAATTTCACTTTTGGCCAAGTCTGGAGAGTCTTTGAGAGTTCACATCACTTTTCTATCCATGCCTCAGCTACCTGCATAGGCCTTGTTCAGGCTGCATTTTCTGCACACTCATTCCTTACCTGGGAAAACTGCTCCTAATTAATCATCAATAGGAGAAGATGAGGAAGAAACTATTTTTGGATGACTGTGATTTAGGAGCCCAGTAGCACTCCCGCTCTTCCAAATCCCTGAAAAAATGTGCTGGGCTCAAAGGGCATCTCTTTCACAAAATTTATAACAGATTTTCCTGTAACACCTGATTTTGATACTCTAGAGACTGTGTAAACACATCTTAGTTCACATTCTAAAAAGAACTACTTATGTTTCTGACACTGGACTTTTTTTACATAGGAAGCATATTATTTTATCTTTCTTCCCCACCCTATCCTCTTGTCTCACACAAACATTGACACATTTATACTTTAATCCCTCCACAAGCAATATTAGAAAGAAGTTGCATGTGTCATATGAAATCCTTCCTCATTGCTGTTGGGAGGCACAGAAATGCAGCTGAGGCATAACTGACCATATAACTGCACTGATAATGAAAATATACTAGAAAAAAATTGAAAGTGGAATACATTAATGAAAAAGGATACAGATGAGTACGAGGAAGATCCCTGACAAACTTAAAGGGAGTCAGGTCTCTGGTGATGCCCCTTAACCAGTTCTCTCCATCAAGAGGAAAACTAATTTAGTCCATTCTAACAAGGCTAGGATTTTTGGTAGCAATCTTATGATTACCTTATTGTCTCTATCTACTGAAGGTTTCTATCCTGAAGGATTTATGTTTCTCAAATCTCAGTTTCATGTAAATGTGGGCTTGTAGCAGAATCATGAGGGAGAAATGCTGGAGATATGATCTGATCTGGGCCCTGAAGTAGATAACATGTATTTTCAAAATAAGGAGAAATCCCTGGACACTAGTTTTAGAACTACTGAGATGGAAATATTACTCCAGCTTTTGATGTCTGGAAAAGTCACCAATGTCCAGACACTTGTTGAAGAAATATCCCTTTTATATGTTCTGTTTGCTTACATGGCCTGCAGAAGTCAAGAGCCTAGACAAGGAAAAATCTTTACCCATGTTTTTGAAAAAGGGCTCCTATTTCCAGTTATATTTGCAAATAACTACAAGATAACCTCCCTTTTCTGCTGCTGACTTGAAAGTGTCAGCTTTTGACATTGTGCTATTAGCCACAGAAATTTTCTGTCAAGTACAGTACCTGGACACTTGGTACCAGGAATTTTCTGGTCCTACTGGGGAAAGCAGAATTTTCTAAGAAAATAGCATTATTGTCTCTCTTGCTGTGTTGGAGACCCAACCCAGCACTGTTGCACCAGTTACACTCCTTCCTTGCTTTACAACAAGCACAGAACACACAAATCTTACTTTGTGGTATGTTTGCCAGCTATTCAGCTGGTAGATGCACCACACACTCTCTTTCCATGGGAATTGGGATTCATCTCAGATTAGTGATTTTTTTTTCATAGTGAAACCTTAACTAAAACCAATTTCTAGCCAGGTCTTAAGCTAATTCCTTTAAGACCTCAGTGTGAGTTGTTTTGTTAATCTATAAAATCCTCAATTTTAGCCTAGCGTTACAGTCAGCAAACCTTTATTTCAACAACATCATATGGGATTGATACAATCTCCTGATTTGCTCCAGATAAGAGAAAAAAATTATTAAGCACTTCTCTCTTTCTGTTTAGAATACTTGTAGTTACACTGTTTTTAATTTGTAAAAACTTGCCTTTGTAAAAATCCTTTGTATAAAATCTTACTTCTTTACTGCTGCTGTCCAAAACATTTCAATGAGTTGTAGAAACATTCTCTTCTATTAAAATGATTTTGCATCATTTATACAAAATGTTAAATTTTCATAAGTACTGCTTTAATAGTGTGTTAGCCAAAGTAGTGCTGACCCTAACACTGAGATCAAATATTGGGAACCTTATGGTTCATGTGAGAAAAGCCTCAAGCCTAGACAACTATTTCTTTCATACTTATTATAATTATCTCATTTTCTGATCATCATTTTCATAACCAGATGAAAGAATTATATCAGTAGTTTAAAGTGGCTGCTGTTGACATGTAACCTCCAAGACAGGATTTGTGAATAATGCCGAGATATAGAGAAAATAATTTTCACCCCTCTGTGCTTCTGTTAGCTCATCTGAGAACAATGGATATTATAGCACATCTTTTGAAGTTCACTTCAATGCTATGTAAGACTTAGTCTATAGACTTTGTAAATTTTGGAAGTATGAGAAGTATATCAGGGAAGAGCATAAATAAACCATTTCAGATATTAATATTCCTTTATATATTGACACTTAACTTGCATTACACCTTTATTAACTAGTTTAGAAGAAGAAATTCTTTGCAATTTGCTGATCAGACATTTATATGTTCTTCTATGAGCCATATAAATACTGAATACATAGTTTTCTCTGTAGCAGGACTAGAAGTCTACAGGGAACAGACAGAGAAATACTGTAAAACTTCAGAATAGTGCAGAATGACGCAGATCATCTGTAGAAAGACTCATATATATATGAACATATCTTGGAATTAATTGTGAAGTTACACATACCACAGCTGGAACTGCTTTGTGATGAAACAATATAGTAATAAACCTACTTTATAAAGCGAGCTAGAAATGGTAGGAGAGAAACACTCCAGCAGTGCACAGACAATATTGGTGCATGGCAATTGCCACAAACATTTATGGATTCTATTTTTACAATAGAATAGGAATATTTTTACAACATTCTGCAATAAAAAGAAGTAAGTGTGCTTTTATACCTCAGAAGAAAATTTAAAATGTTACAAGAATTTATATGAACAGAAACATTATGGTCACATCAAGTCTTAAGAAGAAAATACATTATTATACACAACACAAAGAAATAAAAAGAAGTCTTCAAGATTTTTTTACAGTATTTTTACCAACAGTTTCCAACAGCTATTTATCAGCTTTTAAATTAGGTTTTTGGGGGGCTTTTTTGTAGTATTTCCACTGATATTGTTCACATCTTGATTATCTGATGTCTTTGTAACTTTTAGTCTGGAAATATATGAGTGCACTAATAGGCTCCACAGCCTCTTCCCTCCTTTGTTAGGCCTCAACCGACCTGAAGTGGTAAAAACTGTAACCTTGTGTTGGGCAACTGTGGAAAGACCTCTATGATAAAGAGGTGAGAAATATCCTCAGGGGCTTCCCCTTGGCCCATTTCAAGAGTCACATCTTAACCTCCCGTTCCCTTACAGAGCAGCCCACTCTTGCTGCTCTTGACACTTGAGAAAAAAAACCAAACTAGAAATGCAGCTTAATTTTCTATACTTGAATGTTTATGAGTGGTCCAATAAATACCTTTCTCGGTGTCAGTCTGGCTGTTTTCTTTTAGAGACATTTTTAAATTTTATCCAGATCTTTTCATCCTAGATTTATACATTTGGGCAATGTAGTTCCCTTATAATGTATCCAAATTGCTCTATTACTATCATGGCTAGGCTTCGCG
>VWZD01001052.1:124290-144018 GCA_013396695.1 Sakesphorus luctuosus | reverse complement strand
ATTATATATATTATATATATAATGTATCTATAATATACACAATGTATTATGTAGCTATTATGTATATATACACATATTATCACAGAACTATAGATTTCTATAATTTGAATAATATAGAATTAATAGAATATATAGAATAATATATATAACAACAATAATAGTATATAATAAATAATAATATATATAATAATAATATATAATATAATAATATATAATATAATCATATAATGATGTAATAATATATAATAATAGTATATGATAATAAATATAATAATATATATAATAACAATATATAATACAGTATTATAAACCAATACATAACAGAATTCTATTATACAGTATGTTTACAGATATACTGTACATGTACAGAGAGGAGGGAGGTGCTCACGAGGCAACTGCAAAACTCGGGTGGTTCCCAGTTCCTGTGGGATCATTTTTGCTCCGTGGGTTTTATCTGGTCTTTCATGGAGTATATTTTGGTTCAGCACCTTAAAACTGAGCGAACCATTTATTTAAGGCTCAGCAAGGTATGGAAAAGGGAGATTGATGGAGATAAAAATAATATATCCTGAGAAAAGTGCAAATAGAGACAAACACAAAGAGGTAAAAGGCAGGAAATCCTTTATTGAAGGGGTAAAGGCAGAGCCACAGTCAGACTGTTTTCAAAATTAAAACCAAATACAAACAAGAGGCTAAAACCCAGAAAATTATATTTTTTCCCCCTCCCCTTAAAATGCAAGTCCCAAGGTTAGTGTTGGTGGGATCTGTTATGCTCACACAGCTCAGCTGGTGCCCCAGGGAGGGAACAGACACCAGGGAGGTTCCAGGATGAGCAGAGACATCCCTTCTCCACCCCACTGAGAGAGGGGATGATTGAGCAGCATGTTAAAACACAGTCTTTTTGACTTTTTCTCTCTTTTTGTTTTCCTCCTTTCCAGACAGCTACTGTACAAACCCAAACAGAAATTTATAATAAATACCTAACCCAAGAGGCTCAGTACATTGCTACAATCCTTCACTGAAGGGAAACATATATATACATATATATATCCTAATATATAACCTCTTTGACATAAATCAGCATAAAGGCTACATGGTACTACAGAAGCCCAGGGCAGGAATCCCACTGACCTTCCCCCAGACCCCACCCCTCACTGAGCATCCCTCCCAGCAGGGTCCCCATCCTCCTCCTCGCCGGAAAAGCAGCAGGATTTGCCCCAAACAGGGAGTTTTTACATCAAGGAAGCTCAGGGATTGTAAAAAAAACTGGAAGAGACCCTCGGGGTACACAACTCCTTTGTGATAAAGATACAGAATTTTTCCTTGGCACTGGCTCAGGCTGATATTCCTGCCACATCCCAAATGCTGGTTGTGACACTGGGGAGGAAACACACTCTGGCTTGGAGTTAAAAGCCTCACAGGCTCTAAGGGGGGAAAGAAAATAGCCCTGGCAAGACTACAGGGACTTCAACATCCAGCTATTTGCTGGAGCTTAAATTCCTGGAAGTTAATTAGCAGATGCAGAACATCACCCCAAGGTAGGTCTGAACCACAGCTCTGCATCCAAACTCTGCAGCTGGCCTTTAGTCTCCCTTTCTTCCCTAAAAAAAAAAAGGGAGCCAAGCCCTTGGGAACCTTAATCCTGGGCTGTGGCTTCCTTGGTTTTGATAGGGATGATAAAACAGGAATATTTCATGTTTTCAGGGAAATGGTTGGGTTTCTGGCATGGCTTTAGGGGAGCAGCTGATCCCATCTCATCCCATCCCATCCCATCCCANCCATCCCATCCCATCCCAAACCTTCCTGCACAGTGAGGAAAGGGTCTCACATGAGCTCAGCTCAGGCAAAAGGGACAAGGAACAGGATTCTCTCTCTAATTATGAATGGGACAGCTCAGACATGGAAAATTCCAGCCCTGCTCTCCTTCCTCTGAGAAAAAAGGCAGATCCTGCTGGAAAAATTCAACATTTTGCTGCCAAAAGGGAAGCCAAGGCAGGGTACAAAAGGGGAGCCTGGAGACACTGAATTGCTCATCCAGTGATAGCAAAACCTTCCCAAATTCCATCCCTGCTCCCCAGGCACCAACTGCTGCCAGAACACAGCCAGGGATCGCTCTGGAAAGGGCAAAGTTGAGGGGCTGAGCAGCCTCTGTGCTGGGGCCAGGCAGCAGCCGGGCTGGGGAGAGGGCTCTGGCTGCTTTCCTGCTGGGAAAGAGGAGCTCCAGCCCTGCCAGACTTGGGTTTGGACTGGGAATTGCTCCAGCAAGTGCCAGATCTGAGCCATTTCAGTGTCCCGGGAAAGCAGAGGTGGAGAGTGGCATTGGTCACCTCTGGCATCATCTACAAGTCCTGGGCTTATCCCTGCTGTGAGTCAGGGTAGCAAATTAACTCTAAAATTAAAGCTGAGCTGAAAAAATGAGCCTGCAGGGGCCTGAAAGCAAAGGATGGGAGAGGAAACGCTGGCACACCAGAGTGTCCACTCCAGAGGGGCAATGGGATATCCCAAGGGGCATTTCACAGTCAGAGCACTGCAGAATTAGGAATTAATTAATGCTCACGGCAGCCCTGTCAGCCAGAGCGGGTGTAATTAAGGCTTGGGTTTAAAACTGGGGAAATGGGGACATGGGGCAGCAGCTCTAGGAATAACCCTGAGGATGCTGAGGGTGTTTGGAGACAGAGGTTTGTCACTTTGTGGGTTATAAATCCAGCAGAAACCACCACGAACACCTCACCTGCCTCCTGCCTAACTCCTGCCAGGATCAGCTTATTCCCACTCCCATCCAAACCAGGACTTTATCTCCCAGCTGATAAAACACTCCTCATGCTCAAGGACACCCACGCCGCTGCAGGGAGGGGACAGCGCCCCATTCCATGCCTTTTGCACAGGGATCCCAATTTTCTCAGCCAAGCCACCCACCCTGGACCTCCCTGACCTGCAGCTGGGATGGGCTGATGGACAAACCCAGGCTCCAGGTGTTTTTTCCAGTGCCAAACCCCAGCAAACTTCCCTGAAAGAATCTTTTCCAGTGCCAAACCCCAGCGAACTTCCCCGAAGGAATCTGCAGCTCTTTCTCCAACACCCTGTGCTTCTTTTTCCCTTTAAATCCCAACGTGCCTGGGAGCAGCCAACCAGAGAGAAAGGAAGAAAGAAAGGAAAAGGAGGGATTCCTCCCCGTTTCGCCGCCGTTATTCCCCGCTCTGAGGTAGACATCGATGGGGTGGGGATGAACCACTGGAGAGCGGGTGGTTGTCAGGGCATCCTCGCTGTGCTGCCCTGGCATTATGGCATCCCAGGGCCCCCTTGGCTCCCAGAATCCCGGTGTGGTGGTTCAGCACTGCCTCAGGACACAGGTGGCCGTGGCTGGTGGTGGCCCCGGCGAGCTGCATTTCTCCGGCATGGTGACTTTCCCGGCGTAGTCGATGCAGGAGGCGTTGCGTGTCCGCACGCCCTCGCCACAGGTTTGGGAGCAGGGAGACCAGGGGCCCAGGCGCCACAGAGGGCACGGCACGTCCCCACAGGGCTTGATGTCCTCAGGTTTGAGGGATTTGTCGCAGGAGGAGGAGGTTTGCCCCTCCACGTCGCGGCAATCCACCGTTCGCCGCTGCCAGCCGGAGCCGCACGTCTTGGAGCACTCGGACCAGTCACCCAGCACCCACTGGGAGGTCAGCATGGGCCGGATGACGTTGGCTGACTTCTTCTCCTTGCCCTTCTGCTTGCTAAAAGGCACATCCTTGGGGATGAAGAAGGTGTACTTGACCTTTGGTGGGAACACCTCGCTGGCGATGGTCAGCAGCTGCACCGTCAGCGGCTCCGGGAGCTGCCGGAAGCTCTGCAGCCTCTCCAGGGTCGTCATGGAGCCGCTGTATTTCAGGATGGTGCCCTTAAGGAGGATGTCCTGCTCCATGGCTGAGATGGCAAAGTCCCCATTGAGCAGGTACTTGCCCTCCAGGGTCCTCAGGGCCAGGTAGTTGCCGTCGTGCCGCACCCCGCGGTGGCTGCGCTGCTTGATGTCGATGTTGGTGGCTCCGGCTGGGATGGTGACAATGTCGTTGTAGCCGTACCTGAAGGGGGCAAAGGGACACTCTTATCTGCCAGGACTCACCAAGAGAAGCCTCAGGTAGGGAACAGCACTTGGGATCGTGGCTCTGAACCCTGAATGCTCCGCAGCTGGAGATGCTGCAGATGTGCCAGATGTGAGTTCAGCTGGGACATCTCAGTGAGTCAGGGGGGAAAATGAGCAATGAAATCAAATGGAGATCTCAGTGAGTTAGAGGGGAAAATGAGCAATGAAATCAAATGGAGATCTCAGTGAGTTAGAGGGGAAAAGGAGCAATGAAATCAAATGGAGATCTCAGTGAGTTAGAGGGGAAAATGAGCAATGAAATCAAATTAACAACCTCAGGGGGATCAACCCTAGTGGGAAACTCCCCTTGCTCCCTCCCTTTGGAAATGGGTGAAGTGTTTGGGGCTGAAAGGCTGTCACTGGTGATGCTGAAGGCATCAGCTATAGGTAGAGATGCTGCAGATATTGATAGAGATAATACAGATGTCAATAGAGATAATATAGATATCAATAGAGATAATACAGATACTGATAGAGATAATACAGATATTGAGAGAGTATAGATATCAATAGAGATAATACAGATATCAATAGAGATAATACAGATATTGATAGAGATAATATAGATATTGATTGAGATAATATAGACATTGAAAGAGATAATACAGATATTGATAGAGATAATACAGATATTGAAAGAGAGAGTATAGATATCATTATAGAACAGCAGAATAGGAGGGAGCCTCTGCACCCTCAACACCTTTGGAGGGGCTTTGCAGCCACCCCCACACTGCAGCAGCCATCCCACTGGAGGGCACAGAGGACATTCCCACGCCAGCAAAGCATTTCCCTGCAGAACCAACCAGAGCCCATCCCTGGATGGCACCTGCAAGGCTTTGGCACTGGTGCCCTCGGCACTGTGGGGCCTGCAGGATCACTTCCCATGCATCCCATGGTGGATGCTGCAGTCAGTCATTAGGTGGAGAGTATTTTGGAAAGAAGCCTTTGAGTCAAACTCTACTCTCCCTCCCCCTGATCTTAACGGGATCTCCTCTTGGCCGTGGCTGCTGCACTAATCTCCCCTTAGTCAGCCACAAACAATTCCTAGGAGAGTGGAAGCCCCATTTGAGCCTGTTCCCTGGAAGGAAACCACTTAGGAAATCCAATTTGCCTGCGTGAGTCACCTCTCCACATGGAATTGGATGTGTTGGGCTGTTGTTATGATCCAACAAAAGCCTTCACTTCTGCTCTTTGGCAAAGCAGCAGAGACGCTGGGTGAGGGAAGTGGCTGCCTCGTTGCCCACGTCCCAGGATTCACCCCCAAGCCCAGGGAAAAGTTAGTGAACTATTTATATCACAGGTCAGCCCTCAAAGATGTGTCCAGCCCCCTGAGCTGGGGTGAAATGTGCATTGTCATCTCCTCAGGACACCACTTTTATTTGCAGTGGGAGCCCATAGCATTAGTTATTGCTTTAGGAAATAAACTCAGCTTGGCTTGTGGAATAAACTGTGTGAGCCCTGGAGTCCAGGGAGGAGCCTGGGCTCCTGCAATGCCACCCAGCGCAGAGTGCCAATATCTCCTGCCCAGCACTTCAGCCATAAATAAAGGAGACTGACAGGAGATTATGGTTTTCCTCTCCCAGGCCATCCCTGCAGAATCCTTATCCCCTGAGCCTTACTTGGATCTGTTGAGCGAGCCAGATATTTTCCTGCAGGTAGAGCCATTGCCACCACACACCCCACACTTGTCCAGCTTCTTGGAGGAACCTACGACGTGGTCACAGCCAGCCTTGATGCACTGCCCGTGGACACAGATGGAGAGGGTCTCTGGGCCACACAGTGTGCCATCAATCACCTGGAGAGGGGCATGGAGGGAAGGAATCAGTGATCAGCTCTGGAAGCAACCAGTGGTCAGCTCTGGAATAATCAGTGATCAGCCCTGGAAGCAACCAGTGGTCAGCTCTGGAAGCTGTCAGTGATCAGCTCTGGAAGCAATCAGTGATCAGCTCTGGAAGCAGTCAGTGACCAGCTCTGGAAGCAGTCAGTGACCAGCTCTGGAAGCAATCAGTGATCAGCTCTGGAAGCAACCAGTGATCAGCCTTGGAAGTAGTCAGTGACCAGCTCTGGAAGCAATCAATGATCAGCTCTGCAAGCAACCAGTGATCAGCTCTGGAATGAGGTGAGTGGAGGTGGTTCCCATCCCCTCTCCAGGTGTCTCACCTTGGTCTCAAACACTTTGAACTCGCTCCTGCCCCTTGCTCTGCAGAAGAGCTTGCAGCGGTCCCTTGGGGACACTCCTGCGTACTTGGGGACCCACTGCAGGCGGTTCCCTTCCAGGTCTGTGAAGTTGTAGCTGTTGTACTTCTCACACTGCTGCTCCCGAAAGCTTTTCCCTGAGGGAGAGGGCAAAAAGTGGCTCCAAATTGTGGGAAGGCAGCAGGAAACGCTGCCCTTGGCACCACAGAGAGGTGGGAGCAGAAGGAGCGGAGGAGCTCGTGGTGAGCAGGCAGAGGAGAGACCCCACACACCTTCCCCCCAGCCATGGAGGGTCCCAACCCCCAGACACGAATATTCAAGGCAATCCTTGGTGGTCCCAACACCCAGATATGAATATTTAAGGCAATCCCTGGTGGTCCCAACACCCAGATACGAATATTCAAGGCAATCCCTGGCAGTCCCAACCCCCAGATACGAATATTCAAGGCAATCCCTGGTGGTCCCAAACCCGAATATTCAAGGCAATCCCTGGCGGTCCCAAACCCCAGATATGAATATTTAAGGCAATCCCTGGTGATGGATTCTGGGGGAGTGGGAGGTGAGCATACAGTTGGGGAGTGCCACCCTTACCATCCAGCGGGCACTCCTCAGTGTGGCAGGACTGGTACTTGGTCCTCTGGCCCTCGCAGTAGCTGCCGCCGTGCCGGGGCTCGGGGCTGTCGCAGTGGCGGTGGGAGAACTGGACGCCTCCGCCGCAGCTCCGGGAGCAGGAGCCCCAGGGGCTCCAGGGGCCCCACCCACCGTCCACGGCCGGCTGTGGGAGGGGGGAATGGCTGTGGGGCCACCCCGAGCCCCTCCAACCCAACTGCTCCCCCCCAGCATGAGCAAAGCACTACAATCTCCCCCCAGCCCCGATCCAGCACTTCACACCAAGCTAATCACAGAATCACAGAATGGATTGGGTTGGAAAAGACCTCCCAGATCATCAAGTCCAACCCTTGGGCCAACTCCAGTCCCTTTACCAGATCATGGCACTCAGTGCCACGGCCAATCTCAGCTGAAAAACCTCCAGGGATGGGGAATCCACCCCCTCTCTGGGCAGCCCATTCCAATCCCTCAGCACTCTCTCTGCAAAGAAGTTTTTTCTGCTCTCCAACTTCAATTTGCCCTGGCAGAGCTTGAGCCCCCCGTGCCCCCTTGTCCTATTGCTGAGTGCCTGGGAGAAGAGACCAACCCCCAGCTGGCCACAACTTCCCTGATGTGGCACTTCCAGACAGTGCTGAGGTCACCTCTCAGCCTCCTCTTCTCCAGCACAAACACCCCCAGCTCCCTCAGCCTCTCCCCACAGCACTTGTGCTCCACTCCCTTCTCCAGCCTAATACTGACTCCCATCACGTGCTTAAACTTAAGCTGGGCTTTAAGTGCTTTGCTGGCTGATTCTAAAATTGTTGTAATTCCCCCCAGCAGGGCAAAAAGCAATGATTTAATTACTTGTTGTGGGTCAGACCAGCCCATGCCTCAACAGCAGACTTTTATCTACAAGCTGGACTTGCCAGTAATAAAGATTAATGAAGGAGAGACATCCAGAAATAAATCAGCCAAATCCAAAGCCAGTCAAGGACACAGCAGAGCTGGGGTCAGAGGTTTGAGAATGCCAAAGGGTGAAGCCCCAGCCCATCATTCCCCGATCCCCCTTTACCTGGGGTTCCAGGGCATCCTGTGGCACACAGTGCCCATCCCAGCACAGCCCGGAGGCTTTGCAGGGTGTTCCATCAGCCCAGGGCAAGCTGCCATTCTTGGTGTGGCACAGGGGCTCCCCACTGCCCGTCCTGCACCAGAGCTGGGCACAGATGTCCTGCTCCGTGGTGTTGGGGCAGTGCTGGAAGCCCTTCCCAAAGATCTGCTGGCACTGCTGGTCCAGGCTGTACAGGGCTGTGTGGCCAGGCAGCTGGGCAGGCAGGGACAGGGGCTCGGCCGGGGCATCCAGCAGGCAGTCACCTGGCAGAAGGGCAGGAGTTGGGCTGGAGAGGCACCCAAAGGGCTTGGATTGCACCCAGCAGGGCACCCCAAGCCTCTGCAGAATCACAGAATCAATTGGGTTGGAAGAGACCTCTGAGATCATCAAGCCCAAGTCTTAATCCAACCCCACTGTGATCACCAGATCATGGCACTCAGTGCCACGGCCAAGCTCACTTTAAAAACCCCCAGGGATGGGGAATCCACCCCCTCTCTGGGCAGCCCATTCCAATGCCTGAGCACTCTCTGCAAAGAATTTCTTTCTGATCTCCAACCTTAACCTCCCCTGGCAGAGCTCAAGCTGTGCCCTCTTGTTCTGCTGTTGGTTGCTTGAGAGAAGAGACCAACCCCCACCTGACTACAACATCCCTTAAGGGAGTTGCAGAGAGTTATAAGATCTCCTCTGAGCCTCCTCTTCTCTGGGCTAAACACCCCCAGCTCCCTCAGCCTTTCCTGTGGTCTGATTTGACTCCCCTTCACCCCTTACACCCCTCCAGGCATTGCAAAGAGCCCAAACAACTAAGGGAAAGATTGGTTTGGTCCATGAGGCTGCTGAGCTGAGCCTTACCATGCCCTCCATCCAGGAACTCGGTGAGGTACAGGGCACTGCAGGGGGACCAGGGCTGGGCCTTGTCCAGGTGGATGAAGAGAGCTGCCATCATGTGGTGCTGCCCCAGGGGCCCGAAGAGCCGCTCGCAGTTCTTGGAGTCATCGTGGGGCATGCTGAGCACGTGGCCTGGGGGGCAGGGGCACTGTGAGGGCACCCACAGCCCCAGAGAGGGGCAACCCCCCAGCTGCAGCCCCAGCACCAGAGAGGGGCAACACCCCCAGCTGCACCCCCCCAAAATCAGAGAGATGAACCTCTCCAGCATCAGAGAGCTGAACTTCCCAGAATCGGAGAGCTGAATACCCCAGAATCAGAGCTGTACTTCCCCAGAATCAGAGTTGCACCTCCCCAGAATCAGTGAGCTAAACCCTCACAATCAGAGGTTAACCCCCAGCAGCAGAGCGCTCAACTCCCCAGAGAGCTGAACCCCCAAAATCAGAGCTGCAACCCCCAAAACCAGAGAGCTGAACACCCCAAAATCAGAGGGCTGCACTCCCAGAATCAGAGAGCTGAACCCCCAGCATCAGCGAGCTGAACACCCCAAAATCAGAGAGCTGCACCCCCAGAATCAGAGAGCTGAACTCCCCAGAATTAGAGATAAACACCCCAGAATCAGAGAGCTGAACCCCCAGCATCAGCGAGCTGAACACCCCAAAATCAGAGGGCTGCACTCCCAGAATCAGAGAGCTGAACCCCCAGCATCAGCGAGCTGAACACCCCAAAATCAGAGGGCTGCACTCCCAGAATCAGAGAGCTGAACCCCCAGCATCAGCGAGCTGAACACCCCAAAATCAGAGGGCTGCACTCCCAGAATCAGAGAGCTGAACCCCCAGCATCAGCGAGCTGAACACCCCAAAATCAGAGGGCTGCACTCCCAGAATCAGAGAGCTGAACCCCCAGCATCAGCGAGCTGAACACCCCAAAATCAGAGGGCTGCACTCCCAGAATCAGAGAGCTGAACCCCCAGCATCAGCGAGCTGAACACCCCAAAATCAGAGGGCTGCACTCCCAGAATCAGAGAGCTGAACCCCCAGCATCAGCGAGCTGAACACCCCAAAATCAGAGGGCTGCACTCCCAGAATCAGAGAGCTGAACCCCCAGCATCAGCGAGCTGAACACCCCAAAATCAGAGGGCTGCACTCCCAGAATCAGAGAGCTGAACCCCCAGCATCAGCGAGCTGAACACCCCAAAATCAGAGGGCTGCACTCCCAGAATCAGAGAGCTGAACCCCCAGCATCAGCGAGCTGAACACCCCAAAATCAGAGGGCTGCACTCCCAGAATCAGAGAGCTGAACCCCCAGCATCAGCGAGCTGAACACCCCAAAATCAGAGGGCTGCACTCCCAGAATCAGAGAGCTGAACCCCCAGCATCAGCGAGCTGAACACCCCAAAATCAGAGGGCTGCACTCCCAGAATCAGAGAGCTGAACCCCCAGCATCAGCGAGCTGAACACCCCAAAATCAGAGGGCTGCACTCCCAGAATCAGAGAGCTGAACCCCCAGCATCAGCGAGCTGAACACCCCAAAATCAGAGGGCTGCACTCCCAGAATCAGAGAGCTGAACCCCCAGCATCAGCGAGCTGAACACCCCAAAATCAGAGGGCTGCACTCCCAGAATCAGAGAGCTGAACCCCCAGCATCAGCGAGCTGAACACCCCAAAATCAGAGGGCTGCACTCCCAGAATCAGAGAGCTGAACCCCCAGCATCAGCGAGCTGAACACCCCAAAATCAGAGGGCTGCACTCCCAGAATCAGAGAGCTGAACCCCCAGCATCAGCGAGCTGAACACCCCAAAATCAGAGGGCTGCACTCCCAGAATCAGAGAGCTGAACCCCCAGCATCAGCGAGCTGAACACCCCAAAATCAGAGGGCTGCACTCCCAGAATCAGAGAGCTGAACCCCCAGCATCAGCGAGCTGAACACCCCAAAATCAGAGGGCTGCACTCCCAGAATCAGAGAGCTGAACCCCCAGCATCAGCGAGCTGAACACCCCAAAATCAGAGGGCTGCACTCCCAGAATCAGAGAGCTGAACCCCCAGCATCAGCGAGCTGAACACCCCAAAATCAGAGGGCTGCACTCCCAGAATCAGAGAGCTGAACCCCCAGCATCAGCGAGCTGAACACCCCAAAATCAGAGGGCTGCACTCCCAGAATCAGAGAGCTGAACCCCCAGCATCAGCGAGCTGAACACCCCAAAATCAGAGGGCTGCACTCCCAGAATCAGAGAGCTGAACCCCCAGCATCAGCGAGCTGAACACCCCAAAATCAGAGGGCTGCACTCCCAGAATCAGAGAGCTGAACCCCCAGCATCAGCGAGCTGAACACCCCAAAATCAGAGGGCTGCACTCCCAGAATCAGAGAGCTGAACCCCCAGCATCAGCGAGCTGAACACCCCAAAATCAGAGGGCTGCACTCCCAGAATCAGAGAGCTGAACCCCCAGCATCAGCGAGCTGAACACCCCAAAATCAGAGGGCTGCACTCCCAGAATCAGAGAGCTGAACCCCCAGCATCAGCGAGCTGAACACCCCAAAATCAGAGGGCTGCACTCCCAGAATCAGAGAGCTGAACCCCCAGCATCAGCGGCTGCACTCCCAGAATCAGAGAGCTGAACCCCCAGCATCAGCGAGAGCTGAACCCCCAGCATCAGCGAGCTGAACCCCCCAAAATCAGAGAGCTGAACCCCCCAAAATCAGTGAGCTGCACCCTCAGAATCAGAGAGATGAGCCCCCAGAATCAGAGAGATGAACCCCCAAGAGTCAGAGCTGAATCCCCCAAGAAATCAGAGCTGCACCCCCAAAATCAGAGAGCTGAACCCCCCAAAATCAGAGAGCTGAACCCCCCAAAATCAGTGAGCTGCACCCTCAGAATCAGAGAGATGAGCCCCCAGAATCAGAGAGATGAACCCCCAGCATCAGAGAGCTGAACCCCCAAAATCAGAGCTGGACCCCCTGAGTCAGAGAGCTGAACCCTTCA
Source organism: Sakesphorus luctuosus (assembly GCA_013396695.1). Taxonomy (NCBI): domain Eukaryota; kingdom Metazoa; phylum Chordata; class Aves; order Passeriformes; family Thamnophilidae; genus Sakesphorus; species Sakesphorus luctuosus. The sequence goes on along the minus strand of VWZD01001052.1, from coordinate 132,141 downwards.
GAATCAGAGAGCTGCAATCCCCAGAATCAGAGAGATGAGCCCCTCCAGCCCAGCTCCTGCTTGGCAGCAGGTGCATGGACAGCTGGAATCATGACTAAGGTACCAAACAGCTTCTCCTGCTGCAAAAATTTATGGATTTGCTTCCATAAATCAGAAGGGATAAAAACCTGCCTGTTCCAGCTCAGGGGTACAGCCCATTGTGTGCTGGACAAAGCAGCACAAATTCATACAATCCCAGAGTGCTTTGGGTTGGGAAAAACTTAAAGCCCATCCAGTCCCACCCTCTGCAATGGGCAGGGACACCTCCCACCAGCCCAGGGTGCTCCAAGCCCTGTCCAACCTGGCCTTGGACACTTCCAGGGATGGGGCAGCCACAGCTGCTCTGGGCAAAAATTAGTCTGCGTAGGAACGACAAACCAAGGGAGGGATGTGCTTGATCTCATGTCTGAGCTTATCTCAACAGGTAAATCATGGAATCATTAAGGCTGGAAAAGACTTCCCAGGTCATCAAATCCAGCCTTGGATCACCACCTTGTCACTAGGCCACATCCAGTCATTCCTTGAACATCTCCAGGGGTGGTGACTCCACCACCTCCCTGGGCAGCCCCTTCCAGTGCTTGACAACCCCTTCAATGAAGAAATCCTTCCTGACCTGGTGTAAATGCACCACTTTACATGAATTTTGGCACTTTTAAGTGCTTCTGCTGCTGCAAACCAACTTCTGCCAGTGCCAGAAGCTCCTCACGCTGCCCAAGGGTTGGTGGGTGGTGCCCAGCTGGGAGATGGTGGTGCTGGGCTGTGCTGCAACCCCTCCCAGCAGCAGGGCTGGGACAAGCAGACCCCCCCACCCACTCCCCATGGGAAGGGCTGTGTTACCCAGCTCATGAGCCAGGGTGTAGGCTGCCTGCAGGCCCTCGTCCTCGATCACCGAGCAGCTCTTGTTGCGGTCGCACATGGTGCCGATGTCTGCCACTCCCAGAGTGTCACAGCTTTGGTGGCCACAGAAGTCCTGTTTGTGGGCAGGGGGAGGGGGTCAGGTGGGGTGAGGGGGTCAGGAGGGGTGAGGGGGTCCCATGTTCAGCCCCAACATCTCTGTGGGCAACCCACTGGTGGTCTGCACCCCAAATGAAACCAATGCCCTGCAACTGCTTTGCTGCCATCTCCATTCTTTGCAAGGTGGGGCATCGACGTTCACGGTCAACCCTCTTCTCTCCACCATGGTCAACCCCTTTCTCTTTCTCCATAGTCAACCCTCTTCTCTTCCTCCATGGCCAACCATCTTCTTGACCTCTATGGCCAACCCTCTTCCCTCCCTCCATGGTCAACTCCTTTCAGTCCCTCTGCAGTCAACCCTCTTCTCTCTCACCATCATCAACCCCTCTCTTCTCTCTCCATGGCAAACAGTCTTCCCTCCCTCCATGGTCAACCTCTCTCCCTCCATGGTCAACCTCTTTCCCTCCCTCCATGGTCAACTCCTTTCTCTCCTTCCATGGTCAACCCTCTTCACTCCCTCCATGGTCAACCCCTTTCCCTGCCTTTGGAGTCAATCCCCTTCTCTCCCTCCATGGTCAACCTCCTTCTCTCCCTCCATGGCCAGCCCTCTTCTCTCCCTCCGTGGTCAACACTCCTTTCCCTGCCCTGGAAGTCAATCCCTTTCCCTCCCTCCATAGTCAATCCCTTTCTCTCCCTCCATGGCAAATCCTCTCCTCTCTCACCATGGTCAACCTCTTTCTCTCCATGGCCAACTGCCTTCTCTCCCTCCATGGCCAACCCTCTCCTCTCCCCCCATGGTCACCACGCCCCCGGTCCCCCCAGTGCTCCCCATGGTGCCGACCTGTCTGGTGAGCAGGATGGCCGTGTCGTAGTGCTCGGGGTGGCGGTCACTGGGTGGGTTGAACCTCTGCTGCCAGCTGCAGAAGTTCCTCAGGGTGAGCCCTCCGTTGTCCGACACCTCCGGCCCTTCCGCTGCCTCCTCCACCACCAGCACCTTCACCACCACCAGGTTCATGGGGTTTCTCAGGCTGGGGTGCTTGTAGATGTGAGCGGCCATGGACATCAGGGTCAGCATGTGGTTCTGTGGGGAAGGAGAGGGGCAGGCAGAGCCTGGGTGAGGCCTTTACTGTCTCCTTTTTCGGCTCAGCGAGGAGAAACCAACCTCATTTATGGAGCCCATCATGTCCCAGCCGTGGGTTGATGGGACTCAGTGCTGCCTTTCTGCACTGATGCTTCACACCTTGCGACAGCAGGAAGGACGGGCAGGACAAGCCCATCGCTGCATCCCCTTCTCCAGCTACTGTGTCTCACCTGCCACAGACCCTTTGCACCCACAAATCCCTCAGGAAGGAATTTCTCCTGGAAAACCTGCATTCTGGAGAGTTCCCTGCAGATTCCCTAATGGGATCCTGGCCTGGATCAGGAATAGTGGGGCCAGCAGGCCCAGGGCAGTGAGCCTTCCCCTGGACTCTGCCTTGGGGAGGCCACACCTTGAGTGTTGTGTTGAGTTCTGGGCCCCTGAGTTGAGGCAAGAGATTGAGGGGCTGGAGCGGGGCCAGAGAAGAGCAACGAGGCTGGAGAAGGGAGTGGAGCACAAGTGCTGTGAGGAGAGGCTGAGGGAGCTGGGGGTGTTTGTGCTGGAGAAGAGGAGGCTGAGAGGTGACCTCAGCACTGTCTGGAAGTGCCACATCAGGGAAGTTGTGGCCAGCTGGGGGTTGGTCTCTTCTCCCAGGCACTCAGCAATAGGACAAGGGGGCACGGGGGGCTCAAGCTCTGCCAGGGGAAATTGAAGTTGGAGATGGGAAAAACCTTCTTTGCAGAGAGAGTGCTGAGGGATTGGAATGGGCTGCCCAGAGAGGGGGTGGATTCCCCATCCCTGGAGGTTTTTCAGCTGAGCTTGGCCGTGGCACTGAGTGCCATGATCTGGTGACGGGACTGGAGTTGGCCCAAGGGTTGGACTTGATGATCTCGGAGGTCTTTACAAACCCAATCCGTTATATGAATCTGTGATTAACCCCTCCCTCGGCACCCTTGGGTGGGGAAACACCTCATGGACAACATTTCCCTGGTGCAAAACCACCCGTGCCTGTCACAGGGTTCGAACCCGACTCAATCTGGGACAAAACACTCTGAGAGCCAAGTCTTTGCCCCGCAGCGTCCCCTGCTTGGCGACGAGGTCACCGCACATGACTTCATATGTCAGCCGCGCCCGCGATGTTTAGGCTGATGTAAACATCTTATCAGAGCATCGAAATTCCTGCTCCGCTTGGCACCGCTCACGGCCCCGAGTCAGGGGGAAAAAATGCGGCTATTACACAATGCGGAGTTGGGAAAGAGAAAGTGGCTCCTCTCTTCTCCTTCCCAGACGAATCGAGCCCCGCGGTCGCGTTTGGAGCCTCATTAAAGGGAAGGGCTCGCTGGGAGCCCACTCTGATGGCTGAGCCTCTCCCAAAATCCATCCCTGGGCAGAGCTGGCTCTGTGTGCTCCTCCATCCCCACGCCGCGACAATGCCACTTGCTCAGACACGAAGTGCCACTTCCTCAGCAAATGAGGGAGATGCTGAGGGAGGGGCAGCGGGTTTGCTGCTTGCCCGGGGGCACTCGTGGCTATTTGAGACTGTTCTGCCACACTTTATCAAACCCTCACGGGCAGCTCCGTGTAAACAGATGTTTTGTTTCAGCAGGATGTATCCCATGTCCTGACTGGCTCATTATCCCAGGCCAGGCCCCAGGGAGGCTGATGGGAGCAGGGAAGAGATTGGTTTATTTAGACTGGCCAGATCCCCCCGACATGAGTCACATCCCAGCCCAAAACAGGCAACAAATGTCACTGAAAAGTCACCAGCGAGGGAGGAGACCCAGGCGAGATCCCCACAAGTGTCTGCTCCAGGGGCTGGGGGAATTGTTTACCCCATGGGGAAAGTCCTAAAAGTATCACAACAATTACTTCCCTGAAGATCTAGAGGAATGCTCTGCACTGGAGCTGCTCATCATGGGATTATCCCTCATTTCCAAGAGAATAAATCCAGTTTTATCTTTTTCTAACCTACTATAGGTTTCTCTTTATCCCAGAAGTTTTTACCTGGGAGCTCTCCTGGGAGTTCCTACCTCAGATCCCCTGGGACAATGACCCTCACATCCTCAGGGCTTCATCCAGCCAAGAGACTCTTCCAGCAGTGGGAACAGAGGGACTTGGGAAACATCCGTCCACCTTCCCCATGCGTGGAAAGGGAAGATGGAAAGCCAACAAACAGCTATTTAGTGCAGATTAAAAGGTCAAATCCACTTGTTCCACCATCTGGTGTCTATTTATACCCATCCCTGGGCTGTGCAGGCATTGGTTGGGTTTCAGATGGACCCTGAGTGCTCTGGGGAGAGCAGCAATCCACCTGCACTGCTTGGCCAAGGGTTTGGAGCCACGGCCAAAAGCAAATTACAGGATCCCCAGAGCCCAGGAGAGGCCAACTGAGCACTTCTGGCCAACCTATGGACAAGCTGAATCCTGCTCATCCCATCCTCCCCATGCCTCTGCAAACAGGCTTGAGAAGCCACCCAGGAGGGAACGTGGCTTCTCCAGGGTTTCCTTCCCAGCGCAGAGGCTGTGGATGTGGGTGCTGGGGACAGATGCAGGGTGAGATGTAGGGACAGATGCAGGGGCAGGTGCAGGCTGTGGATGTGGGTTTTGGGGTCAGATGCAGAGGCAGATGCAGGGACAGATGCAGGCTGTGGATGTGGATTTTGGGGTCAGATGCAGAGGCGGATGCAGGAGCAGATGCAGGCTGTGGATGTGGATTTTGGGGGCAGATGCAGGGGCAGATGCAGGCTGTGCATGTGGATTTTGGGGGCAGATGCAGGCTGTGCATGTGGCAGTTGGGGACAGATGCAGGCTGTGGATGTGGATTTTGGGGGCAGATGCAGGGGCAGGTGCAGGGGCAGATACAGGGAGAGATGCAGGAGCAGATGCAGGCTGTGGATGTGGGTTTTGGGGTCAGATGCAGAGGCAGATGCAGGGACAGATGCAGGCTGTGGATGTGGATTTTGGGGTCAGATGCAGAGGCGGATGCAGGAGCAGATGCAGGCTGTGGATGTGGATTTTGGGGGCAGATGCAGGGGCAGGTGCAGGGGCAGATACAGGGAGAGATGCAGGAGCAGATGCAGGCTGTGCATGTGGCAGTTGGGGACAGATGCAGGGCAGCATTTTGGGTCAGGTTTGGGGAGCCCAGAGCTGCACACACACTGGTTTCTGCCTCCTTGCAAGGTGCTGCAGGCACAAGGAGCTTCCTGGCCATTTCCAACCAGCATCCTGGGAGATCCTGGCAGGATTTCTGTCCAGCTGGTCAACACAGCTGGAAAATTCTGCTCTGGGGGCAAAGGACATCGGTGTGAGCCAGAGGGGGTCATGGAGCATCCCTCCTCTGCCCCAGGAGCTGCACTTATGTCCAGGCACTGTGCAGGGTGTAGCTCAAAGCCCTCCTACCTTGTTTCTCCCCAGCTGCAATCCTTGGCTCCTTCTGCTCTCAACAAGATCACATTCCACCCATTCCTCCCTTCTCCACCCCAAAAATGAGGAAGGATGCCTTTTTCCTGACACACCTGCACTACAGCAGCTCCAAAATCCCTCCTAGGACAGCAGGAGAGCCCTGAGCCAGGCAGTGCCCAACAGGAGCCCTCCAGCAGCCAACAGGCAGAGGGACGGAGATGGGAAAAATAAATACAATTCACAGCGAGGGGAACTGAAGTGGTTGTTTTTAACCTCAGAACACTGAAGGATTTTGCTTTCTGACACAGGCTCTTGCAAAATCTCTGCTCACATTCCCCTTCCCAGGAACCACTCTAAGCTGAAGTCTACAGAGATCTCCAGACTGTGGGGCTTATTTTTAATTATTATTATTATTTTGGTGGGTGAAACTGTTCCTGCACAGACACTATTACTGTGGTATGCACAGAATGAGGTAACACCACTGGACCCACTCAGAACAGGAACCTGTGGAACATCCCAGCACGACTCTCCTCCCTCCCACAGTGTGAGGGGATGGATGTTCAGCCCAACCTGGGACTGCAGGACTATTTGTTGGTTGGTTTTGCTTTGGTTTTTCCCTTCCTTTTGACCCAGAAACCAGAATTTCTGCAGAGGGGGAAAAGAGGGAAAGAACACTGCGATTTCTGGAGCACAGAGAAATGGAAGGAAGCAACCCCAGGGGCAGGTGCTGCTAAAACCATCCCAAGCTGTCCCTGTGCCCAGAGCCCTGCCTGTGTGTCACCCCCTGATGGGCACCCAGGGGCAGGTGCTGGTAAAACCATCCCAGATTGTCCCTGTGCCCAAAGCACTGCCTGTCACCCCCTGATGGGCACCCAGGGGCTGCCAGCTGCCTTTCCAGTCTCCTCCTGTGGTTTGAGGCCAAGAATTCCCTTCCAAAACGTGGGAGGCAGCCAAGGGAAACGAGGGGCAAGCCAAGGGAGAGGGGGCCACCTTGCCAGCCTGCCCATGTGCCCTGGCTGCCCTCCTGGCTTTCTGCCCATCCCTGTTCTCTTTGCCACAGGGATTTTTTCCCCTCCTCCTCTTTGGGACTGAACCACAAAAGCATCAATCACCCCTCTTTGGGGCAGGGGAAACTGAAGCACGTGCAGACCATCCCCACCACTCTCCAGAGGCAGGAAAGGAGTAAATCCCACCCGGAGAGGATCCCGGGGCAGTCTGGGCTGCTGCTGCAGTGGGAACCACAGCTCCTTTCATGTGCGCGTTTCATTCCAAAGCCCTGGAACGCAGCAGCTGTTGCACATCCCGGCGGGACGGGAGCCCATCAACCAGAGCAGCATCGGGAGCGCATCACCCAGAGCAGGATAGAGAGCGCATCAGCCCGAGCAGGATAGAGAGCGCATCAGCCAGAGCAGGATCGGGAGCGCATCAACCAGAGCAGGATCGGGAGCGCATCAACCAGAGCAGGATAGAGAGCGCATCAGTCAGAGCAAGACCGAGAGCGCATCAGCCAGAGCAGCATCACGGGAGGCTCCTGGTGGTCCAGCCCCGGCACCGAAGCGGTCACACCCAGGGGACAATCCCACAGGGAATGCTGGCTGATGGCACCACCAGCACAGGTCCCCCTCTGCAAAGATCCCCTTTAATCCCAGCCCGGTTGACTTTGGGATGGGCTCAGGAGGAGCTGGCTCCTTTTGTCAAGGGATTAAGTGCATTTACTCACTCAAGCTGCAAACTGTCCTCAAACAAGTGGAGGAGCCGGACACGAGAGGTGTCCTGAGGCTCTGGGGGGGCTTTGGATTTACCTCCAGGATCACTTTTGACCGTGGGAGAGGCAGCAGCAGGCCCCTGGCAGTGCCCTGTGCCATGCACTCCCGGCACTCTGCTCTGAGAGGGAAGGAATTGCAACAGGACTCCTAAAAACCCATAAATCTGCCTGGAAAAAAACACAGAAGTCTGCGAGGAATCCCTTCTTAGCCAGACTGATCTGCTTCTGCCCTGGTGCTCAGTCATTACCAGCCCTGGGAGCCAGGGATGGGAGATTCCTCGCTTGTAGAACGGGAAGGGAAAGGGGATTGCAGCCATCGTGTTCGCAGAGGAAAGCTCGGAAACGCGTCCCATCTGCACCCAAGAGGCTGGAGAAACCCCACCACAGGAATCCCGGTCGGCTGCCAACTGGCTGGGGATGCTGCGGCCGCTTTTGGGAAGTGCCTGGTGTTTTAGGTGTCTGGGCAGGCGGCCCTGAGCTGTGCAGAGCATCCCTGCAAGTGCAGCCCTGCCAGTGCTGTCCAGCCCTGCCAGTGCAGCCCATCCAGCTCGCCCCTGCCAGTGCTGTCCAGCCCTGCCAGTGCAGCCCATCCAGCTCGCCCCTGCCAGTGCTG
>VWZD01001052.1:108365-123284 GCA_013396695.1 Sakesphorus luctuosus | reverse complement strand
CCCTGCCAGTGCAGCCCATCCCTGCCAGTGCAGCCCATCCCTGCCAGTGCAGCCCAGCCCTACCATTGCAGCCCATCCCTGCCAGTGCAGCCCACCCCTGCCAGTGCAGCCCATCCCACCCCTGCCAGTGCAGCCCAGTCCTGCCAGTGCAGCCCAGCCCTGCCAGTGCAGCCCACCCCTGCAGGTGGCCAGCCCTTCTGCATGCCAACAGGTTAGCCCTGCCTCAGTTTCCCCTCACCTAATTCTGTCAGTGATGCTCACAGTCCTTTTTTTCCCCCCAAGCATTTTGGGTTCTCTGCAGGACAAACACAAAACATAACTCTGTGCCCAGCCTGGAGCCTCCCACCCATCCCGGTCTAAGTGGGCTCTTCCCAGGCACTGCAGGGCACATCCTGCCACATCCTCACAGGATTTACTGCTCACCACTGTTAATGCTCCTCAAATGTCCCNNNCTGTTAATGCTCCTCAAATGTCCCATCCCCTGCAATCACCAAGCCAAAAGAATGATTAAAGCCCTAAATTTCAAGTCTGGTTCTGCTCTCACTTCCCCATCCCCTCCTGGTTTACACACAAGTATTGATGGAGGTAGAATTAAGCTCTTATTATCTAAATTAGGTTAACAGCTGAACTATATGGCTTAAATTGATTAGAAATAAATCATAACAGCATTTTCCCAACAACAGCATGGCATTGATTATAACTTGCAATGCTTGAGTGCATCTTATGGTGAATCTTCTGCTTGAGCTGTTACAGCTTATGCAAGAAAGTAACTGGGAATACAAACAATGCTGGTGACCTTTAATAAATATTTGGTAATTAAAGTGTGGTTACGGGAAGAAAAATCATTAAAAAAATATGGTTTCTTCTGACTCAACATTTCTGTTCCCTGGGCATCTCCTACTCAGCTCTTTAAGATCTCACCAGCACTTGCCATTCCTTTTTTTATTTTTTTCCCCCCAAAATGTAGATATTTAGGGAGGAGCTGAGATGGTTATTTGGTCTCCTGACTTAGCAGTGACTGTGCATTTTTGTTCCTGAGCACAAAAGACACGGAAACACAGCAGGTGTTTTTTGGTTTGTTTTTTAACTGCTGCACCAGAGCTGGTGGAAGTTTTCTCCCAAATATTTAAATTTGCTATTTCTCTGCTTATCCAAGACAAGACCTTTAAAGGTTTTCTTCCCATCCTTGAGAGGTGATGCACAGATACTGCTCTTGGGGGCAAAGAAATGATGGGGAAATGGAAGCCAAGCAGGTTGGAGGCTCCCTGACCACTGAGGGGGGGTTGGGATGCACCCACCTGGCAGCATCACCCAGCCCAGGGCAGGGGACCAGCCTTGCAGCCCTTGGCTATGTCCATGTGCAGCTCACCCTCCTTCTGCCTTCCCAGACTTACCCAGAAGGTTGTTGCTTTTTCCCCAGGTCAAGAAGGGCATTCTCAGGGTTTCCCTCACCCCAAATGTGTCACTGAATTTGTTACAGGAGTCACACTCTCGGGTGTTGCTTTAAAACCATCAGGTGCCCAGCTGGGTGCAGAAGATGCACTACATTATTTTTCCTGCCCTCTAGGGGAGACCACATTACACGGAGAGCAATTTCCCACCGTTATTTATATGCCTGTTGCTTTAAAACTCACTTTACTCCACTGCAAATCGTTCTGAGCGCTGTGAGCTCTCGGGGAGCATCTCCAAGTCCAGCATCCCTCGCTCCTTGCCCCTCTATCTGCTCCTGCTTTGTGGCAAAACCAAGCAAGGGGCAAAACCTGAGCAGCTGAAATCCAGCGTTTCTCCAGGTCCAGCCTGGCCTGAGCAGGGCTGGAATTAAAATACCGCTTTGTTAGGAGCGGAGAAGCCCCCAGGGGAAGGATAAAGGCGGCAGAAGCGGCGGAGCCGCAGTGCAGCCCCTGCTTTCAGCTGCCTGAGCGCTCCCTGCTGAGCTGCAGCTCTCAGGACTCCTCTCCCAGCCAACTGCAGAGGACGAGCAGTTTTGGTGCACAATTATCGCCCCGCAAAGATCCCGGAGCGCTTCGGACCCGGCAAACCTGAATTTGGTGCCGAACTCCCCATCCCTGCNCCCATCCCACCCCTGCCAGTGCAGCCCAGTCCTGCCAGTGCAGCCCAGCCCTGCCAGTGCAGCCCACCCCTGCAGGTGGCCAGCCCTTCTGCATGCCAACAGGTTAGCCCTGCCTCAGTTTCCCCTCACCTAATTCTGTCAGTGATGCTCACAGTCCTTTTTTTCCCCCCAAGCATTTTGGGTTCTCTGCAGGACAAACACAAAACATAACTCTGTGCCCAGCCTGGAGCCTCCCACCCATCCCGGTCTAAGTGGGCTCTTCCCAGGCACTGCAGGGCACATCCTGCCACATCCTCACAGGATTTACTGCTCACCACTGTTAATGCTCCTCAAATGTCCCATCCCCTGCAATCACCAAGCCAAAAGAATGATTAAAGCCCTAAATTTCAAGTCTGGTTCTGCTCTCACTTCCCCATCCCCTCCTGGTTTACACACAAGTATTGATGGAGGTAGAATTAAGCTCTTATTATCTAAATTAGGTTAACAGCTGAACTATATGGCTTAAATTGATTAGAAATAAATCATAACAGCATTTTCCCAACAACAGCATGGCATTGATTATAACTTGCAATGCTTGAGTGCATCTTATGGTGAATCTTCTGCTTGAGCTGTTACAGCTTATGCAAGAAAGTAACTGGGAATACAAACAATGCTGGTGACCTTTAATAAATATTTGGTAATTAAAGTGTGGTTACGGGAAGAAAAATCATTAAAAAAATATGGTTTCTTCTGACTCAACATTTCTGTTCCCTGGGCATCTCCTACTCAGCTCTTTAAGATCTCACCAGCACTTGCCATTCCTTTTTTTATTTTTTTCCCCCCAAAATGTAGATATTTAGGGAGGAGCTGAGATGGTTATTTGGTCTCCTGACTTAGCAGTGACTGTGCATTTTTGTTCCTGAGCACAAAAGACACGGAAACACAGCAGGTGTTTTTTGGTTTGTTTTTTAACTGCTGCACCAGAGCTGGTGGAAGTTTTCTCCCAAATATTTAAATTTGCTATTTCTCTGCTTATCCAAGACAAGACCTTTAAAGGTTTTCTTCCCATCCTTGAGAGGTGATGCACAGATACTGCTCTTGGGGGCAAAGAAATGATGGGGAAATGGAAGCCAAGCAGGTTGGAGGCTCCCTGACCACTGAGGGGGGGTTGGGATGCACCCACCTGGCAGCATCACCCAGCCCAGGGCAGGGGACCAGCCTTGCAGCCCTTGGCTATGTCCATGTGCAGCTCACCCTCCTTCTGCCTTCCCAGACTTACCCAGAAGGTTGTTGCTTTTTCCCCAGGTCAAGAAGGGCATTCTCAGGGTTTCCCTCACCCCAAATGTGTCACTGAATTTGTTACAGGAGTCACACTCTCGGGTGTTGCTTTAAAACCATCAGGTGCCCAGCTGGGTGCAGAAGATGCACTACATTATTTTTCCTGCCCTCTAGGGGAGACCACATTACACGGAGAGCAATTTCCCACCGTTATTTATATGCCTGTTGCTTTAAAACTCACTTTACTCCACTGCAAATCGTTCTGAGCGCTGTGAGCTCTCGGGGAGCATCTCCAAGTCCAGCATCCCTCGCTCCTTGCCCCTCTATCTGCTCCTGCTTTGTGGCAAAACCAAGCAAGGGGCAAAACCTGAGCAGCTGAAATCCAGCGTTTCTCCAGGTCCAGCCTGGCCTGAGCAGGGCTGGAATTAAAATACCGCTTTGTTAGGAGCGGAGAAGCCCCCAGGGGAAGGATAAAGGCGGCAGAAGCGGCGGAGCCGCAGTGCAGCCCCTGCTTTCAGCTGCCTGAGCGCTCCCTGCTGAGCTGTAGCTCTCAGGACTCCTCTCCCAGCCAACTGCAGAGGACGAGCAGTTTTGGTGCACAATTATCGCCCCGCAAAGATCCCGGAGCGCTTCGGACCCGGCAAACCTGAATTTGGTGCCGAACTCCCCATCCCTGCAGGGTTGGGGTGGGGAGCTGAGTTTGCCAGGAAAAATAACGCGGTGCTGATGGACGAGGCTCATCAACAGCCCTAAAGGGAGGTCTGGGGGGCTAAGGCTGCTCCCGGGGTCTCCACAGGGACAATGTTTAAGGAGAGGGGGAATTCCTGGCGCTGGTGGCTGCGGGCAAGGCTGTCCATCCATCTGCTCGGAGCTAACAGGTGGCTCAGGAGCGGGACTGTGCATTACTCAGCCGCTGCTTTATTTACTATCCGGCCCCGGCTCCCATCCAGAAGGGAGTTAAAGCCATTCTGCTCTTTCCTCGCAGCAGGAAAGGCATTAACCCGCTCTGTCCCTCCTCTCGGGGGACACTGGAGCGAGGGGACATCACGGTGCACACACAGGCTCGCTGGGATGGATGCTGGGTGTGGGAAAGGGTCCCCAAACACTGAGTGAACCCCACAGATCAACCCTGCAGGCTTTGCCTCGGGGATTGACAGCCCCTTCACAGCAACAGAGCCGAGGTCACCCCGCCCCGTCCCTCCACTCGCTCACCCAAGGTGGTCCCTGGTGTCCCAATGCTGGGGGAACTGGGGGGACGCGGCAGGCAAGGGGGGCACAGGAGGGGATGGAGAGGTGGTGGGGATGGAGGAGGTGGAGAGACAACGGGGACAGCGACAGGAGGGGACAGAGCGATGAAGGGATGTGTGTTCACACGGCGGGTGGAGGAATGGAGGGGATGGAGGGGACAGGGAGGCAGTGGGGGCCACAGGAACGCAGATGGGAGAAGGCAGAGGTGGTTGGAATGGGGACAGGAGGGGACAGAGGGATGCGGGACGCGGGGGGGCATGGAGGACGGAGGGATAGAGGGGAGGGAGGGATGGAAGAGACTGAAGGATGGAGGGGACAGAGAGGCAGCGAGGACAGAAGACGGAGGGATGGATGGGGGTGAAGGAGCGGTGGGCACGGGGCCAGGAGGTGCCAGCGGGACGCAGCGCAGGGGGACAGCGCACACACACACAGCAGCCCTTACCTCCACGTCCTCCCCGTAGAACCGCACCATGGAGGCATCAGCCACCAGCAGCGTCTCCACGTAGCGCGCCTGGGAGACGAACCGCTTGGCCCTGCGGCGCGGCTCCCAGAGCCCGACCCCGCTGCCATTGCCGATCGCGATTCCGCTGTCGGGACGGGCTCCCGGCGGGGCCGCGCTGCGCCGCAGCCGGTGCGGGCGCCTCCAGGGCAGCCCGGGCCGGGGGTGTCCGAGCGGCTGCAGCTCGTAGGCGGCCCCGTCGAGCAGGAAGGCGGCTCGGAGGCCGCTCCCCCCGCAGCGGCTGAGCACGGCGGGCGCCTCGGGGCTCCCCTCGACGGCGCCCGCGTAGAAGCAGCCCCGGGGCGGCGGCAGCGGCGGCGAGCGGCGGCCGCCCAGGNGCGGAGCCCGCTGTATTTATACTTTCTTCCCCCCGGCTTTGACATAAGAGGTTTATTTTTGATCTCTCGCTGTTCTCCCCACTCCCCTCCCCTGCCAGCCGGAGCCTGGGGGAGGAGGAGAAGTGAAAGAGAAAAAAAAAGAAAAGAAGAAGAAGCAGAGAAAAAAAACGCTAACAGGGAAAAAAAAAGAAGAATACGAAGAAGCAGAGGAGAAAAAAAAGAGGGGGAAAAAAAGAAAAAAACCAACTCACTTTTGGATGCGATTTGAGGCCAATCAGGCGCCGGCAGCCCCGCCTGCCTCCAAGTGTCAACTCCAGCCTGTTGCTCTCCCAGCATTAACCCCTTCGGCAGCCCCAGCGCTGCCCGCCCGGGTCTCATCCTGCCCAGGCTCGGGGGGGTCCTGTCCTCGGGAGGGGAGTCTGGCGCCTTTCCCCTCCTCACCATGGAAGGATTTGCCCCAGGGGGTTAGTCCTGTCCCGTTTCCCTCAGCAGCCCTTCCCAGCTGGAAAGCACCCGGCCCTTGCCAGCTGGAGAGCATCTCGGTTCAGAAGGTGCCTCGGGAGGTTCCCATGTCCTTCCCATTGCCAGGGACAGACAGGGCTTTGGGCCCCAGGGAAAACTCCAGCAGGGACACACGTACAAGGAGTTTCCATGCCCTGAACCAACAGCTGGATCCACGTGGGGTTTTCTCCAGCTGGAACAAGGCAAGGGGCTAAATCAGCTTTCTGCAAAATACCTATGAGAATAAAACAATGCAGCCAGCTCCTCATGTTGCCTTTTTTTGTTTTGTTTTGTTTTGTTTCTCTGTGTGTGTTGTGTGACTTCATTTACAAACCCTTCATTCAGCCCCTTCTTTCAGGCTGAGTTTTAATTCCCATCCGCATTCCCTTGCAGTGAGGGAAAATCCTGCAGGAATATGGAAGTCTGAGGCTGTAAATCCAGGTAGTTACTGTGTGCTCAGCGTGGCAAACACCAGGAGAAGGGCAGAAACATCCCCTGTCCCTGGCTGGGAATCTGCTCAACACCAGGGAACAACCAACTGTCACGGAGAAAGGGAAACCACTACGTTTCTATTACTCCTTCTTTCCTCTTAAACCCTCCTTCCCCATTAGTTCATGAGATTCCTGGCCCCTGGAAAGCCCTTTGGGCAGCACTGGGATATCTCAGGATGTCCTCGCTGCAGGCTGGGAGGTTTGGGTCCTTCCCTGCTCCATTCCCTGATTTTTGAAAGGTTTTGCAGGGAATTGCACACAGGACACGATTTGTGCTCCTTTAACCCTGCTGTGGATGCAGCCCATGGATCAGCTTCTCCACACTGAATTTTTTTCCCCCTCAGCCTAATCCTAAAAAGATCCAAAAGGGCAAAGCAGCACTTGGCACTTCGGGATTCCTGGGAAAGCAAAGTCTGGCTGGGGCTGAGTAACGAGGCACAGGGTTAAAGGCTGCTCTCCCTTTACACTCGGATGTATTTACATCTCCCTCTCTATTATTATCTCCACTTAAAAGCCACCTCCCTACCTATATAGTAAACACACAGCCCTGGCTCTAAATAGCAGCTACCTCGGGGCCAAGGCTCTGGTTACTCCTCTTTTTTTTTTGAAGTTTCGTGCCCAGAGGAGGGGAGGAAATAATAATTAAAAACAATTTCGGATGCTGGTGGTGAACAAGCAATACAGATGTGGAGGGGGACACTTCCAATCCAGATGCTGGGGGGGCAGAAAGCTGCAGGGAGGGGGCAAAGCACCCCCAGGCACGGCGTGGTTTGGGCTGGGATGTCTCTTCATGTCCAACCCCCCCTCTCCTGCACCTGGAGGAGCTGCACCCGTGGTGGGTTTTCCTTTCTCACTCCACCATTACCCACGGTGGGTTTTCCTCTCTCTCCATCTTTGCTCACGGTGGGTTTTCCTCTCTCTCCCCCATTGCCCACAGTGGGTTTTCCTCTCTCTCCCCCATTGCCCACAGTGGGTTTTCCTCTTTCTCCACTTTTTTCCATGGTGGGTTTTCCTCTCTCCCTCATTGCCCCACGGTGGGTTTTCCTCTCTCTCTCCACCTTTTTCCATGGTGAGATTTCCTCTCTCTCTCCCCCATTGCCCACGGTGGGTTTTCCACTCTCTCCATCTTTGCCCACGGTGGGTTTTCCTCTCTCTCCACCATTGCCCACGGTGAGTTTTCCTCTCTCTCCACCATTGCCCACGGTGGGTTTTCCTCTCTCTCTCCCCCATTACCCACGGTGGGTTTTCCACTCTCTCCATCTTTGCCCACGGTGGGTTTTCCTCTCTCTCCCCCATTACCCACGGTGGGTTTTCCTCTCTCTCCACCATTGCCCCCGCTGGGTTTTCCACTCTCTGCAGCTTCACCCGGCCCGGGAAGAAAACACAATTTGTGTTTTCATACCAGAAGCCAAAAGTGAGCCCTGACTCTGCCTCCTCCAAGCCCACACCCCACTGGAGGTGCCAGAATCCCCCCCGGGCGTCGCCTTCCCACGGGAGGGGAGTCAGGGAGGTGCTGCCCCTGCTCTGAACTAGGACAGGTAAGGCTGCAGGCGACAGGATGTAATTTATTCCCGGCTTTCCGCTCCCGGAGCTGCATCTTTGATCTGAGAGGACGTGCTTGCATCTTAGCTCGGAGGCACCGCTGCTTTTCATTAGCGGCTCGTTCTGCAAACAGTAGCAGGAATTTCTTGCACAGCCTCGCAGGGCTCGTTACAAACTCAGCTCGAAGAGGCGCTGGGAGAGAATCAAACCTCACCTGAGCGCACCTTGGCATCTCCTCCCTGCAGAGCACGGGGCACCCCGAGGCTTTGGGGGGGNNNNGGGTGGGGGGGGGGGGGGGGGGTCCTGCTTCTTAACCCCTTGCAGGACGCGCTGCCAGCAAACTCTGCCCTCCTCTCTCTTTTCTAGGGGCTGTCTGAGCATGTGAAAACCATTAACTGCGCAGTCACTGTGATTTAAAGACCCTTTTGATCAAACAGCTTGGAAACGTCTGCCCCGCTCCCCTCTGCGTGTCCCCAGCTCTGCAGAGCCAGGCAGAGGGCACGTCCCTCCCGTGCCCTTCCCCAAGGGCTCCCGCCGCCCAACTGCCCTTTGCCAAGGGATTTTTGGCTGCCAGGATGAGCCCCGCGTTGTCTTTGCTGGTTCTGCTCATTTCGGGGCTCTCTGGGGTGCTTTGTTGTGCCCTCCTTGCTCTGGAAACGAGTTCGCATCCAAATCTGCAGCGCCGGGCTGAGTTTTAGGTATCCCCATTTGCCCTCAGCGCGGGGAAAACACTCGGGAGAATTATTGGAGCGATCAGTAAAGCAGCTCCAAGCCCCCAAAATGACACCACTAGGTGTCAGTGCCGCCCTGCGCTGCTGTGGGAAACCCTAAATCCATCCCTGGGAATGTCCCGGGAGAGCGAAGCCACCTCAACCCCCACCCGACGCCAAAAGAAGCGATTCCATTAATTTTCCTTTTAAAGCAGGCGGGTGGGAGGAAATCTCTGCCAGGAGAGCAGTCGGGATTAAAATCAGGTCGGGGTCAGTGAAACCATCCTGCCTGCTAAAGGTTGGCGAGTGGGAGTCGGGAAAACGGTTTCTCGCCTGAGGTTTGCGGGGCAAGGGGAGATTTGGGCTTGATTTGGAGCCAGGGAGTGACTTGTACAGCCCAGTGTGTCAGGATGAAACTGGAATCGCTGCTTTGCCCCCTCCCACTGCGCGGCCACAGCCACGAGAGGGCCCCCCTGCCCTAAAAGTGACGGGGATTTGGGGGTTGGAAGCACCAAACCATCAGTACCCCATAAAACCCCCGAGTTTTCTTTCCCTTTAGGGCGATGTTTTCCCTGCCCCGTGCGGCAGGAGATGGGGCATGAGGACCAAGGGAGGTTCGGCAGCTGTGGGAGGGATGCTGGAGCCCTGAAACTCGGGAAAAACAGAGTTTGGGGAGCCAGGAAGGGCAGGGACATCTGGGTTTATCAGCTGATGATGAAACACTTGGTGGCCTTGATGCTGGGAGCATCGAGAGCCACGGCTGTGATTCGATTAATTAATTTGATTTTATATGATTTGAAAGGATTCCACCTCTGGTTTCTAAACCACCTTTAGATTTTCTCTGTATTTTTCTCTGTTTTCCCGTATTTATTCTCTATTTTTGACAGCGTTTTGATTGGTAATGCCATCCATTGCCTTCAGTTCTGTTTCATACCTGGATTTAATTCCGTTTCATACCTGGATTTAATTCCGTTTCATACCTGGATTTTATTCCATTTCTTACCTGGATTTAATTCCATTTTGTACCTGGACTTGATTCCATTTCTTACCTGGATTTGATTCCATGTCGTACCTAGATTTAATTCCATTTTTACCTGGGTTTAATTCCATTTTTACCTGGATTTAATTCCGTTTTGTACCTGGATTTAATTCCATTTCTTACCTGGATTTAATTCCATTTCGTACCTGGATTTGATTCCATTTCTTACCTGGATTTAATTCCATTTCATACCTGGATTTAATTCCATTTTTACCTGGATTTAATTCCATTTCATACCTGGATTTGATTCCATTTCATACCTGGATTTGATTCCATTTTGTACCTGGATTTAATTCCATTTCATACCTGGATTTAATTCCATTTCGCACCTGGATTTACAGAGCAAGGACGTGGCACCAGAGGGCAACCTTGCTCCAGGATGGGTTTGTAGCTCCAGTTGTGTCCCGGTGTGGTTGGAAGCAGGCTGGGAAGCAGCTTTACGGCTTCCCAAAATCAAAGGCTAAATCCGAATTCCTGCACCTTTGGGAGCTGCTTTTCTGCTTCCAAGCTGCGCCCTGAGGCTTCCAAGGTATCCCGAGATCAGCACATCAACGAAAAGATCCCCCAGGGATCACCTGGTCCTTCCTCAAACCCCAAACTTGTGTCTGATCCGGGGTTAAATCCCTCCAAATTTGATCAGGACCTCCAGACCTGCCCTGGGGCTGCTTGTCCAATGGACCAGCCCATAAACAGCTCTAAAAATAGGGCAAGTTATAATGACTATATTGGGGTTTTAAAGGAAAAAACCTCCTCCTCCTCCTCCCTTTTCCACTCACATATTTTATAGGCTGATGAGAATTAATGAACTTGATAATAATTTGCCTGAGTGATGAGCATCCTCAGCAGATGGATGGTGGAATCTCCACCTTCCCAGGTTTATTCTGGATGTGCATCATTTGAAGACCCTTCCAGGCTTCTCCAGTCCTGCAGCTTCACCCTCAGTGAGTTTATGCACCTTTGGTGTCTGTATTCCCACCAGGAGCAGCCCATAAAGGGAATTAACCACGGGTGGACCTTCTCTGTGAGTTCTGGGTCATAAATCTCCAGGCTGAAGGTGATAAGAATCACATGATATTGTTCCTTGGGATGTGTGGGATCTCCATCAAGCTCCTCTAAATTTCCACGTGCAGCTTTAAAACACTTTGGGAACAAAACCTATAGAAAAAAAAGCATTAAATATCAAGAAGAGTGAAGAGAGAGGGGAATTTGGGATGGTTTCAGGGTAAAGGAACAGTCAGCAGGACCTGCAATGCTGGCTGGAAACTGGGCAAAATTAAAATTTATGGAGATTTTTTCAGCATATTCCCATATGGAATCCCTGGGAGATTCCAGAGGTGAGAAGGCAGCAGAGATGCACAAGGCACAGGGATCCTTCTCCTGTGTCACCCCTGCATGTGGGGAGCAGGTTGGTTTGATTTTTGGGGTGGGACACAGGTGCTGGAGGATGTTTAAACCCCAGATCCTCTTCTCCCACAGGGCTGAAGTGCTGCTGCCATCCCTGTGGCACAGAATACCCACATGGGAAACCCCATCCCGCCCATCCCCTGTGCCACCAGCCAGCAAGAACACAACTAATTCCATCCAGCATCTTCCTGGACCAAGGATGGGGCAGGTTTTGGGGTTCCAAAGTCCTCCATGTGCTCAGGTTTCTTGTGCATCTCACCCTCAATGACCCCACCAGAGTTCCCTCTCCAAGCTTTTCTTTCCTGGAAAGCCTCCTAACAACGTGCTTTGACTCATCCTCAACCCCTGGAGAGGATCCTCCTTCCTGCCCATGTGGTGGGGAGTTGGGAGAGCACAGCCTGAACTTTTGGGTGGGAGCCCAAGCCTTAGACCTGCCAACCTTTCAGCCCAAGCTGTGTGAAGTCTGAACTCCAGCAATTCCCTGCCTTAACCACCTTCCCACTCCATCTTTGGCCTCAAATTCCCAGATGGTCCATTTAAAACAATTTCTTTGATGAACTGGAACATGCAGGAGGTGTGTGAGGTTTGGGGGAAGTGGGGCTGTTTCTCCTCTTTTATTTTTAAACTCACACTCTTGGTATCACAGTGGTGAATAAAAGAAAGAAAATAACATGTTGCTTCCTGGAGATGCTTGGCACGAAGCAGGAGGAAGGTGGGAGAAGGAGAATCCACACTGCAGACACTGATATTTCAGGATCAGGGGGAGTGATGGATAGGCCTGAGTGGGGTGAGTTTTACCTTAAAGTGGTTTCTAGGCAAAAATGGAAGTAAGAGCCAAATTTATTTTATATATCTTCATAGACTTTTTTATTTGAAGCTGCTTGGAGGTTCAAAGGCATCCTCCTTCTCCATTCCCAGCTGTTCTTCACATCCATCCCATTTCCATCAAATCCAGACAAACCACAGGGGTGAGGAGCAGCCTCAAGCACCTGGAAAGACACGTGGAGTGACACCAAGGGGTCACCTTGGACCAGCTCCTCCCTGCAGGTATAAAGGGCCACGGGGTGCAAACAGCTGCTGGTTGGTCCTCAAAGAAGAGAAACCACATCCCATCCTTGAGCCAGAGGGAAAATAAAACAAAAATGTGCCTCCCTTCTGGTGTGGAGTGCTCTGGGACATTCCTGACCCCCTGGGGCTGGCTGGAAAGGGGGAGAAATATCCTCCCATAGCTTTTTACTCACCATGGGCAGGAAAATGAAGCAGCAGAGGGGCTGGTTTGCAAACAAAGCAGCCTACCTTGGGGTAGGTGATTCCCAGCTGCTCAGAGGCACAGGGAGGACTGGGAGGGCTGTGATGGAGCAGCTGATCCATCCCTGGCACAGCCTCAGTGTCATGGGACACAGCAGGTCTCATGCCTGACAGGATGGAATGGTCTCAGCCCAAACCACTCGCGTTTGCTGCCTGCCCTTCCCCATCAGGAGGCAATCAGATGTTCTCCAGGCTGGAGATAAAGTCCTGCCAGTTCACTTTGACTCATCCTCCACTGCTGGAGGTCTCCCAGATGGAGGGGCTGGAGCTCTTGGGCAGCAGTGACTCACCCTGGCTCAATGACCTCCAGGCTGGTGGCACCTCTGGGACCATGTGCCACCCTGGATGTTGCTGTTGTCTCTGGATAAACTCATCCTGTTGAACAGGGCAATGCCATGGGAAGGAGAAGTTCCCTCCTGGCACCTCAGGATTGTGTCCCTCTCCCCTTCCCCCTCTGCTCCCTGTGCTGCCCATTCTCTGTGGGTCTCTGTGGTTTTCTCCACACCCCTGGGCACGTTGCACTTTGCCCAGCAGACAGAACCCCTGATTCCCTCAGCCCAGTGCTGTCAGAGGGTGAGTTGGGTCACCAGTTCAGCTGCAGGGCACATGACCAAGCAAACCACAGCACAGGGACACGCTGGCACCAAACTGAGCCAGGCTGTGGGCTCTGCCTCTTGGGCAACAGCCTTGGAATTATTTCATCCATACATAGATTCCTGCAGCCTTTGCTGAGCCTTGAAATCACATCAAAGCCAACCTGTCCATGAGAGGTCCTACTTTTCTCATCAAACCAACCCGTGGTGCTCACTGGTGCAGATAAATCTGTTCTTGCCACAGATGGTTGCTGAGGAGTCTTCAATGCTCGACTTTTCTCTGTCCTGCCCCCAGAAATCCCACCCGTGGTGAGATCTTTCCCTCCCCCAAGAGCATCAGCTGTCCCAGCAGGTTCCAGACTGTTCTGGTGATCCCTCTGGTGGGCACAGGGAAATTCCCATGGACTCCCCAGGGTGTCTCCAAGGAGAGGATATTGCAGGTGTTGACACTTCTGGAGTGCTCCCTTTGGTGGCCCTGGGCCTGAAGGGAGGCTGAGCTTTTCCCAGGAGTGGGAATCACCTTTGCCCCTCGGCTGGAGCCACTGAAAGGGGCTGGGGTGGGGTGGCAAGGGATGCACTGGGAGCTGGTTCCCTGGGGAGAAGAGTTCTGGGATCCCCTTGATCTGAAGACAGGGACCATTTAGGTGGTGGGAGGTCTGGAGGTGCATGGAGAGACACAGCCCAGCCCTCAGAGCTAAATCATTGGCTGTGAAAAACATGTGTTAATATCTTCCCAAATAAACCTGGGAACTGAGCCCTCTGCTGCCAAACAGCAGGTCCCCCCCTCAGCTGAACTGTCCCAAATACCAGCCCGGAGCAGAGGATGGAGGGCTGGACTAGCTGACCTTTAAAGGTCCTTTTCCAACCCAGACTATTCCATGATTCAATGATTCTCTGACATTTTATCTTGACTGCACATCCCTGTCTCAACCAGACTCTCCCCTCCCGTGGGGTCACAGAGCTCCATCCTATCCCATGGCTTAGAGCAGGACCCAGAACAACCAGAGAGTGTCAGGAGGGAGCCTGGCAGGTGGGAGTATCCCTGGGGAGCTGCAGAGTTCCCTTCTAGGCTGCAGGAATAAAAGTCAAGAGTCTCCTTCCATCCCACTGCCCAGCCCTCCCGATCCTTCACACCATCCCATCCCCCCAGTCCTATCCCATTCCACATGCCCACATCCCACCTCATCCCACTCCCTCAAACCTTTCACACCCTCCCACATCCCACCTCCCCTCCCACTTCATTCCATTCCATCCCACCACCCATCTCATCTCATTGCATCTTATCCCACCTCTTATCCCACTCCATCTCAACTCCCACCCCATTCCATCCCATGTTATCTTATCCCACCTCTCAACACCCTCTGCCCCAGTACCCCAATCCCACTCCATCTGACCCCATCTCATCCCACCTCTGTCCTACCCCATCTCGAGCCCCCATCCTATTGCACTCCACCCAATTTCACTCTGTCCCATTCTATTCCATCCCACCCCCCATTCCATTTCATCCCAGCCCCCTATCCCTTTCCACCCCATTCCTGCCCCCCATCCCATCCATCCCATCCCATCCCATCCCATCCCATCCCACCTCATCCCATCCCATCCGATCCCTGGGGCTGCACCCCAGAGGAAAGTGTTCCTCGTGGGGGCACCCCACGTTGCAGACACAGAAACATGACCATCCCTGCTTTCCTCNCCGCTCGGCCCCGCTCGGCTCCGCTCCGGCCCCCCGGCCCGGAGTGGCTGCTGCGGGGCCAAGCCGCGCCCCGCTCCCCGCGCTCCCGCGTATAAAACGCCGGCGCGTCCCGCAAGGCAGGTACCGGCGGGGCCGCTCCGCTCCCTCCAGCCTCCGCGGGTCCGGGAGGAGGAGGAGGGAGGGGAGGAAAGAAGGAAGGAAGGAAGAAGAAAGGAAGGAAGAGGG
>VWZD01001052.1:87858-108339 GCA_013396695.1 Sakesphorus luctuosus | reverse complement strand
GGGGCCGGGTCCTGCTTTGTCCCCCCCGCGCCTCCCCCGAACCCCGATGCCGCCGGCCTGAGCCCGCCGCGACGATGCTGCCGCTGCTGCCGCTGCTGCTGCTGGGCGCGCCGGGGCTGAGCCTGCCCTCGGGGGCACCCCCGGACCCCGACACCGCGCTGGTCACCCCGCTGCGCCTGGACCCCGACATCAATGGGCCGGCTTATTTCAGGGGGGGCCCGGCCGAGCCCCCCCGGGGCGGGCAGGCGGTGGTGATCCAGCTCTCGGCGTTCGGGGAGGATTTCTACCTCCACCTCTACCCCGACGCCCGTTTCATCGCGCCCTCCTTCGCCGCCCACTACCTGGGGGCGGCCGCCCGCCCCCTCCCCGCTCTCCGCCACTGCTTCTACTCGGGGGATGTCAACGCCGACCGCGAGTCCTTCGCCGCTCTCAGCCTTTGCGGGGGGCTCCGGGGGGCTTTCGGCTACCGGGGAGCCGAGTACCTCATCAGCCCGCTGGCGGGGGGCGCGGCCGGCGGGGTCCATCGCCTGCAGCGCCGCAGCCCCGGCCGCCCCGTCGGGGCCGGAGCATCCCGCTGCGCCGTGGGCTCCGCGCTCACCCCCGGCGTGCTGCAGGCGCTCGACAAGTACCGCGGGCGTGCGGGGGGCAAAGGGGGGCGGGCCAAGCGCTTCGCCTCGGTCCCGCGGTACGTGGAGACCTTGGTGGTGGCCGACGAGTCGATGGTGAAGTTCCACGGGGATGACCTCCAGCACTACCTGCTCACCCTCATGGCCACGGCCGCCCGCCTGTACAAGCACCCCAGCATCCGCAACCCCATCCAAATCTCCGTGGTGAAGTTCCTTCTCATCGGGCAGGATGACAAGGGGCCCAAGGTCACCACCAACGCCGCCCTCACCCTGCGCAACTTCTGCGCGTGGCAGAAGAAGTGGAACAAGGTCAGCGACAAGCACCCCGAGTACTGGGACACCGCCATCCTCTTCACCAAGCAGGTGGGTGCAGGGGGGGCTCGGAGGAGCTGCCCCCCATTTTCAAGGAGCCCTGCACTGTGCTAAGGCTCTGTGCCACCTGTGCCCCGCCGTGCCTGAGGGAGGGGATTGTGCTTGTGGCCAATCCCCTTTCCCAAGGGAACCTCCACTCTCAGATGCTGGGCTGGAGGGGAGCAGAGCCCTTGCTGCCCCCTGGGCGGGTTTTGGCCCACCAGCAAGGGAGTGAGTGAGGCCAGGAGTTGCCCAAACACAGGCTGCCCCACGGGGCAAACTTGCTGCTTCATCCCCTGTCTCCTGGCAGCCGGTGCCCTGCGACCCTGGCACACGGCAGCAGCCAGCCCGAAATGAGGGGTGTGAGCCCAGAAGAGGAGGAGCGTGGCCTCGCTTCCCCCTCCCCAGCTGGGAATAGCTCATGGTGCCACCTGCCAAGAAAGAAACCTCTCCCCGTTTCCTCTGACTCATGCACGAGGTCCTCCTGAGAACCTGGAGCTCTGCTCGGCGCTGGCTGCGCCGCGTGGACCCGGGTCAGGGCTGGAAGGGAAGCACCAGAGATGCAGCCAGGGCTACAGCCCTCGGGCAGGCGGGAGAGGGGACACAGGAGAGGGAAGAGCCCCCCCCAGCTCTGCTGAGCGCTGGACACATCCCTGGGGAGGGACAGGGACTTGGAGCTGCCCTTGGCTCAGGCTCTGCAGGCACTGTGGGATGAGCTCTGCACCCTCCCACCCTCCTAAACTGGGGTGCAGCATGAGCTCTGCATCATCCCACCCCCACAAACTGGGGTGCAGGTTGAGCTCTGCATCATCTCACCCTGCTAAACTGGGGTGCAGCATGAGCTCTGCATCATCCCACCCCCACAAACTGGGGTGCAGGATGAGCTCTGCCCCCTCCCACCCTCCTAAACTGGGGTGCAGGATGAGCTCTGCCCCCTCCCACCCTCCTAAACTGGGGTGCAGGATGAGCTCTGCCCCCTCCCACCCTCCTAAACTGGGGTGCAGGATGAGCTCTGCCCCCTCCCACCCTCCTAAACTGGGGTGCAGGATGAGCTCTGCCCCCTCCCACCCTCCTAAACTGGGGTGCAGGATGAGCTCTGCCCCCTCCCACCCTCCTAAACTGGGGTGCAGGATGAGCTCTGCCCCCTCCCACCCTCCTAAACTGGGGTGCAGGATGAGCTCTGCCCCCTCCCACCCTCCTAAACTGGGGTGCAGGATGAGCTCTGCCCCCTCCCACCCTCCTAAACTGGGGTGCAGGATGAGCTCTGCACGCTCCCACCCTCTCAAACTGGGGTGCAGGATGAGCTCTGCACCCTCCCACCCCCACAAACTGGGTGACACTGTCCTCATGACCCCCACCAATGCTCCTCCTTCCCTGTGGTCCTGTCCCAACATGGACATCGATTCAGAGCCTGGATCCCAAGATCACTAATGGGATGGGAGGAGGATGAGCTCAGCTTGGAGAGGACAGTAATGTCCTTCCCTGGCTGCAGCAGGCTTTGGCAGCAAAGGTTTCTTTTCCTTCCTCTAGCCCTGCCCAGATGTTTTTGAATTAGGGACGGGTCAGGAACTCCCATCAAAGGCAGGGAGACCATTCCCAAAACATCTTCCCAGGTCAGTCCCCTGTGGGTGGGAAGGACACAGCGTCCAGCTCGGTTCAGCTGCCCCTGGGCTGGGTCAGCACGGGCTGACCGTGGCTTGGAGCAGGAGTGATGCTGTGCAGGACGTGCAGGACCTCGTCCTGCCTGTCCTCTTGTCCGTCCACCCTGGGCCAGCTGTAAGTGCTGCAGGAGCACAGGCAGGAGAGAAGCCCAGGCTGCTGGAGCAGCTCAGAGGAGGGGACGCTGCTGGGGGCGCTGCAGGGCCAAGCCAGCCCCGTCCGTGCTGGGAACCTGGTGAGGTCACTGGAGCCGCCCAGGGGACAGCGCCGGTCCCAGCGATCCGAGAGCTGCGGAGCACGGCCCGGCTGCATTTTTTACACATTGCTAAAACAGCCATTCCTGAAACCCCAGAGCGAGCTCAGTGCGCAGGCACACGATCCACAAGACATCTGCCTTCCTTGAGTGCATCCATCTGTGGTCCCCTGACACCCCGAAGCTTATCTCCCTGCCAAGAGGCTGTTACATAAGCCCCCGACTTAAATTTCACCTCCAGCCTGGTTGATAGGCAGTTTCCAGTTGTGTCAACGAGCTGCTGACGAATGGGGCTGTCCTTTCCTGCTTGGCTTTGCTCCCTCCCGATGTCAGTCATTCTGGATGGTGGATTTGCCTTCGGGGACCTCAGTCCTGATCGACTGGTGGGTGCAGAGTCACCTGAGCCGCTGCATGTTGGAGGGTCCTGCAGAGCATCCGGCCTTCAGCTGCTGTCCTGCCACTTGGAACTATCCTTGCACACCATGGCAAAGAGCTCAGCTGTTCTTCCCACCCATCCTGGACCAGCAGATGTTGGCTGAACATCCTTGCTGTGCTGTAAAACCAAAGGGATGTTGTGTGAAGGAACATCTGACTGCAGCGTGGCAGGTGCTGCAGGGAGGCTTGGAAGTGCTGGAGCTCAAGGCTCAGCGTTTTGGAGTTTCTTTGGATACCCACAGGAAGCCTCCATGGAAGGGAGAAAGCTTATGAGCTGGTCTCTGAGTAGGTAAATTCATGCACAAGCCACAAGGATCCCCCCAGCTGACCTGCAGAACATCTCGAGAAGTTCCCAAGGGCTGAGGAAAAGCCTCAGAAGGTCACACAGAGGAAGGTCAGGCTGGGAGGGGAGTGCTGGTGGTGCCCTGAGCAGCCCTTTGGGGCACTGAGCATCCTCCCTGTGCGTGTGCTGGCAGCAGGGGATGCCGGTGATGGTGAGCAAAGGCTGAGCTGGCCCTTTGCATGCGGCTTTACCACCTTAAACCTCTTCTCATTCTCTGTCCTCCCCTCTATAGATCCATCTTTGTGTTGTCTCTCCTCCTGAGCAGCCTTGAGGCGCAGCAACGCTGGAGGAGCTGTTTGAGGGGGCTCAGCACCCTTTAGTAACCCCCAGACATGCTGCCTGGCACCCCTGGGCTGCCCGGAGCAGTTGGTGGTGGGGAGGGAGGGAGAACCCGGCGAGGAGCTGCTCGCTGTGTGTCCCTGCCGGCGCCGTTCCGGGCGGGAAGTGGGTCAGTGTGTCAGTGCAGGTGTTGGGCCGGGAGCCAAAATCTCGCTGCGCCAGTGAGGAAACTCCTCAGAGAGCAGCGAGTGGCTGCCTCGGCCCCGTGGCGCTCTGCTGTCCCTCCCCGTGCCCCTTTGCCCACCCCCAAACCCCCGTGCTGGGGGCAGCACTGCCAGGGGGGCTGGGCTGGCTGTGCCCCTGGGGTAGCTCAGCATGGTGGTGGCACGGGCTCAAGCTCTGCCAGGGGAAATTGAAGTTGGAGAGCAGAAAAAACTTCTTTGCAGAGAGAGTGCTCAGGGACTGGAATGGGCTGCCCAGAGAGGGGGTGGATTCCCCATCCCTGGAGGTTTTTCAGCTGAGCTTGGCCGTGGCACTGAGTGCCATGATCTGGTGACGGGACTGGAGTTGGCCCAAGGGTTGGACTTGATGATCTGGGAGGTCTTTTCCAACCCAATCCATTCTATGATTCTCTGATTTTTGGTGGTGTTTTGGGGCTGGGCACCCTGTCGGTGGTAGCCCTGGTGGTGGGGATGTGGAGTTGGACCTGCGTGTCCCTGCCAGCACTGAGGTTTGGTGGGCTCAGGGATGCAGCAGAGTCCCTATGGATGGGGAAGGTGTCACCGAGGAAAGCGCTGACCCCGGCTGAACGATGGGTTTTCCACCACCAGCCCAGCCCCAGACGTTTCTTCACTTCTTCACCTCTCTGGAGACCACGGTCTTGCCTGTGCCTCCAGATTCCACAGCCCCAGGTCTCCTGCTAAAGCCATCGCGGCCCTCCCGGGGCTCTCTGAAGTCATCGACGCTGTGATTTCCCCGCGGCTGAACCTGCCTGCGCGGGAATGCCTCCTCGCAGCTTGGAAACCTTGCTGGAAATGTTGGCACAGCAGCTCCTGCAGGACTCGGAGCAGCCCCGGCGCTTTGGCTGGGCGAGCGCTGAGCGTGATTCACACTTATTTATAGCCCGGGAGCGCCTGGAGAGTCCCTTACGTTTGCTTTTCGTGTGGAAAGCGGCTCCCTGCCCCCACCGTGTGGCTTCCCCGGCAGCTCCGGGACAGCACCGAGGGATGGGGATGATGCTCCAGCGCTCCCAAAACGCCGACACACCTCGGCAGGGGAAGGGAGCACCTGAGGACGAGGTTATTACCAGGCTGCAGCAGCGGTGTGTCTCAAATGGACTTCTGATTGCACCTTTGGATCCTGGAGAAGGGCAGATTCGCCTACAATGAGATCCTTCCCATCCTCTCTCCCAGCAGCATCTCAGTGGGGTCTGCCTGTCCTCAGTTTGGGGGTGGAAGGCTGGGCTGGTTCCCCTTGGTTGCTCCTTGAGGGATGGCTGCAGAGTGTCTTGGAAAGGCAGGAGAACTTCCTTTAGCCTTGGAAACCTCTAGACCTGGTCGAGGGGCTTCTGCTTCTTAAGAAGTTGAGAAATGAGGTTAAGAAGTGAGTCCAAAGCCAGAGGTGTTCCCATCCACCCACCTGGGTCTGGTCCTTGAGCTCCCACTTAGGAAGTTGGGAGCCAGACTGTCTCCTCCGTGCTGAAAGCAGCTCCACCCTGGCTGGAGGAGCTGTTTGGGTAGGAAAAGCTGTTGCTGAAGGCACAGCAGGATGCTCCACACCCCCCTGGTGCCAGGGTTAAATACAAACACCCCACTGCAGCCTGGTCTGGTGCAGGATTGAGGTTTGCTGCCTCCACCTCCTGGTGTGACTCCCATCCCTTTGGGCTTTTTCTCCCTCAGCATCTCCCCGTGGGGTACCAGGGGTGGGGTGGGGATGGAGAACTGTGATATCTGTGCAGTCCTCAGGACTAACCCCTTCCCTCTGTGCCTGGCAGGACCTGTGTGGTTCCACCACCTGTGACACGCTGGGCATGGCAGACGTGGGCACCATGTGTGACCCCAAGCGCAGCTGCTCCGTCATCGAGGACGATGGGCTGCCCTCGGCTTTCACCACTGCCCACGAGCTGGGTAAGGCTCCCTGCCCTCCTCTTCCTCTCTGGAGGAATTCCAGGAGCTGGCAAGGCTCAGAATAACCCTGGATTCATCCTCAGGAAGATGACACAATGACCGGTGTCCGGTGGCGGGGAAACTCCACCCTGGGGCATGAGGCTGTGCCCGAGCCAGGTGGGAAAGGGCAGCTGAGGAAGCAAAAGGCTCTGCTGTGGTGGTTGCCACCACAATCTGTTCCCAGGATTCAGGAGCCCTGAAATAACAGGCAGAGGGCACACCTACCTCTGAGAGGAGGGGGAGGAGGAGGAGGAGGAGGGAGGGAGAGAGTCCTGAAATCACCACACAGTTTCCCTTGTCCTTCCTTTCCCGTGTGCTTTCCTCATGCCTGAAGCATCTGGGAGAGAACTGAAAGGTTCACTGGCCCTCCTGGGCTGCCCCAGTCCTTACAAGGGTCTGCCCCACTCTGGGCCTCAGTTCCCCTGTGTCAGGGAGCTGTGGGACCCTGCCCTGCCCACTCTGCAGGGTTATTCACACTGCCCACCTTGTGCCACCCCCAGGCCACGTCTTCAACATGCCCCACGACAACGTGAAGGCCTGTGAGGAGGTCTTCGGCCGGCTGAAGACCAACCACATGATGTCCCCCACCCTCATTCAGATCGACCGTGCCAACCCCTGGTCAGCCTGCAGCGCTGCCATCATCACCGACTTCCTGGACAGCGGCCACGGTGAGCCCTGCTCTGCCCCTCGCCCTGTGTCCCTTGCCCTGTCACCCGTGCCCCTCGCCCTGCCCCCCATGTCCCTGCCATGTGGGAGCAGGGTCCAGCCCTGGGGGGTGTGCTGGAAGGCATGGCGGGCTGTAGAGCAGTTCCTCTCCTGGCTCTGCAATCAAATTCAGGAGGAAAAGGGGAGTCTGGCAGCGTTTCTGTACCATCCAGGCTTGCTGGGT
Source organism: Sakesphorus luctuosus (assembly GCA_013396695.1). Classification (NCBI taxonomy): domain Eukaryota; kingdom Metazoa; phylum Chordata; class Aves; order Passeriformes; family Thamnophilidae; genus Sakesphorus; species Sakesphorus luctuosus. The sequence goes on along the minus strand of VWZD01001052.1, from coordinate 101,339 downwards.
GCTGGGATGTCTCCAGCAGTGATGCCTATGCTGAGCTTGAAGGCCCTGTCCAACCCCAACCATTCCATGATTCCACCCTGCTGTGATTGGAACTGGATGAGTTTGGAGTTCCCTTCCACCCCAAACTCATCCATGATTGCCATGTTGGAACTGGATGAGTTTGGAGATCCATCCAACCCCAACCATTCCATGATTGCCATGATTGGAACTGGATGAGTTGGGAGGTCCCTTCCACCCCAAACTCATCCATGATTGCCGTGACTGGATGTGGATGAGTTTGGAGGTCCCTTCCAGCCCACATGAGTCTGGGATGCAGCTGACCTTGAGGGTATCCCTGGGGTAGCACCTGGATGCCTTTGGCCAAATTCCCAGCATCCATCCCTTGCCCTCCCTCCCCACACTGGTCCATACAGCCCCTCCAGGACCCGGTAGACCCCTCTGTCCCCCTCCTGCAGGAGACTGCCTGCTGGACCAGCCCACCAAACCCATCCCGCTGCCCGAGGACCTGCCGGGGACGAGCTACAGCCTGAACCAGCAGTGCGAGCTGGCCTTCGGGGTGGGCTCCAAGCCCTGCCCCTACATGCAGTACTGTGCCAAGCTGTGGTGCACTGGCAAGGCCCGTGGGCAGATCGTGTGCCAGACCCGGCACTTCCCCTGGGCCGATGGCACCAGCTGCGGAGACGGGCGCTTCTGCCTCAAGGGAGCCTGCGTGGAGAGGCACAACATCAGCAAGTACAGGGTGAGAGCCTGCACTGGGGGCCCCAGAGATACCCCTTGGGGGTGCTCCCAGTGGGTGCTGGCTGGGTGACTCCCCCAGCGTGGGGTGACTGGTGTGGGATGAGCTGGAGATCCCTTGAATGTCACTGGGTCACTCACCTTGAATATTGTGGGCAGTTTTGGGCACTGCAATGTAAGAAAGATATTAAAGCCATTAGAAAGTGTCCAGAGATAGTGAAGGGCCTGGAGGGGAGGAGTGTGAGGGCACTGGGGCACTTGGTGTGTTCAGCTGGAGAGGAGGAGACTGAGGGGAGACCTCACTGCAGGGACAACTTCCTCAGGAGGGGCAGGCATGGATCTCTGTTCTGTGTGACCAGGGACAGCACCCAGGGAATGGCTGGAGCTGTGCCAGGGCAGGGACAGCACCCAGGGAATGGCTGGAGCTGTGCCAGGGCAGGGTCAGCACCCAGGGAATGGCTGGAGCTGTGCCAGGGCAGGCTCAGGTTGGATCTCAGGAAAGGCTCTCCCCCCAGAGTGTGGTGGGCACTGCCCAGGCTCCCCAGGGCAGTGGGCACAGCCCCAAGGCTGCCAGAGCTCCAGGAGTGTTTGGATGATGCTCTGGGGCACAGGGGGTGGTGACTCTGGGGATGGGCCTGTGCAGGGCTGAGAGTTGGTCTCCATGATCCCTGTGGGTCCCTTCCAACTCAGCACATTCTGGGATTCTGTGGTATTCTCAAGCAGTGATGCTGCTACTCCTCTCCAGCCAGCCTGGGGCATGTCTGGGGGCAGCTGGAGGTTTTGCTGGTGAAGGGATGGAGGTGGGGAAGGGGATGCAGCCTCTCACCCACTGTATCCCCTCAGGTGGACGGTGGCTGGGCCAGGTGGGCTCCCTATGGGCAGTGCTCCCGGACGTGTGGCGGAGGGGTGCAGCTGGCAAAGCGGGAATGCACCGACCCGGTGCCAGCCAACGGCGGCTCCTACTGTGAGGGCATCCGCGTCAAGTACCGCTCCTGCAACCTGGAGCCCTGCCCTGCTGCAGGTGAGGGGCTGCAGCTCAGCCTGGGCTGGGCCAACCCCCTAAAACCAGAGCGGGAGGTCCAGGCAGCGCTCAACTCCACATCCCTGTTTCTTCCAGTGCCAGGGAAGAGCTTCCGTGAGGAGCAGTGTGAGGCTTTCAATGGCTACAGCCACAGCACCAACCGCCTGACGGCCTCCGTGTCCTGGGTGCCCAAATACTCCGGAGTGTCGCCCCGGGACAAGTGCAAGCTCATCTGCCGCGCCAATGGCACTGGCTACTTCTACGTGCTGGCACCCAAGGTGGGTGAGAGACCCCCAGGGGGGTGCCTGGGCTGTGGGGGGACTCCAGTGTGCCTGGAAGTGAGTGGGTTTTCCTTGCCTGGTGGGTGGATGGCGTTAGGTGAGGTGGTAGAGGAGGGGGATTATGGTGGTGGTTTCTTGTAGCCTCGTTAATGTTGTGTGCTGAAGGAATCTGCAACGATACAGTGCTTCTACCTGGAGTTAGGATTCTTAATCCATTAACCCAGGAGAAGTGTGTGCTCAATGCTAAGCCAGACCATGTGGTCTCTGAGAGTCCAAGGAAGGACACACAGGAGCCACAGGTCAGGGCAGGAACAAAGAGGAGGTTTATTCAAGGGAACAGGTTTATATGGACTTGGAGGGATACAAATGCTCCAATAAGGGAGAAGAGGGAAGTCTGGCTTCAGGCCAATTAGAGTAAGGGGATTACATTCAATGAGAGAGAGTTCCAGATCACTGTCTGTGTCCCAGCCCCCTGGCTTGGCAGGGGACTTCTGGGAAGAAGACAGTGATTTTGCAGTTTTACATTCAGTTCATTCAAACCACACTAAAAACATCAGTTGTTAAGGCATTCTCAGTGCATGGCTGCTTTTCTTCATCAGCCCATTTCTGGCATGACATCCTCCAAGCCATGTATTGAGAGTGCATTGCTACATTGGATCCACCAGGCTGGTGTGAGTCAAGCTGTCTGCTTTACCTCATGGCTGGAGTTGGTCCATGGAGGGTTTTCCTCAGGGTTTGTAAAGGTGCCTCTGGATGTTCCCCTAGCGCTGGAATAGAGGATGATAATTATGGTGCTGGGAATGTGATGTGCAGGACAAGGTGGGCATCCAGATGAGGGACTGAGTGGGGTGGTGTTAGGGGGTCCCTGCAATGGGAAGAGCAGGACATTCTGTAGATGGAGCAGAAAAGGGATGTAACCCCATCCATCCCTTCCCAGAGACCCCAAAATTCCTGACTGCAGAGCAGGATCTGAGCAAAAGGTGACACAGTGCCCCCTGGCACCTCTGCAGGACCTGTGGGATGGGTTAGGGTTGGATGGCTGCAGCTGGTGGGCTTTGGGGGGTATCAGAGGGAAAAACAGCAGCTTGGTTTGCTCCCCCTGGTGCAGGTTGTGGATGGCACCCCGTGCTCCCCGGACTCCACCTCGGTCTGTGTCCAGGGCAAGTGCATCAAGGCGGGCTGTGACGGGAAGTTGGGCTCCAAGAAGAAGTTCGACAAGTGCAGCATCTGTGGAGGAGACAACAAGAGCTGCAAGAAGGTCTCGGGCTTGTTCACCAAACCCATGTGAGTGTTTGGGGACCACGTGTGCTTCCCCTTCAGCCAGCTCTGCCTTTTGGGGTGAGGGATCCAGGAAGGTCACAGAGATGGTGGTGGGGGATAAGTCCATCCTGAGCGAAATCTGGTGCTCCTGAGCATCACTGGGGTGGCTCTGAAGGAGAAGCAGGACATATTTAACGTGCTGTTTGCTCCTGCTAATGGAGTTATCCCTGGTGTTGTTGAGCTGAAGCATCCTCCTGTTTCTGGGTGAATCAGCCTTGAGAAAACTTGGTGTAGGGAAGAGATTCAAAATGACCTTCCTGGGAGGGAGGAGACAATGGTAGGGGTGGGGGGACCTCAGGGCTGTGGCTGCAGAGGCAGCATGATGGTGATAATGAAAACCACTTCAAAATAAATAATTGCTAAGAAGCTTTTTGTCTTTTTAACAGCAAAGGTATTTATTGACAACATTTGAGGCACAGACAGTTCATACTGGGCAAAACTTGCCTGACTTGTTTGTGGAAAATGAGCCATTTATAGCCTTAAGTTCATAGTTAACATCTTCTATTTCCATATTAATGACTGGGTGGAATCTTGGGCAGAGCTTTCCTTTTGGCTTGAAATTTGGGTGGTGATCTCCTGACTTCATCCTTTGGGTGGTCTTGAAGCATCTTCATCACTGTTTGGACTTACACCTTTCCTTTGTTCAATGCCATGACCTGTCAAACTTGTAAAATCATGGATTTAACTCTCCAAAATTTTGGATCTTTCCCATTTCATCCTATTGAAGTGTCCAGCTCGCTTTAATGTGGGGCTTCCNCCAGCTGGCCACAACTTCCCTGATGTGGCACTTCCAGACAGTGCTGAGGTCACCTCTCAGCCTCCTCTTCTCCAGCACAAACACCCCCAGCTCCCTCAGCCTCTCCCCACAGCACTTGTGCTCCACTCCCTTCTCCAGCCTCGTTGCTCTTCTCTGGCCCCGCTCCAGCCCCTCAATCTCTTGCCTCAACTCAGGGGCCCAGAACTGAACATGAGTTAAACAGCCTTGCTGTGTAAACAACATTTTGCAAAGCAGAATTAGAAATTTCACAAAACTAGGCGGTTTTTGGTCCCTTTTCTCTTTCAATGGCCCTGATGACCCACCCTGACTGCTCTTCTCCTCCAGGCACGGCTACAACTTCGTGGTGGTCATCCCCGCGGGCGCCTCCAACATCGACATCCGACAGCGCGGCTACAAAGGGCTGGTGGGCGACGACAACTACCTGGCACTGAAAAACGCCCAGGGCAAGTACCTGCTGAACGGGCACTTCATCGTGTCGGCCGTGGAGAGGGACCTGCTGGTGAAGGGCAGCGTCCTGCGCTACAGCGGCACCGGCACGGCCGTGGAGAGTCTCCAAGCCTTCAAGCCCATCCAGGAACCGCTGACTCTGGAGGTGCTCTCCGTGGGGAAGATGACCCCTCCCCGCGTGCGCTACTCCTTCTACCTCCCCAAGGAGAGCAAGGAGGACAAGTCCTCCTACAGGAAGGAGGGCAAGACCCCTCCGGACCTCAACAACAGCGTGCTCAGCCTGTCCAACCGCCTGGATGGTGGCAGGCCGAGCTACAAGCGCCCCTCCTACAAGTGGGCAGCAGGCGCCTGGGAGGCGTGTTCGGTGTCCTGTGGCGACGGGCTGCAGAAACGCTCTGTCGCCTGTCGCGACTCCTACGGGCAACCCGCCGCCGAGTGCGACGCGGCGCAGAGACCCCCCGACGTGCGGCTGTGCGGAGAGCCCTGCCCCGCCTGGCAGGCTGGACCCTGGTCTCCCTGCTCCAAGAGCTGCGGCCGCGGCTTCAAGAGGAGGGCGTTGAAGTGTTTGGTGCCCACCGGGCGCCTCCTGCCCCGGGAGAGCTGCAATTTTCGCAGGAAGCCGCAGGAGCTGGATTTCTGCACCCTGAGGCCGTGCTGAGCGGGCCCGGGGGTGTCGGCGAGGAAGGGCTGAGCAGCAGGAGGGGAGATGTCCATAGCACATAGCAAGAGGGGGGAAAAAGAAGAAAAAATGGGGGAAAAAAAAATAAAAGGGACCTGGGTGTCAGGACACCACAGGCACCTGGAGAGAGGGCTCCTACCGACCAGGTCGCTCGGAGACAGAGCAGGAACGAACATCTACCTCGAAGCCACCGAATGACACGGGAACCACCGGGGAGGCTGCGGGAGCTGCGGGGGGACAGATGGGAATGAGGAGGGTCATCACTGCCTGCGATGGGGCCACCTACAGGCAGGGAGATGCCCCTCAATTGCACAGCTGAAGCCTCTCCCCACCTTCCCAGGGCCAAGCCTACCTCCCCTCTCCCTGGACTCACCCCACACTCCTGCTAAGTGGGATCAAAAGGATTTACCAATGCAATCACCAATGAGGTGCTGGGACTGAGGCCTCCAGGGCTCGCTGGTGGTGACTTTGTGGTCCCAGCAGCATCCCCGGGCCAGGCTGGAAGGTGGTGGCTTTATTTTCGTTCTCTCCTCATGTTTATGACCTGACCAGTGTAAATGTTATGGTGCTTAACTCTGTATTTTGTTTTAACCTCCTTCCTCCTCTCCTGGTGGGTGCAAACCTGGTGTAGCAGGGCTGGTGTTATTCCCAGTGGGATCTCACCTGCCCCAGGGTTTCCTATGGTGCTTTGGGACGGGGCTGTGTGAGTGTGGGATGCTCCTTGACACCCCTGGGCCAGGGTGGGTTGTAACCCACCCCCCTGAAGGTTTTCAGGGTTCAAAGGGATCCACTGTGGGCCTGAGGTGTGAGGTGTCATTCCAAAAAAAGCAACAAGCAACTGTACTGTAGTGCCCCAGGGTCAGACACAGCCCCACCAGTCACCGGTGCTTCACTCCGCTCTGGAAACGGTGCTCGATGCTCAGTGGGACCAGTATGCCATGCCCAGACATCCCAGTGCCCTCTGGGCCAGGCTGGGATGTTTTCCCTCTCTGTTAAGCCTCCCTGGGGTCTCCTGAGCTCCAGCAGAGCTGGGGGGACTCCCCGGCATCGCTTTGGAGCTGCGGGAAGGGAAGATTAATTTGGGTTTGGGGCTGTCCTGGGGGGAAGGGGCTCAGCAGGGTTCGGAGGGGTAGGAAGAGAGGGAATGTTGAGCCTCTTGCTGCTGCAGGGCATCTACAAGCAGTTTCCCACTCCAGAGTCTTGTGCAAGGGGTTATTTTGCACCTCTGATGTGCCCATTGTGGTCAGAGGCTGTTTTACCTCCCTCCAAAAACCATTTAACCACTGCTTAGTTTCCTTACTCAAATCAAACCATCAGGGACCGTTTAATTTTTTGCTTAATCACTGAGAAAGGTGCTTCTTAATTAAATTAGCTGTGACTGCGAGCAAGCCACAACATCTGGGTTGACCTACACAGTTTTGGGATCATCAAGAAGGGATTTCATGGATGAGACACAGATTTTGGGGAGGCAGAAGATGCTGTCTCAGCAGGTGGAAGCTCAGAGCTCACCCAGCTCAGTCCCATGGAGGTACAGCCTGGAAATGGTTGGCTCCCAAAGGACTCCAGCTGTGGGCAAGATGAGAAGGATGACACCAAACAGGACAGTGGTGGCATGAGGGTTCCCCTGCCAGACCTTCCTACTGCCTTCACAACCCCCCTGTGACAACGTCTGTGGGCTCATCCTGCCTGGATTGATGTAATTCCTTTTTCAACACAGCAATATTTTGGATCTCCAGGCTGCTCCACAGAGCCAGGAGCAGATGTTGTGGTTGCTCTGCACAGCAGGGAAGGGCATTTAACGTTCTGAGGAAACCCCTTCCAGGTCTCCATTCCCATGAACGTGCCATCCATTTTTGGAGGGTTTTCCTGCCGAGCCTGCCACGCTTTCCTTTGGGGACAGAGCTCTGAGGAGCTGCCCTTCAGTGTCCTGCCACCCCCCAGCTGGTTTCCAAGCCACCAAGCAGTTGTCACCCTTGTTCCCAGGGAGGGGAGGGATTCCTTGTGTGCAGTTCTTTTGCCCAGGGTGCAGCAAAAGGACGGAGATGCCGATGGAACTGGCTGCTTTGTGTATACCATGTATACTGAACCTTGATCTCTGCTGTTTGTGCATCAATAGCAACCTGAAATAAAAGTGTATTTAAAGTTACACCTGGTTCCTGGTGGCACCTAGAATGATAGAATGGATTGGGTTGGAAAAGCCCTCCCAGATCATCAAGTCCAACCCTTGGGCCAACTCCAGTCCCGTCACCAGATCATGGCACTCAGTGCCACGGCCAAGCTCAGCTGAAAAACCTCCAGGGATGGGGAATCCACCCCCTCTCTGGGCAGCCCATTCCAATCCCTCAGCACTCTCTCTGCAAAGAAGTTTTTTCTGCTCTCCAACTTCAATTTCCCCTGGCAGAGCTTGAGCCCCCCGTGCCCCCTTGTCCTATTGCTGAGTGCCTGGGAGAAGAGACCAACCCCCAGCTGGCCACAACTTCCCTGATGTGGCACTTCCAGACAGTGCTGAGGTCACCTCTCAGCCTCCTCTTCTCCAGCACAAACACCCCCAGCTCCCTCAGCCTCTCCCCACAGCACTGGTGCTCCACTCCCTTCTCCAGCCTCGTTGCTCTTCTCTGGCCCCGCTCCAGACCTGAAGTCCTGCTAAAGGGCATTTCAGCTCTCAGTGTGATCTCAGCCTTTAAAAGCCTCAGATCATCAACTGAAGAACAAAATTGTTCTTCAGTTCTGACTTGGTTTGTTGTAGGTTAAGAAAGAAACCCAAGAAGAAGCCCAGTGGTGGATCAGCTCCTGTGGGCCCCAAGGGTCACCAACACCAGGATGTTCAATGACCAGGGCTGGTTTGACTCAGGCTGGAATCAGGATGTTCTTTTGTTGGGATAACGGGAATAGAGAGCTAAAGGAATTGCTGCAAACTGGAACAGCACTCTCACATCCTGGAAAAACCAAGGCTGTGTGTTCCTGCTGGAATTCCCAGCACACCCTCCCTGAGTCAGAGCCCTCTGTCCCTGTCCCTTGGGGCCAGCTGTGGATAAAGCCCTTCCTTTTGTGGGACAGTCAGCTCAGGGCTGCCTGATGTCACCCCTCCAGCTCCCAGCAGAGTGTCTGGGATTTGATTTTCCCCGAATTTTTATTTTCCTGTTATGTTTTAATGAGTTGACAAACTTCCTGTGTTTTGTCTGGGGGGGGCAAACTCACTTTGCTTTTCATTATCACACAATGATTTGGGTTGGAAAGGACCTAAAAGATCATCAAGTTCCATGGGCAGGGACACCTTGCACTATCCCAAGGTGCTCCAAGCCCTGTCCAGCCTGGCCTGGGACACTCCCAGGGATGGGGCAGCCAAACCTTCTCTGGGCATCTGCGCCAGGGCCTGCCCACCCTCACAGCAAGGAATTTCTCCCCAGTTTCTCATTATAAAACAGCAAACACAACAGACACGACTGAGCACCTTCCCCCTCTGCAGCTCCTGCAGGGGTAGAAAGGATTCACTGCCTGTGCCTCCCCCACAACAAAGCTCAGCCCAACTATATCCCACCCTGCAAACAGCTTTTCTGGGAACAGAGAGGGAGATTTCCACCTGACACAGCCATAGCTTTCCCCTCATGGGGCAGAAAATGAGATTAAAACCATTCCCTTGCTCCTCCAGCACCAGGTGACAGCCACATTTCTAAACAGATACTCTTAAAAATCATTCAGAGAGATAAAAAACCACCCACCAAGCCCCAAGTATTTACCTGAAAAGAAGGGAAAAAAACTCAGCCCTGGTGCCAGAAACACCCACCTAAAGGGGAAGCTGATGGTGACTCAGTGGGGCTGACCCAAACCTGGCAGCAGGTGGTTGGCACAGGTGGTGTATCTGAAGGTCTGAAACCACAGGAAGGGGGCCCTGGTGCCAAAGGAAGGATGTGGAGCATCATGTGCTGTGTCTTTGGGGAAGGGGTGGCTTTTCCCACTGGAGGTTCTCAGCGTTCCTTGTTTTCCAGCACCACAAGTTCTTGTGTGTTGCTTCCCTTCCCTGTGAATTTGTCCTCTTTGGGTTCTCTGAGGTCTAATAGAAGCCGCTTTTCTCTTCAGGGGACACTGAACCCTCACTTGAATCCTCCATGGAGAAAACATGGAGCTTTGAAACCTCAGCTCTGCTGGGTTTGAACTGGGGCTGAAAACCACAGGGAAATAAATGAAGGTCTGAAAACCACAGGGAAATAAATGAAGGTCTGAAAGGGCAAAGAGCATCAAACTCACCCTTCAGGCCAAGGAGTCATGAGTGTAAACCTCAACTCCTCAGACCAAGGAGTCATGAGCATCAAACTCAACTCCTCAAACCAAGAAGTCATGAGCATCAAACTCAACTCCTCAGGCCAAGGAGTCATGAGCATCAAACTCAACTCCTCAGACCAAGGAGTCTTGAGCATCAAACTCAACCCCTCAGGCCAAGGAGTGATGTCCAGAAGTCTCTGTTTTGGTCCAAACCCATCCCTGGCTGAGCTGGAGGACTGGAGATGGCTTGGGCACATCACACCAAACGCCCTGAAGAACCTAAAACTCCATCCTGCTGTTGGGACCAGCTGCAAACCAGTTTGATTCCATTTATCCTATGCTGGAACTCAAGAAGTTTGGGGGAAAAAAACCCTAAAAATAAGGATTACCTGGAGTGTAATCAGGGAGAGAAACCAGGGGGGTGAGGGAAGTGCTTGTGCCCCATTTGTTGATCTATCCAGGGCTTTGCTGTGGCTGTGGATCAGCTCCATAGGGTTGGGATGCTGCCTTGGTATCTATATATTTTTATACATAAATAAATATATATAAAAATATATTAAAAATAAATATATATATATAAATATAAATATATATGCACACACACACATAAATATCTATTACTGCCATTACTATTAATAATAATTACAATTCCTGGCCTTTGCCAGGAGACAAAAGCAAAACCAGACGTGTGGAACGAATGGACCTAATTGATAACAGATGTCCTGCAGGAAACCTCTCCTGGGAGGAGAACTGAGCTGGGAAGGGCCTGGGAAAATGGGAATGTTCCCTTGGGCTGGGGGTGCAAAGCAGGGGCTGATGTGGGGCAGGGTGGGATATGTCCTGCCCTGCTTTCCTCTCTCTCTTGGTGCAATAATTGCAGTTCTTCCCCAGCCTGGCAGGAAAAAATCCCCCTCTCCAAGCAGGAAAAAGGCCTTTTTTCCCGCTCTGGCACCTCTGGGAATGTTCTGAACTCTGGGTCAGGTCCTCAGGGAAAGCTTTCCTGGTGGGGCTGGGCTGGGAAGGGATGCCAAGCCAACCCCTTGCAGCAGACTAAACTTGCCCTGTTGTCCTCCCAGGCAGCAAACTTGACACATTCCCACAAGCATTTCTGCTGCTCTGGCGTTATTTTATTTATTTTCTTTTCATATTTTTTTTTCCTAATTATACAACACTCTCAGTGCCAAATTCATCTGGCCCAGCCAAGCTCGTGGATTTATGGCAAGAAAGCTCCCACCTCCTTCTTGACCAGCAGCAGGGACAGGATTTTATCTTTTCAGAGGTCTCCAGCACGTATTTTCACTCCTAGAAGTGCCTAATCCTTGGAGAAGTGACGGCAGAAGGAGTGGGACGTCAGCAGCTCCCAGGGAATGAGCTGAGTAAACCAGGCAGCTGTTAAAGATTATAATCCTTACCCAGGAAAAACCCCTTGGAAGCTGCAGCTTTCCAGCAGACTCCTGGGGAAGGGGCTGCCTTTGGATTTAGCCTAATTAATATCAAGTTCAGCCAAGCAAGCCCAAGCTCCCAAATGGTTGTTTAATGGGGCTTGATTAGTTTTTAAAGAGTTTTTTTTATTTCCCCCCCCAACCTGTAAATGAATTTAGAGCCAGTGAAAGGTGTTGGATTGACAGGCCTGGAAATACAAGTCCTGCAGGGACAGCGTTTTGGGGTTGGGAAGGGAACAACACCGTGTGTAATCCAGATGTCAGGGTAATTATTTGCAGTAACAGCTGCTTTTTGCTCTAAATTAAAAAATAGAGACCGTGGGGATTCATCAAAACATCTGAGGCACTTTGAGGTGGCCCAAACATTGGGCATGGCCAGAGCTGGACAAGCAACACTGTCCCTGAGTGTGCTGGTTTAAAGGTGAACAGGCAGGAGAAACAAACCCAACACTAAGAGATTATAAATCAGAGTTACAATTTAATAACAATATCACAATAAATGCAATGGCACAAAGAGAAATTGGGTTTAACCCCCAAACCCAGCAGTGGAACCCAGCCCCCTGGGGCACAAACACAGGGGGGTTTGGTGGCCCCTGTGCTGAGCCCCACGGGGTTCCCCCGAGTCCAAAGGAAAAGGAAGGGCCAAAGCTGTTGGTGCAGATGATGGCACAGTCTGGGCCAGAGTGGTGGGCTCCTCCTGGCCAGGGGCTGCTCCTCCTCTGGATCTGACAAGAGTGATCCCAGAAGTCCCCACACCCCCAGATTGTGTCCCCTGAGGTTTGGGTGGGAGCCCCCAGTGGGTCCCCCAGGGCAGGGAGTTGCAGAGTGGGGGATGTGAGTGTGGGAGTCAGGGGGGATTTTGGACTGGTTGCTGGCCCCTGAGCAGAGCTGAGCCCTCAGGTGGGTGTGGAGGTGCCAAGGAGTCCCTGGAGGGGAGTTCTCCCAGCTCCTCTGCCAGGCTTCTTTCCCAGCCAGCTGCCAGGCTGAGGGCTCAGCTGTGCCCTGGGCAGCTGCTGCCAATGGGCCATTGGGAAGAGTTGCTGGGCAATGGCCCAGAGGGTTTAGAATGCCCAGCTTTGGGCACCCCCACACAGGGACAAACTGGGCCCACCTGCTCAACTGGGACAAAGAGCCACTGAGGCAATTGGGGCCACATTTCAGTGTTCAATTCTATTTTTATTTAAATACTGCACATTTTTCTCAGTCTTTAATCACTGCCTTAATTTTGAGCCAGGACCTCCAGCACCTCCCCGCTGGATTCTGTAAGCAAAGCTGGGGGTTCACTTCTCAAAGCCTTTGGGGTGCACAGAGAGGAGAAAATATCCTCAAAATCTCCCTCCCCACCTCACAGAACGTGGGGATTTCTCGCTGATATTCTCTGTATCATTCAGGATGTTTTCAAAGCACGACATGAAGGCTCTGGAGAGGATAAAAACATCTCTGCCCTAAATTCTGGTCACTGCAGGGACTCAGCACGACAGAGATAATTAAGGATCTCTCTGTTCTCCATGACATGTGTTTTCCAGAAGCAGTTCCACATCCTACAGAAACCCAGGGGTAGGGAAGGACATCTGTCCCAGGGATGGAGGGGAAGGAGCGGTGGGATGAGGAGGAAGGAGCAGACTGAGGCTACTTAAGCCTAATCTATCCAGAAATGTTAAAAAAATCCCAGGGAATTTTGGGAAAAAAGCGATATCCCCACAGCAGGTGTGAAGTGAAATTAGAGAGACTAAAATCCATGTCTTCATCCATCCCCAGATGCCTCCAGGGTTTGGGGAGAAGCAGGATCTGAGGTTCAGGGTCCTACTGGGGGTCAGCAGGGCAGGACAAGGCCTTGATGGGAGTTTTCCCAACTTGCCCATCAACCCTCAGCCTTCAGCACTTCCCCTCGGGGGAGGATTTATTGAGCAGGGAAACAAACACAGGGGAGGATTGGCACTGACAGACAGGGACAACCTGTCCTGTCCCAGAGGCAGGAGGAGAAGGGGTCAGTGGAGAGGGAAGGAAACAAGGAGAAAGAAGGAAAACAAGGGAAACCTCAACAGGGAAGTGTTAATGCCAAGCAGATGTTATCCCACCTGAATCCTGGGATTTTGGGCTTTTCCATGTCCCTGGAGCCTCTCAGAGCAGCCTGAGCCCCTCAGTGAGGCTGTGCCTGCAGAGCCCTGAGGGGCTGCCAGAAAGGGGTGGCAGAGGGAAGGAAAATCCCTTTTATATTGTTCCCAGTGTATAGTTTTGGGGTGTATGAAACAGTTTGACATGTGTGAAGTTTCGAAAAGGAAACCTGTGGCTCAGTCCCTTTAAACTTAATTTTTTTCTGCTTCTTGTCCTTAGGACCATCTGCTCGAGAGCAAGGACATGACACCTTGAATGAAACATGAAGCACAGAGGTAGAAAGCATTTCAGCTGCTCTTTATTTATAAAACCAGTCTGTGTCCAGTATAAATGAGTCTGCATAATTCCTTCCTTCCTTCCTTCCTTCCTTCCTTCCTTCCTTCCTTCCTTCCTTCCTTCCTTC
>VWZD01001052.1:48414-78419 GCA_013396695.1 Sakesphorus luctuosus | reverse complement strand
TTTAATGTTCATTTTTCCAGGGATGGAGCAGCTCATCCCATCCAGGATGCTGCAAATTATGGAGCACCATCTGCTGGCACCTGATTTATTAACTGGATTTATCTGGGAGGGACACAGGATGTCCTTTTCCTGACAGAGCCAGTTCTGCTTTGCTGAACAGCCAAACTGCCCCTCTCCATCTGCTCCAGCTCCTCACTCAGGAGGCTTTTTGTGGGTGTCACACAAGGTTAATATCTAAAATAGATTAAAAAATTGGGATGAAAAAGGGATGGGATGGGCAAAGTGTTCCTAGTGCAGAAGGTGAAGGTTAAATCTGCCTCCAAGGGCAGGAATTCACCCAGAAACCTGATCAATTAAGAGCTTAAACTCATTAAATTGGTGCTGTCCTTACCAAACACAAGACTGAGACCGGGAGATTTTGCAGGTCCCTTGACAGGATTCAGGACTCCAGTCACAAAGGACATGGAGATGTTTCCTCCTGGATGAACCACCTGAATATTTCAGCTCATTCTGAGGCCCAAAGCAGTGACTTCAGGCTCGGGTTTGCTGTTGGTGATTCCTGCTGGCAGCTGCTCCCATCAATCCAGCCCCTGCCAAGTGCTGATTTAGGGCCTGGGTGAGGAAATCAGCACAAAACCCAGCGCTGGGATTTTTCCAAGCAGAGCCTTCTCACAGGGAAGGTGAAAGGTCCTGGGATCCAGCAGGGCAGACGAAATCCAGGCTGTTCTCAGCCATGCCCCACACCCTGCAGGCACAGCTGGCACTGCCTGGTGGCACCACAGAGGGGCTGGCCCAGCTAAATCCATGGAATTGGAGGGATGGAGGTGGTTGGGATGGAATATAAGGGTGTTTTCTGCTGTGGAGGCAACTCGTGCCCACCTAAGCTGGCATTGAACCATTCCAGGAGTGGGATTTAAGCCCAGGTGGTGCCTTCTCCAGTGTGAGATCCAGTTTTTGCCTGTTGTTGCAGAGGGAGCAGAGGGGGATGATGCCCTGTGGGTGGATTCTCAGTGTGGGATGATCCAGGTGGAGCAGGGTGGGATCCATGGGATGATGCCTTGTGGGTGGATTCTCAGTGTGGGATGTTCCAGGAGCAGGGTGGGATCCAGGGCATGATGCCCTGTGGGTGGATTCTCAGTGTGGGATGATCCAGGAGCAGGGTGGGATCCAGGGCATGATGCCCTGTGGGTGGATTCTCAGTGTGGGATGTTCCAGGAGCAGGGTGGGATCCAGGGCATGATGCCTTGTGGGTGGATTCTCAGTGTGGGATGATCCAGGAGCAGGGTGGGATCCAGGGCATGATGCCCTGTGGGTGGATTCTCAGTGTGGGATGATCCAGGTGGAGCAGGGTGGGATCCATGGGATGATGCCTTGTGGGTGGATTCTCAGTGTGGGATGTTCCAGGAGCAGGGTGGGATCCAGGGCATGATGCCCTGTGGGTGGATTCTCAGTGTGGGATGATCCAGGAGCAGGGTGGGATCCAGGGCATGATGCCCTGTGGGTGGATTCTCAGTGTGGGATGATCCAGGTGGAGCAGGGTGGGATCCATGGGATGATGCCTTGTGGGTGGATTCTCAGTGTGGGATGTTCCAGGAGCAGGGTGGGATCCAGGGCATGATGCCCTGTGGGTGGATTCTCAGTGTGGGATGATCCAGGAGCAGGGTGGGATCCAGGGCATGATGCCCTGTGGGTGGATTCTCAGTGTGGGATGTTCCAGGAGCAGGGTGGGATCCAGGGCATGATGCCTTGGGTGTGAACTCTCCGTTTGGGATGATCCAGGGGTGATGCAGGAGTAGGGTGGGATCATCCAGGGGGTGATGCCCTGTGGATGGATTATCATGTGGGATGTTCCAGGGGTGATGCAGGAGCAGGGTGGGATCCATGGAATGATGCCCTGTGGGTAGATTCTCAGTGTGGGATGATCCAGGTGGAGCAGGGTGGGATGCAGGGAATGATGCCCTGTGGATGGATTCTCAGTGTGGGATGATCCAGGGGTGATGCAGGAGCAGGGTGGGATCATCCAGGGGATGATCCAGGAGCAGGATGGGATCCGTGGGATGATCCAGGAGCAGGGTGGGATCCACGGGATGATCCAGGTGGAGCAGGGTGGGATCCAGGGAATGATGTCCTGTGGGTGAATTCTCAGTGTGGAATGATCCAGGTGGAGCAGGGTGGGATCATCCAGGGGCTGATTCTCAGCACGGGTCTCTCTTCCATGGCTGGAATGTGAAACATTCAGGGCTTCAAAGCCCCTCTCCAGGCTGGGCTGTGAGATCCAAGCAAAGTGCAGCCCTAATCCATCATCCCAAAAAAGGGCTGTTTGTGTATTTATGTGAGATGACAGATGGGAGAGACCCAGAGCTGCAAACCAGATGCTTTCCCAAGAAATGGAAAGGACGGGCTGAGGATTCAGAAAGAGGAAAACATCACTGTGGCTCCTGCCTTAAAAATGCCAATTCCCTGGATTTCCACAGCCTGGTGGGCTGGGAATGGCAGCACATCCATGAGCTGTCATGGAAGAGATGAGGGAGAGGAGAAACACAACCAAGGTCAGGCAGTAAATCCGTGCTGGAGTGGGAAGCAGCAGCTGATCATCCCTCTGGAGTGCAGGAGATGTTCCTTTCCTAATTCCCAACTGTTTTTCCAGCAATGGAGAAGTCCTGAAGGGGGTCAGTGAGGCAGAAAGTTTGGAGGAGTTGCAGAAGGCAACATCCAGCACCACTGAGGGCTCTCTGTCCTTCCAAAGAAGGATCCAGCAGGGAGGGAGATGTTTGATGGGGCAGTTGGTCTCTAAACAAGCTCTTCATCCCACATTCCCACTGGATCCTCCCCAGCTGAAAGCAAAAGGCAAAGGACAGCAGAGCTGAAACCCATCCCAAAGTCCCACCGAGCTCTGAGAGGTGGTGATTTCATTCCTGGCTTGGATTCCTTCTTTCTCCCTTTTTTAAAAAATGTTTTTCATTGTTTGGGTTTGGTCATAAGCAGGAAAAGCTGCTCTTATTGCAGCTGGAAATGTGCAGGGAGAGCTGATGTCAGGCAGGTGGAAAGGAAACTCCTGCCTGAGCTCCTGCTGCTCTCCAGCATCTCCTGGGCACGGCCAGAGTCCTTCTTGCCTATCCCAGGTGGGTTAAAATCCATCTGTGTGTTTTTGTAGGGCCTTAAGTGACATCAACCAGCCCCTGGGAGGGGATTTATCTTCCAACCAGCCCCTGGGAGGAGATTTGTCTCCCCAAACCATCCTGAGAGGGGATTTGTCACCCTAAGAAACCCATGGGAGGAGATTTGTCTCCCCAAACTGTCCTGGGAAGAGATTTGACACCCCAAACCATCCTGGGAAGAGATTTGTCTCCCCAATAATCCCCTGGGAGGGGATTTGTCACCCCAAACCATCCTGGGAGGAGATTTGTCACCTCAAACCATCCTGAGATGATATTTGTCACCCCAAGAAACCCATGGGAGGGGATTTGTCTCCCCAAACCATCCTGGGAAGAGATTTGTCACCCCAAACCAATCCTGGGAGGGAATTTGTCTCCCAAACCACCCTGGGAGGAGATTCAACACCCGAAGAAACCCATGGGAGGGGATTTGTCACCCCAAACCATCCTGGGAGGAGATTTGTCACACCAAGAAACCCATGGGAGGAGATTTGTCTCCCCAAACCATCCTGGGAGGAGATTTGTCTCCCCCAGAAACCCATGGGAGGAGATTTGTCTCCCCCAGAAACCCATGGGGAGGAGATTTGTCTCCCCAAACCATCCCGGGAGGAGATTTGTCTCCCCAAACCATCCTGGGAAGAGATTTGTCTCCCCAATAATCCCCTGGGAGGAGATTTATCACCCCAAACCACCCTGGGAGGACATTTATCACCCCAAACAATCCCGAGAGGAGATTTGTCACCTCAAACAATCCTGAGATGAGATTTGTCACCCCAAGAAACCCATGGGAGGAGATTTGTCTCCCCAAACCATCCTGGGAAGAGATTTGTCTCCCCAGCAA
The DNA here is from genome assembly GCA_013396695.1 of Sakesphorus luctuosus. NCBI lineage: Eukaryota > Metazoa > Chordata > Aves > Passeriformes > Thamnophilidae > Sakesphorus > Sakesphorus luctuosus. The sequence continues at coordinate 74,423 of VWZD01001052.1, read as the reverse complement.
TCCCCTGGGAGGAGATTTATCACCCCAAACAATCCTGAGAGATTTGTCACCCCAAACCATCCTGGGATGAGATTTGTTACCCCAAGAAACCCCTGAGAGGAGATTTGTCACCCCAAACAATTCTGAGAGGAGATTTGTCCCCTCAACCCACCCTGAGCGGAGATTTGACACCCCCAGAAACCCATGGGAGGAGATTTTTCTCCCCAAACCATCCTGGGAGGAGATTTATCTCCCCAACCAGCCCCTGGAAGGAGATTTGTCACCCCAAAAACCCATGGGAGGAGATTTGTTTCCCCAAACCATCCTGGGAGGAGATTTATCTCCCCAACCAGCCCCTGGAAGGAGATTTGTCACCCCAAAAACCCATGGGAGGAGATTTGTTTCCCCAAACCATCCTGGGAGGAGATTTATCTCCCCAACCAGCCCCTGGAAGNACCATCCTGGGAGGGGATTTGTCTCCCCAAACCCCCCTGAGATGAGATTTGTCTCCCCAAACCCCCCTGAGATGAGATTTGTCTCCCCAAACCCCCCTGAGATGAGATTTGTCACCCCAAACCATCCTGGGAGGGGATTTGTCTCCCCAACCAGCCCCTGGAAGGAGATTTGTCACCCCAAAAACCCATGGGAGGAGATTTGTTTCCCCAAACCATCCTGGGAGGAGACCAGAAGGAAACTTGAAACCCTTCCCTGGGAAAAGGGTAAATTGCTTTTAAATTTGCAAAAATTTCTTTTTTTTCCCCCCAAAAAAATCTCCCCAGGGACAGAGAAATCCACTGATTTTTACAATTTCCTTCCCTCCTTTGAGTTGGAGCTGCTTTAATAATCCTCACAAGGAGTGAATAATGATTTTAAATATTCCCAGGGGAATGAAAAATATGTAATAACATTCATAGGTTATTTAGTTGACTAATTTCCCCCAGTTTTTGGATGGAGATCTGATGGTCCTGGATCTTAAAGGGGAGATCTGACCTCCTTGGAAATGTGGATCAGGCTGCAAAGAACTAAAAAAACCCATTTTCAAACCTCACCAAAGGCCATCCCTTTAATTGTTGGGTCACTTTTCCCTGCTAATTGCCCCAAATAAATCATCTTTGAATAAATGGAACCACGAGTGGCTTGGCCAGTTGTTCCACTGGAGCTGTGGGGAAGGAAAGGTAAAACTGGGGTGGGGGAAATGAAAGAAACGAAGTTAATAAATATAAAATATCAACATCCTCAGCAGCAGCTGTGCCCCAGTTATGGAGGGAGCTGGGAGGATGTGCCAAGAGCAGGAGATGGGGAAAGGCTGCTTTTAAACACAGTGCATTAAGCTTTTATTCCCTTTTAAATCACATTTTAACCCCCTGGAGAACATGCTGGGCTCAGGGTTTGGGGTGAGTGTCCCCAGGGAAGGGGTTAAAGCCACTCCTCAGTGACTCAGGTGGCCCTGGCAGGTCCCTGTCCCTCCAGCCCACCCTTCCCTGTCCTCCTGAGGTGTCCAAACCCCATCCCTGTGCTCTGTCTCACCTCTGGGAGCTCCATCCCCATCTCAGTGCTGGGAGGTCACCAAAGCAGGTCCCTCCCAGGTGGTTGGATGTCTCCTGGGGTTTATCCTATAGGAACCTGCCCAGCTCCTTTGGGTGTCTCCTGGGATTATAGCATAGGAACCTGCTCAGCTCCTTTGGATGTCTCCTGGGATTTATCCCATAGGAACCTGCTCAGCTCCTTCGGATGTATCCCGGGATTTATCCCATAGGAACCTGCTCAGCTCCTTTGGATGTCTCCGGGGATTTATCCCATAGGAACCTGCTCAGCTCCTTTGGGTGTCTCCTGGGATTTATCCCATAGGATCCTGCTCAGCTCCTTTGGATGTATCCTGGGATTTATCCCATAGGGATAACCACCTCCTCCTCCTCTGGATGTCTCCTAGGGTTTATCTTTATCCCATAGGAACCTGCCCAGCTCCTTTGGGTGTCTCTGGGGATTGATTTAATAGGATCCTGCCCAGCTCCTCTGGATGTCTCCTAGGGTTTATCTTTATCCCATAGGAACCTGCCCAGCTCCTTTCGATGTATCCTGGGATTTATCCCATAGGGATAACCACCTCCTCCTCCTCTGGATGTCTCCTAGGGTTTATCTTTATCCCATAGGAACCTGCCCAGCTCCTTTGGATGTATCCTGGGATTTATCCCATGGGAATAATCTCCTCCTCCTCTGGATGTATCCTGGGACTTATCCCATAGGATCCTGCCCAGCTCCTCTGGATGTCTCCTGGGGTTTATCCCATTGGAACCTGCTCAGCTCCTTTCAAAGTCTCCTGGGATTTATTCCATAGGATCCTGCCCAGCTCCTCTGGATGTCTCCTGGGGTTTATCCCATAGGAACCTGCCCAGCTCCTTTGAATTTCTCCAGGGGTTTATCTTTATCCCATAGGATCCTGCTCACCTCCTTTGGATGTCTCCTGGGATTTATCTTTATCCCATAGAAACCTGCTCAGCTCCTTTGAAAGTCTCCTAGGGTTTATCCCATGGGCACCTGCCTTGCTCCTGTGGATGTATCCTGGGATTTATCCCATAGGATCCTGCTCACCTCCTTTGGGTGTCTCCTGGGATTTATTCCATAGGAACCTGCCCAGCTCCTTTGGATGTATCCTGAGGTTTATCCCATGGCTACCTGCCCAGCTCCTCTTTCCCATGACAGAATCACCCCCTGGAAGGTTCCTGTTCCTTCTTGAGCTGAGGAATTGCTGAGAATTATCCAGGAATTACAAGATTTGGTTACTTTGACAGCATAAATCAGGATTAAAAGGTTGCAACGTGTTCCCTGAGTGTCCCCACCTGGCTGGGACAGGACTGTGCCACCCCAGACCCACAAGGTGCCACCCAAGGGGAGGTGCCACCCTGGGAATAAGAAGCAACCCATGGATGTGTCCTGCCTGAGGATGGGCAGATGGACACGCTGTGGGTGGAAAGAGCTCTTGGCACATCCATAGCCTGGCACTTCTTGGGGGTTTTGGTGAGTGGTTTGGGTGGGAAGAGGTGACAAAGGGGCAGTTTGGGTGGCAGAGGGACATGGAAGGATGCCCAGGCTCCTTGTCCTGCTCCACCAGCCTGTGTGAGAGGGGGGCAGGTCCACAACCCACCAGAAAGTGCAGATTTACAGTTAAAAACTGGCCCTTTTGGTTTGTTTTGTTTTTCCAGCTGGAAAGGGAACGAGAAGGGAACATTCCCACGCAGCAAACACCGAATTGGCCTTTTTTTTTTTTTGCTTGCTTTTAACTTGTGATTGAGCTGAGCTGCACCAAGTCCCTTCAGCTCCTTGAGGGCAGGATTCCCTCCCTTCCCAGTTTCCATGGAGAGGGCTGAGCCAAGCCAAAGGCAAAGCACTGGAAACTCCCCCCAAACTCCCCCCAGCAGCCCTGTCAAACAGCCCATTAGAAAGCCCTTCCATGTGTTTCCCATTGCCTGGAATGGTTTGAATCAATGGCCCCTGTGATTTATCACCTGTTTGCTGTGGATGGTTCAGTTCTGCTCTCCTTGGAAAAGGGGATTTGTGTGCACAGTCAGAGAGGGATGGGGGAGTTTTATTAACAAAAACCCCAACATCACAATCATCAAACAACCAATTCTGCCCCTTCTCCCAGTGTAAATGTCCCACTGAAATGATGTGATTTGGATCTTGAAGGGATTTTTAGCCTTTGGCAGGGTGGGAAAAGGAAAGCCTTGCTTTGATTTTGGGGAGTGGGAGGTTGGATGGAGCTGCTTGGCCATTCCCAGCAATGCCTGAGGCTGTTCCCAGGGGGAAATCCAGAGCTCTGGGGCTGTTTCCTTTCCCACTGTGCTGGGAGGGAGGGTGGCAGGAGGGAAGGGAGTGCCTGGATGGCACAGGAGAGGGGGAGAAGGAGGAGAAATCCAAACTTGCCTCGAGATCTCTCAGTGTGTGATGTGATGTCGACCCACCATTGATGACACCTTGAGGTGCTCCGGTGACATTTGCAGGTGGTTCTGGTGGGAAGCAGAGTCTGTCCCTCTGTCCAGAGTCCATCCCTCTGTCCAGAGATGTGGCTCTTCTCCATCTTGCCCACTGCTCCAAATCCTCCTTCCCTGGGTGCCACCCCCTGTCTGTTGTCCAGGTATCCCGTTGCCACCATGGAAAGGGGGTGGCTGGTTAAACAGGAACAGGTTGATGGGAAAACACCCAGAAAGTTTCATTCCTGAGCCCCTTGGGGACATCCCACAGGAACAGCATTCCCACAGGGACAGCATTCCCACAGGGACAGCATTCCCACAGGAACAGCTTTCCCTCAGGAACAGCATTCCCACAGGGACAGCATTCCCACAGGGACAGCATTCCCACTGATGTTGGGGCCATATCCCTGCTCCCCCTTCACGGGGCTGGGAGGGGGAAAAACACACCTCGATCTTCCAAGAGCTTCCAAGCAGGGTTGGTCCCTCCCACTGGGACAGCCTGAGCATCCCCAAGATGTCCTGGAGCAGATCCCTCTGAGCTTCAGCTCCTCCCAGGAGTTTATCTCTGACATCTCCTTGGCTGCCAAGCAGGTGATGGGGGAGGATTCCCAAGCTGGGATGGCCCAGGGGAGGATTCCCAAGATGGGATAACCCAGGGAAGGATTCCCAAGCCGGGATGGCCGAGGGATGGATTCCCAAGCTGGAATGGCCTGGGGGGATGCCAGTGGGTGATGGGGCAGATTCCCAAACGGGGATGGCCCAGGGTGGGATGCCAGTGGGTTATGGGGCAGATTCCCAAGCTGGAATGGCCTGGGGGGATGCCAGCGGGTGTTGGGGGCGGATTCATGAGCTGGGATGGCCCAGGGGTGGGTTCCCAAGCTGGCATGGCCTGGGGGGATGCCAGTGGGTGATGGGGGCAGATTCCCAAGTTGGCATGGCCGGGGAGATGTCAGGGGGTGGTGGGGGCAGATTTCCAAACTGGATGCCCTAGGGTGGGATGCCAGTGGGTGATGGGGGCAGATTCCCAAGTTGGCATGGCCGGGGAGATGTCAGGGGGTGGTGGGGGCAGATTCCCAGGCTGGCATGGCCTGGGGAGATGCCAGGGGGTGTTACACTCCTGCTGATCTCCTGACTGGGATATGCGAGGCTGATTGGGAATTCTGCTCGTTTATCCCACACTTTTATCCCACATATTTATCCCACACATTTCTCCCACACATTTCTCCTGCACGTTTCTCCCACCCAGCCCCCCAAGCAGCTGCTGGCCTCGAAGGTGGCTGCACCTCTCCACACTCCACATTCCACCTTCCCTGCCAAGACTGGGGGAGAGAGGGAATGAATAAAAGCTGCTTTCCCATCATTAAGGGATGATTGGAAAACCTTGTGGCTCTCTCAGCCAAGTGGGGAGAGGTACCAGCCCCTCTGAGACCCAAAAAGGTGGGTTTGGGGAGGGACTGGGGAGCCTGGGGGTGAAGATCATGCTCAAAAGGGCTGGAAAGGGAGATTTGTGTGGGATTCCAGAATGGAGAAATCTCCATTCAAGGGACAACAGAGGGTTGTGGGCGCAGCCAAACCCTGCCTGGCACAGGGGGGGATCTGCCCATCTCTTTGGATCATTCAGAGCACTGGAGAAGGTCTCCTCTTTTAAAAGTCAAAGTCAGATTTGTGCCTCTTGCTGCAAAGGAAAGAGGGAGTGGCAGGGGACACACCTCGGGATCCTGGGAATCAGAGCCCCTTCCCTGTGGAATGGCTGGAATTGCTGGAGGGGCTGTTTTGTTCCAAAACTGCTGTTTTTATTGCCTGGGACTCTGCAATCTGCAAGGAAGGAAATTGGCCTCAAGCAGCAGGGAAAATAAAAAAAAATGGACATTTCCCAGGAATTTCCAAACATTTTCCCACCCTGGGAAAACATGGCAAGGGGCAGGGGGGATGTGAGCCCTGAGGCTGCTGCACTGCCCTAACCCCTGAGAGCCCAGAGGGAGACCAGGGCTGAGATCCTGCAGGAGGAGCAGGGATGCTTTGGGAACTGTGCTGGGTTAAAGGGAAACCTGCAGGAGAAACAAACCCAACACAAAGAGATTATAAATCAGAGTTACAATTTAATAACAATATCACAATAAATGCCATGGCACAAAGAGAAATTGGGTTTAACCCCCAACCCCAGCAGTCTAACCCAGCCCCCTGGGGCACAAACACAGTGGGGTTTGGTGGCCCCTGTGCTGAGCCCCACGGGGTTCCCCCAAGTCCAAAGGAAAAGGAAGGGCCAAAGCTGTTGGTGCAGATGATGGCACAGTCTGGGCCAGAGTGGTGGGCTCCTCCTGGCCAGGGGCTGCTCCTCCTCTGCATCCAAGGAGTGGTCCCAGAAGTGCCCAAAGGCCAAGATTGTGTCCCCTGAGGTTTGGGTGGGAGCCCCCAGTGGGTCCCCCAGGGCAGGGAGTTGCAGAGTGGGGGATGTGAGTGTGGGAGTCAGGGGGGATTTTGGACTGGTTGCTGGCCCCTGAGCAGAGCTGAGCCCTCAGGTGGGTGTGGAGGTGCCAAGGAGTCCCTGCAGGGGAGTTCTCCCAGCTCCTCTGCCAGGCTTCTTTCCCAGCCAGCTGCCAGGCTGAGGGCTCAGCTGTGCCCTGGGCAGCTGCTGCCAATGGGCCATTGGGAAGAGTTGCTGGGCAATGGCCCAGAGGGTTTAGAATGCCCAGCTTTGGGCACCCCCACACAGGGACAAACTGGGCCCACCTGCTCAACTGGGACAGGAAGAATCCTCCAGTTTTCCACCCCCTGTCCCTGGAGCTGCTCCTTGGGAAGCTCCTGCTCTGGGTTTCAGCTCAGCCTTGCACTGGTGACCCTGTGAAGCCACAGAGAAACCACAGACACCTCGTTTTGGGGCTGTGGGATTCTCAGCCTGTCAGCAAGCTCAGCTCCCTGCTCAGGGTCCTTGGACCTGTTTCATACAGCAGAGCTGCTGGTGAGAAGTTTCCTGGGAAAGCCAAGTGGTTTCATCAGGTAAAAGGGGAAAATGAACCTTTGGAAGGAGGGCAGAAGGAGGCAGGGAAGGTTGGCAAGGCAGGAGGGAGTGGGGCTTGCAGAGAGGGATGAGCTCTGTGAGGAGAAGCAGCTCAGGAGGATCCCAGCCAGAGATGTGCAGGGGATGGATCCAAGATGATCCAGCTGGGATCCAGCTCAAGGGGGAAGCTTTTCATCAGGGCACCCCTTACTGTCCCCACACACTGAGGTGTCCCTGCCCAGGGCAGGGAGTTGCACTAGATGAGCCTCAAGGTCCCTCCCAACCCAAACCATTCTGTGATTAAACCCCATCCAAACCTGGAGTCCAGTCACTGTTTGGATGTTTCACTTGGAAAATGTGGCATTTAGGGGTCTCTTCCCCAATTTAGGGAGGGTGAAATTCTGCAGCAGGTTGCATGAACTTCCTTTGCTTGCTGAGCAGGTCTCTGCATGCAAACCAGAGCTGCCCAAGAACTGGAAGCCTGCAGAGATCCATCCCAGGAGCTCCCAAAGGGTGTTTGTGCCCCCTGGAACCTGCAGGGAATTACGGACATGCAGGAGCAGAGCCGGGATTGGCTTTGCAGGGGGAAAACACCCAACTGCTGGAAAACATGAGGAGCTAAAGCTGCTTGATCTGCAGGTCCCCCCGTGCGGGTGGGACTCTGTGCAGGTGGGAGCGATGGCAGAACTGGAAGCCTGCAAAGATCCATCCCAGGAGCTCCCAACTGGCCACAGGGTGTTTGTGCCCCCTGGAACCTGCAGGGAATTACGGACATGCAGGAGCAGAGCCGGGATTGGCTTTGCAGGGGGAAAACACCCAACTGCTGGAAAACATGAGGAGCTAAAGCTGCTTGATCTGCAGGTCCCCCCGCTCTGGTGGACTCTGTGCAGGTGGGAGCGATGGCAGAGGGTGTTGCTGGACTGGAGCCTCGTGATCTCAGCGCCTGAAACAGCCTCAATTAGGGCTAATCAGCAGGTAAGCACCGCAGCCCCCACCCCTGCTCCGCTGGGAGGGGAGTTGCCCTTTCTTCGAGGTTCTCCTTTCGCTGTGGGGGTTTTGCATTTGATTATGTTTAATGGGTTATTATTTCTTCCCCCTCTGGCTGTTTGCTTGAGGAATGTGTCCCCTGGGAGCCCCTTTCTGATGGCCAGACGGGATGACATCAGAGGGACTCGGAGGGATGATGATGATGGAAAGGCAGAGCTTTATTTCTTAATAGCAGACTCTGGCAAAACACAGAGAGGGGCTGAAGTCACTGGAGAGAAACACGGCCTGGAGCTGCTGGGGACAGANAGAAGGAGGAAAAGGAGAAGGAGGAAAAAGAGAAGGAGGAAAAGGAGAAGGAAGAAAAGGAGAAGGAGGAGGAGGCTGCTCTCCCCACCTGGGGCACCAACACCCCCTCACTGGCCACGTGTTGCTCTCCAAGGGCATGGAATGACAGGAAAAGAGGCAATGGCTTCCCACTGCCAGAGGGTGGGGTTAGATGGGATATTGGGAAGGAATTCCTCCCTGTGAAGGTGGGCAGGCCCTGGTACAGAGAAGCTNAAGGAAGAAAAGGAGAAGGAGGAGGAGGCTGCTCTCCCCACCTGGGGCACCAACACCCCCTCACTGGCCACGTGTTGCTCTCCAAGGGCATGGAATGACAGGAAAAGAGGCAATGGCTTCCCACTGCCAGAGGGTGGGGTTAGATGGGATATTGGGAAGGAATTCCTCCCTGTGAAGGTGGGCAGGCCCTGGTACAGAGAAGCTGTTGATGCCCAATTCCTGGAGGTGTCCAAGGCCAGGTTGGAGCAACCTGGTCCATGGAAGGTGTCCCTGCTGCTGGCAGGGCATGGAATGAGGTGGATTTAATGTCCCTTCCCCCCCAAACCAGTGTGGGATTCTGAGGTTCTACCCTTTTTCGAAGCAAAGGGGCAGGAGCAGCAGAGGGTGGGGATGTCCTTGGGCTGTCTGAGTTACCGTTTCCCAGGGGAGTTGTGCAAGTCTCTCCTCCACCCAACTTTTTCTGTTCCATCCATGCACTCCACGCTGGTGCTGCTTTCTCTCCACCACTCTGAGAAGATCTGAGCCCTCATTTGCAAAGGGGAATTCTGTGCCCTGAGCATTTCTCAGCCTCATCCCTCACCCCATCCTGGCTGTCAGAGGCTTAGCCAAGGTTGTCCTCCCTGAGGGAACCGGGACAGCTCACTCAGGAACTCCTTCCAGTTTCTGATAATTTGGTGTTTGCTTTGTCCTCCTCAAAGCCACTTGTCCCCACTGCAAACTTTGCACATTCCCCTTCCAAAGCCAAAGTTTGCTGGTGTTTCCAGCCCCTCCCTGCCAGGCTTGGAGTGTGTGATGGAGTAGAACACACCAGGCCTTTGCTCACCTCTTCCCTTGGAACAATTTCTCCCTCTGGAGCTTTCCCCAGGCTGTGCCTTCAAGAGGAAGATCTCTCTGCTCTGCTTGGGGTGTTTCACAGCTCCTGGATCCTTGTTTTCTCAGCATTTCTGCTGATTCCTGCTGCTCTTTCCTCGTGTCAGCATCTAAAAGCAAGAGGTTGAGGAGATGGTCAGATAAACCCTTTTGGATGTGGGCAGAAGACCAAGAAATAAGTGATCAAAAGTTCACAGTTGCCTCAATCCCTGATTACAGACATTGCAAAAATCCAATGGCTCCCTGTCAGAACCCCTAAAAAGTCTGAAACTAAACTAAAAGCCATCTAAGGCTGCAGTTCCATCTGGCTTCCAGTTTTCTCCTCACTGCCTGCTCTTTTTAAGTTGCTCATAAATTCTTTGGATAAAATTCCTTTGGAGCAAAGTTTCTGTGTTTGGACATTCCTCAAAAGTACATTTAGGAAGAAAAAATAAATAGAAAAACTTGAGAGAAGGGATTTGGCCATTAAAAAAATCCTGTCCTGGCTTCACTTGCCACAAACCAGTCCCCCCACATTGCTCAGCCAGTCTGCACCAGTATGGAAACTGGAATGTGATGGTGATGGTGTGAGACCTTCAGAGGGGCTGAGTGAGGGACTTGGATCTCCTTCATCCCAGCTCTTTCCTCTTGCACTTTTGCAGAGCCATGGCCAATCTCAGGTTAAAAACCTCCAGGGATGGGGAATCCACCCCCTCTCTGGGCAGCCCATTCCAATCCCTCAGCACTCTCTCTGCAAAGAAGTTTTTTCCCATCTCCAACTTCAATTTCCCCTGGCAGAGCTTGAGCCCCCCGTGCCCCCTTGTCCTATTGCTGAGTGCCTGGGAGAAGAGACCAACCCCCAGCTGGCCACAACTTCCCTGATGTGGCACTTCCAGACAGTGCTGAGGTCACCTCTCAGCCTCCTCTTCTCCAGCACAAACACCCCCAGCTCCCTCAGCCTCTCCCCACAGCACTTGTGCTCCACTCCCTTCTCCAGCCTCGTTGCTCTTCTCTGGCCCCGCTCCAGCCCCTCAATCTCTTGCCTCAACTCAGGGGCCCACAACTCAACACAACACTCAAGGTGTGGCCTCCCCAAGGCAGAGGCCAGGGGAAGGCTCACTGCCCTGGGCCTGCTGGCCACGCTACTTTGGATCCAGGCCAGGATCCCATTGGCCTTCTTGGCCACCTGGGCACACCTGGGCACACCTGGGCACACCTGGGCACACTGTTGGCTCCTCTTGAGCTTCCTGTCCCTCAGTCCCCCCAGGTCCCTTTCCCCCTGGCTGCTCTCCAGCCACTCTGTGCCCACCCTGAGCTGCTGCAGGGCTTGGGGTGGCCAAAGGGCAGGACCTGCACTTGGCCTTGTTAAACTCCATCCCATTGCAATCAGCCCATCTCTCAAGTCTATCCAGACTTCCCTGTGTGATCCCTTCCTGCTTTCTTCTCTCCTGCTCCAAATTTGCAAAACAATAGGGAATGTTCCCACCCTGCCTGCTCTGGTGCCGGTGGGTTCCCACTGTCCTACAGCTCCTCATCCTCTGGGAATGGAGTCATCAGACAAAACACCTGGAAGAGTCCCCAAAACCAGACAGCAGGAGCTGGGTGAGCACCTCCTCCTCCTGCCAAACCCACAATTCCTGGAGCCAGCAGTGCCCAGAAACGTTGCCCAAGAGCCAGGTTATTAATAACTGCAGCAATAATGGCCAACACGTGGCTGTGCCTTGGGCTTTCCAAGTGCCTTTCCCGCATTTGCACCTCCTGGAGTGATAAGGAGCGGGTGGGGTCAGTGTTTCCAACAATCCCAGATGGAGGAGTCAGGATTGTGCTGGTTTAAAGAGAAACCTGCAGGAGAAATGAACCCACCACAAAAGAAGATTATAAATCAGAGTTACAATTTAATAACAATATTACAATAAATGCAAAGGCACAAAGGCATTAGGGGAGCTCCCTCTTCTGATAAGGGTGACCTGTACCAGGTGCTACCTTGGTGTTTGCAGGGTTAATCCTCCAGGAAAACAATTTGGGATGTCATGGGAGCTGCTCTGGGCTCTGAGGAGGAGGAGGAGGGCTCAGCACTTGGCCAAAGTCAAAAGAGATATGGGAGAGGAGCTCAGGCACTGGCTGGGAGAACAAGGAGCAGATGATGATGGAGCTGAAAATGTGCCACGTTTGGCTGGAGCTGTCAAGGAAAAGAGATTGATGTGGTGTCAGGGTGGTGGAAGAGAAGAAGAACAGAATCAAGAGGGTGTAGCAGGTTCTCTCTCTGCTTTGCTCCACTCCAGTTCCGCCCTTGGGTGGGTTTGGGTCTCTTTGGAGGGAAGAAACTGGGAGTGAAGTCAGAGGCAAAGCCTTAGAGAAGTTGTTAGCGCTGAAAGAGTGCAAGAAATTGGTGCATAATCCAACATTTTCCTGCCATCCCTGCCCACCTTCCCTGAGTCTTCCCTCCCAGCAGCTCCTGGGAGTGCTGATCCAAGGGAACCACAGGGCTTGGTGCTGTTCCTGTTGCATGGGATATCCCAGGGCTTGGTGCTGTGCCCTTTGCATGGGATGGATCAGGAGGAACAGCCTGGGATGTCACAGGGCTTGGTGCTGTGCCCTTTGCATGGGATGGATCAGGAGGAACACCCTGGGATATCCCAGGGCTTGGTGCAGTTCCCACTGCATGGGATGGATCAGGAGGAACAGGGATGGATCAGGAATAACAGCCTGGGATATCCCAGGGCTTGGTGCTGTGCCCTTTGCATGGGATGGATCAGGAGGAACAGCCTGGGATATCCCAGGGCTTGGTGCTGTTCCCGTTGCATGGGATGGATCAGGAGGAACAGCCTGGGATATCCCAGGGCTTGGTGCAGTTCCCACTGCATGGGATGGATCAGGAGGAACAGGGATGGATCAGGAGGAACAGCCTCGGATATCCCAGGGTGCTGTTCCCATTGCATGAGTTGGATGAGGAGGAACAGCCTGGGATATCCCAGGGTGCTGTTCCCATTGCATGAGTTGGATGAGGAGGAACAGCCTGGGATATCCCAGGGCTTGGTGCTGTTCCCATGGGATGGATGAGGAGGAACAGCCTGGGATATCCCAGGGCTTGGTGCTGTTCCCGTTGCATGGGATGGATCAGGAGGAACAGCCTGGGATATGACAGGCCCCAACCCGTGATCTGGGGAGGAATTCAAAGTCTGGCTTATCAGCAAAAAAAGAAGCAAGTTAAGCTTAAAACAGCAAGGCTCAGCTCGTGCTGGAGGATGATTTATTGAGAACCAGGGACTTTGGAGACAGAGAGAGGGACAGGAAGCCACAAACCCCACATAGAGGCTGTCAGAGTTCCAGTTGATAATCCAACACGGGTGGCTGAGGAATCATCTGGGATTCATCACAAGGCAGAGAGGAGCAGCTGCTCCTGTGGCCAGGAGGCAAATCCAGGTCCTGCCCCACCCCTGGGTGTCCCAGGCTGGGGGGCAGCAGAGGGAGGTGGCAAATCCCAGGGCTGCTCACCCCTGGCTCTGAGGGGAGCTCACAGCATCCTCCCTTTCTGCACTTGGTCCACCTCAGCCAGGCAGAAATAATTCCTTTCATTAGCTCATCATTTATTACAACCAGGCATCTCTATTATAAATAAATAGCTAAATATAAAGTCTCACCTAAACCAAGGCAAATGACCTGCAGCAACCCCTTTACCTGGCAAGCTTTATACAAGATCAAGACAAAAATTCTGGATAGAAAGTGAAAACAATTTATCAGGAACAAGGTGCTATTTTTGCAAAGCCTTTTGATTTGGAAAAAAACCCTCCCTTTTTCCACTAGGAAGTTGTTTTATCCCAAAACCTTTGGCTCATACTTAGAGAAAGCACTGCAGGAGTTATTAATGAGCACTAAAATCTGAGGATGAAAACATCCAGGCTCACACTTCCCTTTCTGCCAAAGGATTATATCCATTCACAAAAGGGAGGGGAAAACCTCACCCTCCAACCTGGTCCCATCAGCTGGGCTGGAAATATTCAGCAAATAAATATTCAAACAAAGCAGTGAGGCTGCATTTATTCTTTTTGTCATTCTCATCAAGGCCTTGCATTTGAATAAAGTCCCTGGAAAAAGGTAAAAAAGTGAGATTCCCTCGAGGGCAAAGTCACAGCTTGGATTTTAGGTGGGTCCCAAACAGGTAAAATGTGTTGATGAAGTCAGAAATTATCATGGGAGCACCGAGAGGGGAAACCTTCCCTTCCTTCCCTGCTGGGGAGGGGGTTGTAGGGCCACAAAACTCCTGTGGGGCTGGGAATGTGCTGGGCAGGGCTTTAATCCCTGCCAGGGCCAGAGCCTGGGAGAACAGCTGGGCACAGCTGCTGGCATTGGATACCCAACATCTGTGGCCAGAGCACTGTGGGATGGGGGTGGGTGCCGGGGACAGCTGGGAAACCTCCCCTGGGAGGAGGCAGCTGCTCCTTGGGGGGGCTCCTGGCACTGCTGCCCCCCTTTTTGGCAGCCAAGTACCAGGCTGGGGTGGGTTCCTGGGAGCTTCCAGCAGTGCTGCTTCCCAAAGCAGGCCAGGCTGAGCTGTGAGGGGACATCCTCCTTGTGGGACATCCCAAATCCATGGGGGGACATCCTTCTTGTGGGACATCCCAAATCCATGGGGGGACATCCTTCCTGTGGAGCATCCCAAATCCATCAGGGGACATCCTCCCTGTCGGGTATCCCAAATCCATGAAGGGACATCCTCCCTGTGGGGCATCCCAAATCCATCAGGGGACATCCCAAATCCATCAGGGGACATCCCAAATCCATCAGGGGACATCCCAAATCCATCAGGGGACATCCTCCCTGTGGGGCATCCCAAATCCATCAGGGGACATCCCAAATCCATCAGGGGACATCCTCCTTGTGGGACATCCCAAATCCATCAGGGGACAACCCAAATCCATCAGGTGCCATCCCAAATCCATACTCACAGGGGTGGGTTGGCTCACTGCCCATCCCAAACCCTCTCCCTCCCTGTGGGACATCCCAAATCCACACTCACAGGGGTGGGTTGGCTCACTGCCCATCCCAAACCCTCTCCCCTTGCAGGGCTGGGAACTGGGAGCACTGGGTGTAGCCAGCTCTGCTCCTCCTCAGCTTCACAATGTCTTTTAGTTTCAAACCCCAAAGCTCTGCTCTCCCCACCAGCTGCTGTGGTTTTATCCCATCAGGAGGCACTGGTGGCTTCCAAGACATCCCAGTTCCCAAGAGGAATGGGGTGAGTTGCCATCTGGGGGTTTGGGGACTTGGGGAACCACTCCTTGGATGCAGAGGAGGAGCAGCCCCCAGCCAGGAGGAGCCCACCACTCTGGCCCAGACTGTGCCATCATCTGCACCAACAGCTTTGGCCCTTCCTTTTCCTTTGCACTCGGGGGAACCCCGTGGGGCTCAGCACAGGGGCCACCAAACCCCACTGTGTTTGTGCCCCAGGGGGCTGGGTTCCACTGCTGGGTTTGGGGGTTAAACCCAATTTCTCTTTGTGCCATTGCATTGATTGTGATATTGTTATTAAATTGTAACTCTGACTTATAATCTCTCTTGTGCTGGGTTTGTTTCTCCTGCAGGTTTCCCTTTAAACCAGCACACCAAGGGGAGCTGCTGAACATCCTGGTGAACACAGACCCCAAATCAGCATTTTTTTACCTCCTGCTGTACTGAAGCTGTTGGGGGATGTTGGCAAACACTCTCCTCATGGTCTGAGAGCCCCACAATGGTTCTCTGGCACTTTCCCAAGAGGAAGCAGAGAACAGGCTTCACTCCCTGTCACCACACACTTCACCTCAAGAGGTTTGCATGAGAAACCACTCACACCTGAGAGGAACATTCAGCCCCTCCAGCCTGGCAGTCCTGAGTCACAACCCTGCCTGATGATGATGGTCCCAACTTCTGGGAAGCCCTGGATCATTGCAAGGAGAAATGGAAAGCCGCAGCTCCCAACTGATTCCTTATCAGACCAGGAAACTCAAGCTGAGTCTTGATAAACTCCAGATAAATGAAAATCAGCTCCCCTGGTTTAATCCTTATGAACTTGTGATGAGTGGAAAAAAGTTCCTCTACTTAAATCCAGGCCTTTTCCATCTCTAAATGGTGATTTGGGACCCCTCCTCATGCCTTTATTATTAATTTGGGGGGGGTTTTGGTGGATTTTCATCTTGCACTGATAGAGCAGCCACTGCCAGGGCTCACCCAGGACTTGTGTTTGTGAGGGAGGGATCCAAGTCAGGTGAATTCACCAAGGAAATAAGAGCCCTCCAGACCCTAAAGCTCTTCTGCCTCCTGAATTCCCAAATCCCTGGCAGTGGGAAGCAAGAGGCCTCAGCACCCCCAGGAGCAAAGGGCTCAGTCCCCACGTCCTGAGCAGGGCTGACATCAGTTCCTCCCGGTTTTATTGACGTGGCCTGATTTTGTTTTAATTACCTCATAAATCCTGCAGCACTTCAGGGTTTTAATAAGCCTCCTGCTTTCCTCCAGGTCAGCATTGAGTGCCCCCAGCTCCCCCATTTGCTTAATCACCAAACACTACAAAATGCCTTTCCTTGCACTGATGGGGCTTAAAGGAGGAAAAATGACTCAAAATTCAAGTTGCTTTGTGGCCTTTCTTGCCCCTTCCACCCCTTGGTGCCAGCAGGAACCCAAAAAGGGGGAGATGCTCTGAAGAAACAACCATCCTTCCTGCTCTGACCATTCCAGACTCCAACTTCAGGGAGTGGAGTTTTATCAGACCCTTTGGAATTGTCCTCCAGGAGAGTGGAGCAATGGGAGGTTGAGTTTAAAGCTGGAAAAGAGGAGAAGTGTCCTGGTGGGTGGTGGGAGGCAGGTGGAGCTTGGCTTGTTTTATGGCCATGAGGAGCAGGATGAAGCTCCAGGAGGGCAGGGCTGGTCTGAGCCACTGGCTGGGAGTTCCAGGGAAGCTTTCCCAGGAAAACCAGGGCATGGCTGAGCACAGCATGGAGACAATCCCACCTCACGCTGCTGATGTTGCCATCACACAAACCTGTTATCAGAGCACAGATCTGGCCAAGACAGAGGATATTTTCCTCCCCAGACAACCAGGCAGAGCCCCCAGGGCTGGAGCCACCCTCTGCTCAGGGCTCCAGAATTCCTGTGCTCTGCTCAGGGCTCCACACCAACCTCTGCGGCAGCTCAGGGTGGGCACAGAGTGGGGAGAGCAGCCAGGGGGAAAGGGACCTGGGGGGACTGAGGGACAGGAAGCTCAACAGGAGCCAACAGTGTGCCCAGGTGTGCCCAGGTGTGCCCAGGTGTGCCCAGGTGGGCAAGAAGGCCAATGGGATCCTGGCCTGGATCCAAAGTAGCGTGGCCAGCAGGCCCAGGGCAGTGAGCCTTCCCCTGGACTCTGCCTTGGGGAGGCCACACCTTGAGTGTTGTGTTGAGTTGTGGGCCCCTGAGTTGAGGCAAGAGATTGAGGGGCTGGAGCGGGGCCAGAGAAGAGCAACGAGGCTGGAGAAGGGAGTGGAGCACAAGTGCTGTGGGGAGAGGCTGAGGGAGCTGGGGGTGTTTGTGCTGGAGAAGAGGAGGCTGAGAGGTGACCTCAGCACTGTCTGGAAGTGCCACATCAGGGAAGTTGTGGCCAGCTGGGGGTTGGTCTCTTCTCCCAGGCACTCAGCAATAGGACAAGGGGGCACGGGGGGCTCAAGCTCTGCCAGGGCAAATTGAAGTTGGAGAGCAGAAAAATCTTTGCAGAGAGAGTGCTGAGGGATTGGAATGGGCTGCCCAGAGAGGGGGTGGATTCCCCATCCCTGGAGGTTTTTCAGCTGAGCTTGGCCGTGGCACTGAGTGCCATGATCTGGTAAAGGGACTGGAGTTGGCCCAAGGGTTGGACTTGATGATCTGGGAGGGCTTTTCCAACCCAATCCATTCTATCATTCTATGAATTCCTGTGTTCTTCTCATGTCTCCAGAATTCCTGTGCTCTTCTCAGGGCTCCAGAATTCCTGAGCAGCACAAACCCAGCAGGCAGCAGCACTTGGGAACAGCAGGTTCCACCAGAAGCCACAGAAACTGTGGCACTGGTGCCCTTGGTGCTGTTTGGGTTGGCTGAGGACACCATGGGGACAGCACATCTGACAGGATGGCCCAGCTCTCAGTGCTCTGCAGCCCTGGGAAATGCACATCCTCCCTGCAGGGAGGGCTTGGCTTTGTCTGGGAGAGCTATTCCAGCTGATGGTTTCATGCTTGGTGCATTCCAAGCTCTCCAGGGCACGTCCCAAAGGCAGGAGGTGAGTTGGGTTTGGTGGAAAGGACTGAAAACTCACAGTTTGGAGAGTGGCAGAGGGCAGAGGGCACCACCTGGTGTGATCCCCGTGGGGTGGGGGTGGCTGTGCCCACCAGCAGCCACTCCTGAGCCTGCAGAGACACACTCTGAGCACTGTGGGGTGAAGCCAAACTGCTGCACGTGGGTCTGAAGGGCAAAGCTGGTGCTGGTGGCACCACCCTGACCTGTCTCCTCCCTCTGCTCTGAGCTCTGGTTCTCTCACCCTTTGGGAGAACACAAGCCCAGCACAGAGCCCTTCCCTGTGGCCCAGGGTGGGCAGTGGAGAAGGGCAGTGCCCAGGGTGCCCTCCCTGCCCCCATTGCATCACCTGGGTGGGAGCTGCAGGGAGGACAAGCAATACAACCCCCTCAAAAAAAGATCCTCTGAATAAGGACAAGCCCTTCTGAGCTGCCAGTCCCACCAGTTACTATACTGGGGGAAAGGCCACAGGGCTCTGCTGGGGCACTGGAGCTGCTGGCAGGTTGTGTTTGTGCAGATGAGAACAATTTTCCTTCGCTTGTGCTCTTGACAGACCCAACCTGGAGGCCTCCAGGACCTCCTGCCAACAACAACACCAGGGTGGGATGGGAGCAGAGCTCTTTCCAGCAGAGCTGTCAGCTGGCCTGGGGGCTGCTGGGTCCACCATCCTTCATCATCCTCAGCCTGCAAAGGCAAATGTGACATCACACAGGCAGACCCCCAATAACCCACCCTGGAGGGCTCACACCCACCTCGGTGGTACCCGAGGCCAAGGGGATGGGCAGCAGGGGCTTGGCATTTGCCATGGGGGGAGAGATGCCAGGAGGTTGGGGATGCACAAATACCCACAGGCAGGGGGGGATTTGGAGGGGCCAAACCTGCCCTGCCCATGAGAGAGCCAGGCTGGAGCCTCCAGCGAGCCTCTGGTAACACTGGGAAGGGACAGAGCTCCTCAGAGCCCTGAGATCTCTGGAGGAACAGAAACAACACAGGGGACACAGGACAGAATCCCAGAATATCCTGAGTTGGAAGGAAGCCATGAGGAGCATCGAGTCCAGCTCCTGGCCCTGCACTCCGAGAGTCTCACCTGAGAGACAGGGACTGGAGCAGACAGGCACCAAGGGACACTCTGGTGGCCCAGGACACAAAGCAGGAGCTGCTCCCCTGCCCCAAACTGTCTCCATCCCTTCCCACTGTGCCCTGGCACAGGTTTCCCTCTCTCTGAATTTTCAAACATACCTAAGAGTTGAGTATTTCACGTGCTGGGGCTGAGTGATTTCAGCAGCACCTTCAGTGCCAAAGGAGAAAACACATTTGGAGCTCTGAAAGTCGGTGAGAAGTTCAGAGAGACCTGAGAGCGAATCAAACCACAGCAGGGACAGAGGCAACAACAGAGAAATTCAAAAGAGAGCCCTCCAGGTTTTTAGAGCCTGATGCTGAAGAGGCAAATCATGATTTGTGGGTGCCCAGAGATGGAGAAGTGGAGCCCATCTGAAAAGGGAGTGAATAAATAAGGCTCTGTATGAGGCCTGGGGAGATAAGTTGAAGGGGAAAAGCCAGACAGGGTTTTTCCAGCTGAATAGAGTTTTGCCAGACAGCATTTTGCAGTTTCAGCTAGATGAAAACACTTATTCAGAGCCCTGAAATGTTGTGTTTCAGGAGGGTTAGTGCCTTGTGCTGGGCCTTGAACCCTCTCTCCTTTTCACTCTTAGTTGTCAAGACAAAAGGAAATTCTTTTTTTTCAGGTGAATTCCAAACTTCTCTATTTAAAGATGATCCCAACGGTCAGAAATGTTTGAATTTCTGATAGAATGGAAATTCTTTCTTTCTTTAACACCCTCTGTGTTCTGCTGGGGGGAATTCCTTGGGGGGGGGGACTGAGGGATTGTGGAGCATCTCCTGTGGGAATCTCCTGCCTCAGTTTCCCCATGGACAACACAAGGATGAGGATCAAGAATCCCAGAATGTGTTGAGCTGGAAGGACCTACAAGGATCATCCATTCCAACCCTCAGCCCTTCACAAGACCATCACCAGGAGTGTCCCCGGAGCATCATCCAAACCCTCCTGGAGCTCTGGCAGCCTTAGGGCTGTGCCCACTGCCCTGGGGAGCCTGGGCAGTGCCCAGCTCTGGGTGAAGAACCTTGTCCTGAGATCCAACCTAACCCTGCCCTGAGACAGCTCCAGGCCACCATAAAATCCCAGAATCTGCTGAGCTGGGAGGGATCATGGAGTCCAACCCTCAGCCCTGCACAGACCCATCCCCAAGAGTCACCCCCTGTGCCCCAGAGCATCATCCAAACCCTCCTGGAGCTCTGGCAGCCTTAGGGCTGTGCCCACTGCCCTGGGGAGCCTGGGCAGTGCCCACCACCCTCTGGGGGAAGAGCTTTTCACTGAGATCCAACCTGAGCCTGCCCTGATAACTCAGGCCCTTCACTCTCCCAGCCCTGGCATCTCAGAGGGTGCAGAGGGATGTGCCACCTCCCTGGCTGCTGCCCATGAGCACTGACCCCCTGTCCCCACCCTCCCTATGGGCACAACTCCCCCGTGGTGCCCCAAATGCCAGAGCCCAGCCATGACCCAGGTGTGGGGGGCACTGGTGGGTGAGGGCAGAGGCAGAGCTGCCCTGCCATGAGATCCCCCACTGTTCTCCACAAAGAATACCCCCTTGTCCTGCCCCACCAGCCCCCCTGCCCAGGGGTCTCAGGGGTTAAACCCATCCCTCTGGGGCCAAGGGGGGAGACAGGGGCGATGGCACCGTGCCAGGCAGCTCCAAAAGCCAATTCCCTGCTGGGCAGCACCAAGGGACACACTGGGGACAGTGCCAAGAGAGTGCCAGGGGGTCTCCCATGTCTGCCTTTCCCATCACATGGGTGGGATCAGCAGCATGTCCTGCTGAGCTGGGCAGGCACCAGGAGGGCTCTGCCTTCAAGCTGTGGCAGGAGTTTATTTTTCCAGCTCAAATAATTTAATTTAATTCAGTGGAAAATAATTTTTTGTTGTTTTTTTTTTTCTCTTTTCTCAACCTGTCTTCTCCTGCAACCAGCCCATCCCTGGGAATGATCAGCTGGATGGGAACTAAGCTGGATGGCAGGTCAAGGCAGGAGGCATGTGAAAACCCAGCCTTTATGTCATTTATTTTCCTAACAAGCATAGCTGGGGTGGAAGGGCTGGTTTTCTTCTCACCACCAGAAACCTAAAGCCCAAAATGTCATTGCTAATGGAATTTATTATTCCTGATGTCAGAGCAGATATACAAGAGGGGGGACATGTATTTCCAGCTTCTCAAAGCCCAACAGGCAGAGTGGCAAAGGTAGGGCAAGGTGAGAAATGATAAAAATAATCAGGTAGCAGGTCCAGGGACTCAGGAAAAGCCTCTCCTGGGGAATGTCCTTGTACAGCAAATGCACCAGTTGGGATTCTCATGGGATGGGGAAAGGCTGGATATCCAAACTTATCTCATGGGATGGGGAAAGGCTGGATATCCAAACTTATCTCATGGGATGGGGAAAGGCTGGATATCCAAACTTATCTCATGGGATGGGGAAAGGCTGGATATCCAAACTTATCTCATGGGATGGGGAAAGGCTGGATATCCAAACTTATCTCATGGGATGGGGAAAGGTTGGATATCCAAACTTGTGGGTTTTCTGGTGTCTCCTGAGCAGCAGAAATTAATGTGGGGAATAAAAACCAGCTTGGAATTCTTTATAACGAGGTTGGCAGTTACACATTATATTTAACAGGATAGTTATCTTGTGTTAAATGCTGGTATGATTAAAAACATATTTATACAGAATTAACAGCTCTGGAACTGCCACATGTGTGCTCTGAGGTGGCTGAACCTCCCCCAGTGTGTTTCTAATCATCTCCACAATAACCATGTTAATAAAGCAGAATTAAAGGCACGTTGGGTGAGGTGGAGCCCAGTCTGCACCTGCTGGGGTTGAGCAGAGGGGAGGTGGGGAGGGACAAAACCAGGCAGGAATGGGAGATTTGATGGAGAAATAACTGCCCTTGGAGGAAATCCAGGGGTGTGGGACCATGTCAGGAAGTGCCACTTCCCTGGGTCACATCCGACCACGGGTTGTGGTGCCAAGGAGACAATCCTGCCCCATCCTGAATTTCCCACCTGCTGAAATCCAAGTGATGCCAAGAGAGAATCACGGAATGGATTGGGTTGGAAAAGACCTCCCAGATCATCAAGTCCAACCCTTGGGCCAACTCCAGTCCCGTCACCAGATCATGGCACTCAGTGCCACGGCCAAGCTCAGCTGAAAAACCTCCAGGGATGGGGAATCCACCCCCTCTCTGGGCAGCCCATTCAAATCCCTCAGCACTCTCTCTGCAAAGAAGTTTTTTCTGCTCTCCAACTTGAATTTCCCCTGGCAGAGCTTGAGCCCCCCGTGCCCCCTTGTCCTATTGCTGAGTGCCTGGGAGAAGAGACCAACCCCCAGCTGGCCACAACTTCCCTGATGTGGCACTTCCAGACAGTGCTGAGCTCACCTCTCAGCCTCCTCTTCTCCAGCACAAACACCCCCAGCTCCCTCAGCCTCTCCCCACAGCACTTGTGCTCCACTCCCTTCTCCAGCCTCGTTGCTCTTCTCTGGCCCCGCTCCAGCCCCTCAATCTCTTGCCTCAACTCAGGGGCCCACAACTCAACACAACACTCAAGGTGTGGCCTCCCCAAGGCAGAGTCCAGGGGAAGGCTCACTGCCCTGGGCCTGCTGGCCATGCTAGTTTGGATCCAGGCCAGGATCCCATTGGCCTTCTTGCCCACCTGG
The DNA here is from genome assembly GCA_013396695.1 of Sakesphorus luctuosus. Lineage (NCBI taxonomy): Eukaryota > Metazoa > Chordata > Aves > Passeriformes > Thamnophilidae > Sakesphorus > Sakesphorus luctuosus. The sequence continues at coordinate 52,037 of VWZD01001052.1, read as the reverse complement.
GCACACCTGGGCACACCTGGGCACACTGTTGGCTCCTGTTGAGCTTCCTGTCCCTCAGTCCCCCCAGGTTCCTTTCCCCCTGGCTGCTCTCCAGCCACTCTGTGCCCACCCTGAGCTGCTGCAGGGCTTGGGGTGGCCAAAGGGCAGGACCTGGCAAAGTGCAGAAGCCCTTTGGTTGGGAGTAAAGCATAAAAGCATCCAGGACAGGCTGCTGGGGCTGCTCCAGAGTTTTTCCTGCACATCCATGTGGTGGATTCCTCAGGCAGCACCACGAGCTGCCACTCCAGCCCCGCTGCCAGGATGGATGTGGCACAATGGTACCTGCTGGGAGCAGAACACCCTGACACAGAGAAGCCATTGAGCAAAAATAAACACCCAGACAGAGCTGGGAATGTTTATTTTCCAAGTCCAGGCCATCCAGCTCTGTTCCAAAGAGCTGTTTATAGCAGATGATTAATGAGACACAGATTGTCTTTAGCCCTGATGGACGTGGCAGTCCCAGGGGGATGAATTTGGGCTGAGTGTCCCACTGTCTCCTCCCACCTCTGTCTGCAGCCACCACCACTCTCATCAACCTGGAGAACTGATTTTTCTTCATGTTTCATGCAAACAAAATCAAGATTTTATCCCAATATCTGCCCTGAGCAATCAGCCCTCCCAAGGTTAGAACCTCTGATAAGAAGGGAAGGGAGTCTGAGCTGCAGGAGAAGTGAAGGGTCAGATCAAACACCAAAAATAAGAGAGATAAGGGAGGAGACAACTTGAGTCTGGCCTGCCCAAAACATGCTGCTCAATTAGGGGACAGAGGTGTGAGAGGACACACGTGGTGATGCTCAGGAGTGCAGCAACCACCAGGTGCTACACCCAGACACAAACCCAGCCTAAACCCACTGTGGTGCTCAGGGCACACTCCTGAAGGACACAGGGCTGTCCCTGCTCCAGAAAATGTGACTTTACACCCTCAGCATCCCCCATATATTTTTTCCAGCTCAGCCCAGACACAGAATCACGGAGTGGTTTGGGTTGGAAGGGAACTGAAGATTACCCAGTTCCACTTTCCACTAACCCAGGATGCTCCAAGCCCTGTCCAACCTGGCCTTGGACACTCCTAGGGCTCTGCCCAACCTGTGCCAGGTCCTGCCCATCCTCACAGGGAGGAATTTCTCCCTAATATCCCATCTGTCCCTGCCCTCTGGCAGTGGGAAACCTTTCCCTGTGGCCTGGCACTGGCGGGGTGGGTGGCACAGCCCCAGCATCACTTGGGATTTGTGTTTCTCCAAAGGGAAGGGCCTTAAACTTGAAGGAGGACGGAGACACCAGGCAGCAGGACAAGGTTAGAAGGACATTCTGGGGCCACCACAACACACTTGAGTTCTTCCAGAGATGAATGGCCCAGAGGCTCCTGAGGCAGCAGGAGCCAACAGGGAAACCCCAATGGAACATCTCACAGGAATTAGGGGTGTTCCCCTAAGAATGAAACCCTTAAAGGTCCCCTCCAGAGCACTCTGCGTTTCTGAAGGGGGCTGGAATCAAAGCAGCTGGAACATGTCACTGCACAAAGCCTTTGCCTCCCCCCAGAGCACAGGGCAGGAGCAGTTGACACATTTCTCCAGCACTCAAAGCTCCAACTGAAAAGTTGCCATTAACATTAAAAGGGAAAAAATGGCTTTTTAAGAACTCCATACATTTCTGTTTCTTTCCCCTTCCTTTCCTTCCTTCTGATTCACCCCTCTGATATTTTCCTTGGACTCCAAGCCTAATGCATTCATCCTTCTTAGCACATTTTTGGGCTCTTTCCACCATTGTTCTTGGAAACTTTTTTTTTTAAGGACATATATTTAGATATACAACCTGGTCTCCCACGTTTAAAAAGTCCTGCCTTGGGCTGGAAAGGGAAAAGCCCCAAAGAAAGGGAAGTGAGGCCAAGGATGACAAGGGGACAGGGACCTCCAGGTGCCAGCAAAGGGGGTGTGTGTGGCATTTGAGGGCTCTGCCTCCAGCATGGAGTGTCTCCCCTAAGGGTTGATGGTACAAGAGGAGGGGTGGTGGTTTGAGCTGTCCCCCATCAGGGGGGAAAACTGGATTTTGGTGCAGCATTTTGGCTCCTCATCATCCCTTTGTGCCTCTCCCAATCACCCAGCCTGGCCTGAGAGGGACACAGGCACATCCTTAAATCATGTAAATGTCTGTATCACTCAAATATGTGTATATCTCACTCAAATAATTATATAAATTACTCCAATATATTTGCAGCAAGGCCCTGGGGAAGGGTTGGTGTTGCTCAGGCCACTGACACCCCAGGCTGGTTCCCTGTTTGGCAAAGCTGGGACCATCCAGGTCTGGGGTTGTTTAGCCTGGAGAAGAGGAGGCTGAGAGGTGACCTCAGCACTGTCTGGAAGTGCCACATCAGGGAAGTTGTGGCCAGCTGGGGGTTGGTCTCTTCTCCCAGGCACTCAGCAATAGGACAAGGGGGCACGGGGGGCTCAAGCTCTGCCAGGGGAAATTGAAGTTGGAGAGCAGAAAAAAATTCTTCACAGAGAGAGTGCTGAGGGATTGGAATGGGCTGCCCAGAGAGGGGGTGGATTCCCCATGCCTGGAGGTTTTTCAGCTGAGCTTGGCCGTGGCACTGAGTGCCATGATGTGGTGACGGGACTGGAGTTGGCCCAAGGGTTGGACTTGATGATCTCAGAGGGCTTTTCCAACCCAATCCATTCTATGATTCTATGATTCTTCCAGGTGCCATTGCAGAGGGTGGGCTTGGCCAGGGTGGGCTTGGCCTCCAACCACCTCATTTTGCTCAGCCTGCACCCAAACCAGCTCAGTTTGAAAAGGCAGGTCCAAGAAGCACTCCCAGGCTTTGCATAAACACACTCCAATAATCTTCCCCAAGAATTTTAATATGCAGGGAGAGCTGCCTGCCAGGAAATGCATTTGCACTCTCAGCTGCCATGGAACAGCCCTGCACTGCTGCCCAGCACCAGCAACACCCTCTGTGCCCCTCTGCCAGCTCTTCCTCATTCCCTCTTCCCAGGAATTGTGGTGCCCATCTGAAAACCTTGGCAGGATCCCCTCATTTGGGGTGCAGCCCCTTCCCCTCCTCATCCTGCTCCTGCACTTTTTCCTTCACCTCTTCTGTGGTTTTGGGGGGTTTAAAGGCTGAAATTCATTTTTTCCCCCTTTCCACCTGCTGAAGGTGCTGCTGAAGGGGCAGTGGGGAGGGAAGGGTGGTTTGAGGGCTCTGGGAACACCAGGGGGGTTTGCTCACCAAAGCTTTCCTTAAACAGCAGAGATTAAGGGATCGGAGCACGTTTCCTTCTGGCTGTGGCATTAAGCAATTAAAGGGATTAGGGAAGGGCTTTACCATCCTCTGGCACATCAGGGTTTGGGTTATGCCAGAGGCAAAACACCCACTTTGATGGATTCCAAACCTGGAGGATTCCTTATGGTGGGAATGGGATTTTACAGCCTTTATCCCAACAGCTGAAAACACTCTGGCTGTGACCACCTTCCAGATGCTGCTCCAGGACATCCACAGCCGGGTACTCCTGCTGGCCCTGGGGATGGGGGGATGGATGGATGGAGGATGGATGGATGGAGGGATGGGGGGATGGATGGATGGATGG
>VWZD01001052.1:28650-41142 GCA_013396695.1 Sakesphorus luctuosus | reverse complement strand
CCTTTTTAGGCTGGTAAAGACACAGATAATTCCAAATTGGAGGTGACACCTTTTTTTTTAGGCAGGTAAAGATGCAGATAATTCTAAATTGGAGGTGGCACCTCCTGGGATGGGGTCAGGATTGATGGGAGGTGGTTCTGGGTTGGGATGTTTGATGTCACTGGCAGGGAGGGGATAATTCACAGTTTAAGCTCAGCTTAAGTGAAGCTGCTTCTCCAATCAGGAGGTTGGGTGGGAAATACCCAATCCAGCTTCCCCTCCCCCTGATTCCAGCCAAGGATCTGAATATTCCCATGAATTTGCCCTGCAGATAATCTCACCTGGAGGCTGCTCTGGGCAGGGCCTCCTCCAGCTGCCTCTTGGACTCTTCCCAGCTCAGCATTGTTTCATCTCTGCTGTCCTGGGGAACCCAAACTTAAATCCTGCCTTTATTATCCCAGGATGGTTTGGGTGGCAAAGGAACTGAAAGCTCATCTTGTTGCCATGGGCAGGGACATCTTCCATAGCCCAGGTTGCTCCAAGGGAATCCATCCTGGCCTTGGACACTCCCAGGGATTGGCACAGCAACCTGTGCCAGGGCCTGCCCACCCTCCCAGCCAGGAATTCCTTCCCAATATCCCACCTATCCCTGCCCTCTGGCAGTGGGAAGCCATTCCCCTTGTCCTGTCACTACATAACCTTGTAAAAGGTTACCAAAGGCTTAACCCACACAGGCAGGGCTGGAGAGGTGAAACAGCTCCAGCTGGGAGTTGATCCAGGTTTAACCTTGCCCTGCTTTACTAGCATAGCCCAGGGATCCATCCATGTGTTCATTTACCTGGAGAGGTGAAACACCTTCTCAGTTTGGAGTTGATCCAGGTTTAACTTTGCTCTTCCACAGCCCAGGGATCCGTCCATGTGTTCCTCTCCTGAACAGGTGAAACACCTTCTCAGTTTGGAGTTGATCCAGGTTTAACCTTGCCCTGCTTTACTTTCACAGCCCAGGGATCCATCCATGTGTTCCTCTCCCTGGAGAGGTGAAACACCTTCTCCAGTTTGGAGCTGCCTGAGGTGTAACCTTGCCCCGCTTTACTTGCATAGCCCAGAGATCCATCCATGTGTTCTCTGGAGAGGTGAAACACTTCCAGTTTGGAAGGTTTAACTTTAGTCTCCCACAGCCCAGGGATTCATGTGACCCCCTCCTTGGACAGGTGAAACACAGTTTGAGATTGATCCAGGTTTAACTTTGGTCTCCCACAGCCCAGAAATCCATGTGTTGCCCTCCCTGGACAGGTGAAACACAGTTTGAGATTGATCCAGGTTTAACCTTGCCCTGCTTTATTTCCACAGCCCTGGAATCCATCTATGTGTTCCTCTCCCTGGAGAAGTGAAACATCTTCCAGTTCGGAGCTGATCCAGGTTTAGCTTTGGTCCCCCACAGCCCAGGGATTCATGTACTCCCTTCCCTGGACAGGTGAAACACCTTCTCAGTTTGGAGTTGATCCAGGTTTAACTTTGATCTTCCACAGCCCAGGGATCCATCCCTGTGTTCCTCTCCCTGGACAGGTGAAACACAGTTTGAGATTGATCCAGGTTTAACTTTGGTCTCCCACAGCCCAGAAATCCATGTGTTGCCCTCCCTGGACAGGTGTTTACTTGGACAGGTGAAACACCTTCTCAGTTTGAAGTTGATCCAGGTTTAACTTTGATCTCCCACAGCCCAGGGATCCATCCATGTGTTCTCCTCCTTGGATACGTGAAACATCTTCCCAGTTTGGAGTTGATGCAGGTTTATCTTTGCTCTTCTACAGCCCAGGGATCCATCCCTGTGTTCCTCTCCCTGGACAGATGGAACACCTTCTCAGCTTGTAGTTGATCCAGGTTTAACTTTGGTCTCCCACAGCCCAGGGATCCATGTGTTCATCTCCCTGGACAGGTGAAACATCTTCCAATTTGGAGTTGATCCAGGTTTAACTTTGATCTCCCACAGCCCAGGGATCCATCCCTGTGTTCCACTCCCTGGAGAGGTGAAACACCTTCTCAATTTGGAGTTGATCCAGGTTTAACTTTGGTCTCCCACAGCCCAGGGATCCATGTGGACACCTGGCAGGGTCTGGCCCCATTTCCTCCTCCCAGGCTGCTCCACGTGCAAGCAGAGAGCAGAGGGATGAAGCAGGGGGAGGCCAGGGCTGCTCCCCAGCTGTGCCAGCCCTCCTTGCCCACCTGCAAAGGGCACCCCATGAATGGCACCATTGAGCTGCCTGGTCCTGAGCACACCCTCAGGCTCCAAATCGCTGCACCAACGATTTGTTTTGGATGCCTCCAGGCCAAGTTTCCCTTGTTTTCATCTTCCCAGCAGCTCCCAGCCACAGCAGAATGCTCTTCTCCTGCCAGCCTGGACAAAAAAACAGGAAAGGGCTGGAAAAATCACCCCAAAAACAGTGGCAGGGCATTGGCACACTCGGGTTTGCTGCACCACCGGAATATCACAGATATCTGGAGCCTGAAAATGAGGAATAAAGCCAGGCTGGGCTTATTCTGGGCACACCTGAATGCCATTTCCCCCTGGATTCTCAAATAATCCAAAAATAACCCAAACTCAGGCTGGTTTTGCAAACAGCTCCAAAAGGAAACAATTTGGAGGGAGGAAAAACACCCCCCCTTGAACTTTTTCAGCCCATCCAGGCACAGTGTTGGTTCCTCCACGGTTTTCCACCTCCAAGGGGATTGCCACTTTGGAATTTTCACCTTTTAAATTTAGTGGAGGGAATGGGAATGGAAATGGAAACCAAAAAAATCCCCCAGGGACCGACCCAAGCCTTGATTTGATAAGAAACCCTTCAGATTTTTTACTAGCTGAGAAAAATCAACAGAATTATTTGGACTGAGCCACAAGCACTTTCTTAATTATTAAGCCTGCAAACCACAGGAACCGTTTAGTCACACAGGTCAGGCTTTGTGTGCCGGACCTGGGAAACCTGGCACAAGGCAGGATTTAGAGGCTCCTTAAAAATTCTGTCAAGCCAAAGTTTTCCAAAGGGTCCTTGGGGAGGTTTTTAACTTTCCCTAAAGAGCTGCAGATGCCACAGAGGGGTTTGGTCTGGAGCTCACTGAGATGAAGCATCAGCTCTGGTTTATAACTCAGTTTTGAAGCTGTTTGCACACTGAATTTGGGGATGTGGGAAGCACAGAGGGGTTGGGAACTGAGCTCTGCTCATCCCTGTCAGTGTGACTCCGACTCTTCCCTTTGCATCTGGTTTAAAGGTGAACCTGCAGGAGAAACGAACCCAACACCAAAGAGATTATAAATCAGAGTCACAATTTAATAACAAGATTACAATCAATGCAATGGCACAAAGAGAAATTGGGTTTAACCCCCAAACCCAGCAGTGGAACCCAGCCCCCTGGGGCACAAACACAGTGGGGTTTGGTGGCCCCTGTGCTGAGCCCCACGGGGTTCCCCCGAGTGCAAAGGAAAAGGAAGGGCCAAAGCTGTTGGTGCAGGTGATGGCACAGTCTGGGCCAGAGTGGTGGGCTCCTCCTGGCCAGGGGCTGCTCCTCCTCTGCATCCAAGGAGTGGCCCCAGAAGTGCCCAAAGGCCAAGATTGTGTCCCCTGAGGTTTGGGTGGGAGCCCCCAGTGGGTCCCCCAGGGCAGGGAGTTGCAGAGTGGGGGATGTGAGTGTGGGAGTCAGGGGGGATTTTGGACTGGTTGCTGGCCCCTGAGCAGAGCTGAGCCCTCAGGTGGGTGTGGAGGTGCCAAGGAGTCCCTGCAGGGGAGTTCTCCCAGCTCCTCTGCCAGGCTTCTTTCCCAGCCAGCTGCCAGGCTGAGGGCTCAGCTGTGCCCTGGGCAGCTGCTGCCAATGGGCCATTGGGAAGAGTTGCTGGGCAATGACCCAGAGGGTTTAGAATGCCCAGCTTTGGGCACCCCCACACAGGGACAAACTGGGCCCACCTGCTCAACTGGGACAGCATCCCAGGCTGGGATTTGGGAATTGGCAGGGAAGGAAGTGGAAAGGGGCTTTGAGTGGCCCCCAGAGGTGGATGAGCAGCTCCACAGGGCTGACATCACCCACCAATCTGGGCTTGGCTTAAGCCTGAGGCTGGGCAGGTCTAGGGACTCATTCTGGGGATGCTGCCAAGGGCAAACCTGCCTGGAATTGCACCCCAGGGATTGGGATGAAATGCTCCAACAGCCTCCAGAACAGCCCTGGAACAAGCAGGGATTCCAGGTAAATCCCCAAAAGGTTGGAAGGGACCTTAAAGCTCAGCTAATCCAACCCCCTGGGACTCCTTCCAGCAGCACAGGTTGCTCCCAGTCTCATCCAAAAATAATTTCGAGGTAGCACCTACAACCAGGAATCATTTTTAATTATTATTCGTTTCTTTTAATCATTATTGCCCTTAAAGTGGGTTTGCCCAGTCAGAAAAGAAGTTAAAACATGGAAATTGGGACCCAGCTGGATTTCCTTGGAAAAAAATAAGAAAGGAAAGAGTTCCTGGGTATAATTTGAGAGCAGCTTTTCTGCTGAACATAAAAGGTTTGTGACCTCAGTGGTTAAAGCAGGGGAAGGAAAAAAAAATAAAGCAGGAGAAACTTGCAGTTTGGGTCAAAAGTAAGTGACTCTTGGGAGAGTTTTGAGGAGAAAAAGCCAAACATAAATAAAACTGGGTCAGCTTAATATTTTCACTGATTTAAACCAGTGTTCTGTTTCGCTTTGATTCATTCTCTTAATTTGGTAGTTTATTCTTTTCATTTAGCAGAACATTTTCTTCTCTTAATTTGCTCAATTCTTGAAAATCCCCATGTACAAAAAGAGAGGTCAAAAGGGTTTATTTTGAAAAATGTCGAAGCAAAACATTTCTACATCAAGAAAAAAAAAAAAGAGCCTTTTTTTCTGGCCAAAATGTACTTGCCAAATGAGGTTGGTATTTGTGAGTCATTTCTGCAGCACATTTTTCAGTGAATTTACTATTTGTCAGGCAGAAAAAAAGCAAAGTTAAACCTTCCCCTAATGAGAGCACGTGTGTGTTGGGCCCACAGGAATATATTTAGGAAGGAGAAAAGGCCTTGGAAAGATCTTGCACTTGTTGGGCATCGATTTCTGCATCTCTCCCTGCACAAATTGGGGGTAAAATGGAGGTACAAGGAGGAAATCCAGGCACACTCCCCCCCCTTTTCCCTTCCTACAAATTTTTCTCCATCAGGACCTGGAGAAGCACAAACCAACCCTGTGGAGCAGAGGGATTTTAGTTCCATATCCCAGCAAATGTGCTTTTAGGTCCATTGAAACTTCGGAGTGGGGCACAGTGGATGGGATTGGTGGTGTTATTTCCAGTGCTGGTGTTTCTCTTCCACCCATGAGGAGGATCTTCATCTGTATTTTTTCCTTTCTCTTTCCCCTTCCCTTCCCTTCCCAAACCTTACAAACCTTCCCTTCCCAAACCTTCCCTTCCCAAACCTTCCCTGACCAAGGGCCCACTTTGTGTCCAGCTCCCTGCTCTTGCCTCCACCAACCATTCATCCTTCCTCCAAATCCCTCTCCCAGAGCTCCAGCTCCACCAGGATTTACTGAACCCCCCACAGCTCCATCTCCACCAGGACATTGACTCAACCACCCAGAGCTGCATCTCTGCCAGGATGGACTCAACCATCCACAGCTCCATCTCCACCAGGACTGACTCAACCACCCACAGCTCCATCTCCACCAGGACTGACTCAACCACCCACAGCTCCATCTCCACCAGGACTGACTCAACCACCCACAGCTCCATCTCCACCAGGACTGACTCAGCCACCCACAGCTCCATCTCTACCAGGACTGACTGAACCACCCGCAGCTCCATTTCCACCAGGATTCACTCAACCACCCACAGCTCCATCTCCACCAGGACTGAATCAACCACCCACAGCTCCATCATCTCCCCCAGAATGGACTCAACCACTCAGAGCTCCATCTCCACCAGGACTGAATCAACCACCCAGAGCTCCATCATCTCCACCAGGATTGACTCAACCACCCACAGCTCCATTTCCACCATTGACTCAAGCCCCCAGAGCTCCATCTCCATCAGGATTTACTAAATTACTCAGAGCTCCATCTCCACCAGGATTGACTCAACCACCCACAGCTCCATCTCCCCCAGGATTGACTAAACCACCCACCCTCACAGGGTTAATAAAGGCAGCAAAACTGGAGGTTCAGCTGCTCTGAGCAGCAATTCCCACTCCCCCGAAGCTCCCCCAGCTCCAGCAGCGCTTTGGTCCGCACTGAATGATTCCCGGAGCTTCCCAGGGTGGCTGTTTTCCCTCTCCCCGTGGGGGCAGGCTCTGAATGCACCTGCCTGTGCTCGGGGTTTAATGATGAATAAACCCGAATTAGCCGTGAAATGCTCACTGGGCACCGTGATCTCATCAGGCATTAACGGAGCATGAGACAAGCGTAGCAACGAAGCCAAACACAGCGAGCTGGAGACAACTCCGGCCAGGGATGGACTTCCCAAGGCAGGAGACAGGAATGTCTCTCCTGCAGATAAGAGCAGGAGACATCAAAGAGGTTGGGCTGGGGCTGGGGCTGTGTCTCATCCCGACAAGCTGCATCAGAAATGTTTAAATCCCGTTTTTCTCTTTTATTCTGATTTTTCTTCCCCTTCTCCTTCCTGCTGTTTGTTTTCTCTTCCCCCTTTCTATGGGAGAATCTGTGGGATGAATCTGTGACATTTTCAGTCGATGTCTTTGAGAAGAAACAGCCTCAAACTGAGGGAATTTTTTAGCTGAGAGTCAAGTAAAAATTCTCATAGCTGATTTGAGGATATTGAGAAAAAAGGCAAATAAGCACCTTCCTTATCCCTTTTCTTCCCCCATTCCAAAGGAAAAGCAGCCCAAGGGAAACCACGGGGGGACTGGTGTGGGAGTGCCTGAGTTTGGCACCAGCAAAAGGGGTTGGAGGAGGGACCTGGAGGTGCAGGACCATCATATTCCACCAGTGAGGGATCCAGCAGGTCCTTAATCCACCCAACATCCCTGAGAGCAGATGGGAAAACCAAGACACAGACTCAGGGAGTAAAGAGTAGGATTCAGGAGGTCCTGCACCCACAGTGGCCCACCTGGCCTCAGCTTTCCCCTCCAAAGGCTCCAACAGGAGCATCCCCACCTCCTGCAGGGCACCCTCCATGCCAGGAGGTCCAAGAAGGCACAAGGCAAACTGCTGCAATCCTGGAGAACATCAGCCAAGAGACAGCATGTTCTGGGCTCTCCAAACCCTTCTCAGAGCCACTCCCAAGTGAAATGAAACTCCTGGAGGCTCCAAGTCCCTGTTGGGTCCCTCCAGGGCAAGGGGCAAGTGAGATGCTCTTCAAGATCCTGTTTCATAGAATGCCAGGACGGTTTGGGTTGGAAGAGAACTGAAAGGTCATCCAGTCCCACCCCCTGCCATGAGAAGGGAAATTTCCACCAGCCCAGATTGCCCCAAGCCCTGTCCAACCTGGCCTTGGACACTCCCAGGGCTGGGGCAGCCACAGCTTCTCTGCCCAACCTGTGCCAGGGCCTGCCCACCCTCCCAGGGCAGAATTTGTGTATTTTTAACCCAAATTTCCCCTCTTTCAGTGTGAACCCTCTTTGTCCCCTTTTTGTGATTCCTCTTCGTCCTCTCTCCCCACCACCGAAATATTGTGCAGAAACTTTTCTCATTTTGCAGCCAATTCAAAGCAACACTTTGTACTCAAACACACAACCAGTTTCTCCAGAGTGGAATATTCAGGCAGCCAATCCAGCACATCCCTGTGGCTGGATCCTGTTCACCCCTGGCAAGAAGCCAGGGAGGAATCTGGTTCATTTTGTCCTGTTAGAGACGTCAGAAGGAACAGGCAGAACCTCCTCACTGCCCAAATCTCCTCTCACAGCATCATTTTCTCTTTCAAAGCATCCTCAGAGCTGGCAGAGAAATCAGAGGCAAGACCTGAACACGTGTGACACATGTTGGGCTTGCTCAGCTCAATTAACAATGACACCCTTAAGTACAATCTGTATTTAGCACAGTCATCCAGTGAGAGGAAGGAGAGGGAACTGGGAATGATGTGAATTCTCAGAAGTGAATTGGGGAAAAAAAATAAAAGCTGGAGAATCAATGGAGCAACAAGACACAGGCAGGTCAGACCAGATGGTAAGAGAAGCTGGGAGAGGGCAGGGAGGGTTGGCCAGGGACCCAGATGGGATTAGGAGGATGACGAGGCACTGAGGAGGGTCAAGGGTCTGGGTCAGAGGAACACACAATGTGGATTTCAGGGAACAGAGTTGATGCAAGTGCCCTTCTCTGGGCTTGGGGAAGGTCTGATTCATCCCAGCTCCGTTTTTCCAGGTCACCCTGAGTTCTCTGGAAGCAGGAGGAGCAGCAATCCCAGCATGGCTTTCTGTGATACAGGAGCGTCTGAACTTACCTGCACTGGGTCATCTCCAGAGGGGGCTGTGACAGAGCAAACAGAGCCTTGGAGGCACCACCCAAGCCCTGCACGGCCAGGGAGGGGCACTGATGGGTTGGATCCCCTGGGAAGGGAAGGGCTGGATCCCCCGGGAAGGGAAGGGCTGGATCCCCTGGGAAGGGAAGGGAAGCCCTGGATCCCCTGGGAAGGGAAGCCCTGGATCCCCTGGGAAGGGAAGGGAAGGGCTGGATCCCCTGGGAAGGGAAGGACTGGATCCCCTGGGAAGGGAAGGGCTGGATCCCCTGGGAAGGGAAGGACTGGATCCCCTGGGAAGGGCTGGATCCCCTAGGAAGGGCTGGATCTGATGGTTTCACTCCTGAAAACCACCTGGAAAAGCAAATTGCAGAGCTCAAAAGCCACAGGGTGGTAAAACAGCAGTGGGAGAGGACACAGCACAGACCTTTCCAGTGCTTGTCCTGAGATTTTCCCCTGCATTTAATGCTCTTCAGATATTTGTGCCCAGGTGTTATTGTTATTTTCCCATGGTTTTATCATCAGCTAATAAATAAAGAGTGGGATTCCTTTTTGGCATCCTCCCCTCCTGCCTGTTCCCTTGGGTCCCAAAGAAATGTGTGGCCCTTGGATAATTTTCCATACTTGCTGCTTATTGAACTGAAGGGCAGTGGGAGAGGGACCTGATCCCTCAATTCCAAACTCTCCCAATTCCACACAGGACTCTGGGACTGGAATTCATCCCCAGGATTTTGGTAGGCAGAGGGTTAGTGAAATCCATCCCAAGGATTTTGGTAGGCAGAGGGTTAGTGAAATCCATCCCAAGGATTTTGGTAGGCAGAGGGTTAGTGAAATCCATCCCCAGGGTTTTGGTAGGCAGAGGGTTAGTGAAATCCATGCCCAGGGTTTTGGTAGGCAGAGGGTTAGTGAAATCCATCCCCAGGGTTTTGTAGGCAGGGTTCAAGCAGCTGCAGAGAAATCAGGTGCTGTGGTTTGTTGGAGAATCCAAGGAGCTGCAGGTCCCACAAGGAATGAAAACAGCTTGGAATGGGCTGTGATCATGCCATGCCCACCCATGGAGAGAGGGCAGGACCCAGAGGTGGCACTGCCACACCCTGCAGTGGCCAGGGAAGGAACATTCCCTGGGATGCTCCCACCTCATGGGCAGGACAGCAGGGCTGAAACCTCTCCCCCAGCCCAAATTGCTCATGCAAACAAAGCTTAGACAACACTGCAGAAACCTCAGGCAGTTCTCTCTCCCTGTCCAAACATCCACTCTGTTCCCACTGGATCCCTCCTCCAAAGGATGCTCCAGTGTCCCAAGAAGTGAGATCAGCTCAGTTGGTTAAAACTTGGCTGTAACAATGCCAAGGTCATGGGTTCAATCCCCTGTGTGGGCCATTGACTGAAGGGTTGGACTCGATGGTCCTTGTGGGTCCCTTCCAGCTCAGAACAGTCTGGGATTCTTACACAGATCCCAGGGCAGGACCAGACCTTCAGGGAATGCATCTTCCCCCCCTCAATGTCCTGCAAGAAGCCTTAAAAAACCCCATATTCCACTATATTCCCTTTCCACCACGTAATCTCAGCTTAAGGTTCCCAAGCATGCCTTTAATTTAAGCTTAATAAAGCTGTTATTGTCCGCTCATTAATGAGTGCTTATTAAGTCCATATTTACTGCATGTGATGCTTGGAGAGCCCGAGGCAGCAATTCCTGCTGCTGCCTGTGGTGCTTTTAACGAGGGATCCGTGAGGAATTTCCAGCCAGGCTGTTCCCAACGAGCTCTTTGCTCAGCTGAGCACGGCCCTGGGTGTGCAGCCCAAGGAAATGCACTTTTAGGAGCTGGGTTTTCACAGCACCAACATCTGGGACAGGATGGGAACACATCTGGGAGCATCTGGGAACACATGACAAGTTGTTGGATTGATTAGTGTATTAATTGATTAAAGATTTTTGGGGGAATGGGCAGCATTGAGACCCTCCTGCTGGCCAAGAATTGCCCCCAAATCAAACACTGCAACCACAACGGGACTGAAAATTAATTTTATCTTGAGGCTGAGAGGATTGCTGAGATCCAGAGGAAAAGCCCTGTGCCATCAGCAGGCCTTTGGCTTCCCACAGGGATGAGGAATAACCTCATTATTATGTGAGACACCCCTCGTTTTTCTGACTAGAACTTCCAGAAAGCAAAACCTCCTGCAGCGCAGAAATTGCATTTTCAATCCCATGTGTACAGGCAGAAACTCCTGATTTTGGTGCCCAATTACTGAGATATCAAGAGCCTTAATCACAGCACAGATAAGGAAAGGGCAGGGGGAAGAGGAGGGAGGTGGAGTTACCAGGAATCTGTTGGAAGAGGCATCTTAGCGTGGCATCCACCCCCTGCCCTGTGAGCCCCCAAAGGGACCTCAGGATCCAGCAGAGCTGCTTGGGATGAGGATTCACAGGGAATTTTATGCCTGGAATGCCCTGGGATGTCCAACCAGGTGATCCACCAACTTACTGAGTCCAAGAGCCGTTTGTCCCTCTTTGGGGTTGTTTTCCCTGTGAAATAAGGATGTCTTGGATGCACAAAGGACTGACCCCACCTGCAGCCCGTCAGCCCCTCCCCAGAGCTCCACTCCATGTCCCTCACTGTGGGTTTTGGTGTTTTGTTTTGGTTTGGTTTTTTTTTTAGGTCTGATTTTTGGACTACTCAAAAATTCCTCCCCTCCTTCCCTTCCCTTGTTTTCCCTTAGCCAGAGGTTGGGGGGAGGAGGGGAAAATGCTGCCAGAAAAGCTCCTGACAACCCTCTTTGGAGTCAGGCTCCATCCACCCAGCTGTCCCTTGTAACCTCAGCCCTGGGTGAGGGGTTTTTCCCCAACCTTTCCATCCCCCTCCTGCTTTGCTCACGCTGCAAATATGCAAGAAAAAAATACTTGGGGAGAAGAATGTCTTTTTGTGCTGCAGGAGAGAGAGGGGCAAGAGGGAAAATAAAATAACCAGGGCTGTGAAGAGGCAGAGGGGGAGCATCAACATCCCCTTGGCTGTTCTGTCCTAGAAGGCACCAGCAGGACTTTGGGCATGGAGGAAGGTCCCTTCTCCACACTCAGGTGCTCCTGACCACAGCATGGCCAAAAATCACCATGGCAGCATCATCCCTGGGATCTGAGAGTGGAAGTGACAGCACAGGAAGGTTGTGCTGGGGTTTATTTCCTCAATTCTGAGGTCTGGGGAGGGAGGGTCGAGTGTTCCTTGAGTAGACAAGGTTGAGGTCTCCAAATGGAGAGTTCCTTGGTGGGCATCACCGATCCTGAGCTGGAGCAGGAAAAGGGAGTCCCATGGAGGGTGGGAGGTGCTTTTTCATGGAAGCAGAGATGATCTCCTGGTGTTAACTGGGTGGGATCTCTCTTATTTTAGCTGGAGAAGGACCCACCCCACTTGCATCCCTCTCGGAGCTCACAGGGAGGAGACAGGAGAGCTCCTTGGTGGACATCACCGATCCTGAGCTGGAGCAGGAAAAGGGAGTCCCATGGAGGGTGGGAGGTGCTTTTTCATGGAATCAGAGATGGTCTCCTGGTGTCAGCTGGGTGGGATCTCTCTTACTTTAGTGGAGAAGGACTCACCCCACCTGCATCCCTCTTGGAGCTCAGAGGGAGGAGACAGGAGAGCCGCCATTCCTGCAGGACCTGACATGGCCCAAACACTTTGGGAAAGGGAAACTCTAAGCACTTTCTGGCTTGGGGTGGGATTAAAAAACAACCCCAAGGAGCAGGATTTGCTCTGTTGTGTCTAGAGAGGTTGTGTCAGCACAGCAAGGCTCTGGGAGGAGGATTCCTGGCTCCAGCTGGGACACACTCAGGAGGTCCTGGAAAAGCACGTCCCTGCTGACCAGATGTGTGAGCACAACACACAACACAGCAAATTCTGCTCCTTGGGTTTTCTTTTTAAATCCTACTCCAAGCCAGAAAGTGCTTCGAAGTTCCCGTTTCCAAAGGGTCTGGGCCACGTCAGGTCCTGCAGGAGAGGGGGCTCTGCTGACTCCTCCAAGAGAGATCACAGAATCAGAGAATCACAGAATGGATTGGGTTGGAAAAGACCTCC
>VWZD01001052.1:13973-28535 GCA_013396695.1 Sakesphorus luctuosus | reverse complement strand
AACACAACACTCAAGGTGTGGCCTCCCCAAGGCAGAGGCCAGGGGAAGGCTCACTGCCCTGGGCCTGCTGGCCACAGATGCACGTGGGGTGGGGTCCTTCTCCAGTTAAAATGAGACATCCCACCCAGGTGACACCAGGAGATCATCTCTGCTTCCATGAAAAAGCACCTCCCACCCTCCATGGGACTCCCTTTTCCTGCTCCAGCTCAGGATCGGTGATGCCCACCAAGGAACTCTCCATTTGGAGACCTCAACCTTGTCTACTCAAGGAACATTTGACCCTCTCCAGACCTCAGAACTGAGGAAACCAACCCCAGCACAACCTCCCTGTGCTGTCACTTCCAGTCACAGATGCCAGGGAGCTGCTGACACCTCCCTGGAGCGCTGGGGACAGCAGCAGGTGCCCTGGCATGGCCGGGCAGCTCCGTGGTGGGAAGTTGGCAGCACTGGGAATTACTCAGCCACGATGAGCTCAGAAACAGCTCAGGGGTGGGTGATGCTTCCCAGGAACCATCACATCATGGGAAGGCCCTGGTGCTCCAGGGCAGGTGGGAGCTGCTGGCCGAGGTGCCACCGCTGTGATGGATGAGCCCCATGGCTGCAGCACGGCCTGGGCCCCCAGCCCAGGGTTTCACTGCCTGAGTTCATGGAAATATTCCACACTGGAGCTGGCCCCTGCCCAGAGACACTCCTGCCCTGCAGAGGAGTCACTGCTGCCTTGCAGAGGGAGTCACTCCTCCAGGGCTCTGCTCCACACATGGAGGGAAAGAGACTGAGGGGCTGGAGCGGGGCCAGAGAAGAGCAACGAGGCTGGAGAAGGGAGTGGAGCACAAGTGCTGTGGGGAGAGGCTGAGGGAGCTGGGGGTGTTTGTGCTGGAGAAGAGGAGGCTGAGAGGTGACCTCAGCACTGTCTGGAAGTGCCTGAAGGGAAGTTGTGGCCAGGTGGGAGTTGGTCTCTTCTCCCAGGCACTCAGCAATAGGATAAGGGGGCACGGGGGGCTCAAGCTCTGCCAGGGCAAATTGAAGTTGGAGAGCAGAAAAAACTTCTTTGCAGAGAGAGTGCTGAGGGATTGGAATGGGCTGCCCAGAGAGGGGGTGGATTCCCCATCCCTGGAGGTTTTTCAGCTGAGCTTGGCCGTGGCACTGAGTGCCATGATCTGGTGACAGGACTGGAGTTGGCCCAAGGGTTGGACTTGATGATCTGGGAGGTCTTTTCCAACTCAATTCATTCTATGATTCCATGAGGGGAAGGAGGGAAGGAGTTTGCAGGGATGTGGCAAGGAGCTCCTCTGTCCTCCTGGGGCAGCAGCACAACCAGACACCTCCTGCGGCCCAGAGAGGCTCTTCCCAAGGTGGCTGTGCAAGGAGGAGCCCAAAGTTCAGCCATCCTTCAGCAAGAGGTGCTGAAGCTGCTGGACTCATCCCTTCCCAGGTTGTGCCACGCTGAGCTGCCAACCAAGAGATAAACCCCAACATTCAGGAGTCAGGGGAGGTTTTGGTGGATCTCAGGGAAAGGCTCTTCCCCCAGAGGGTGGTGGGCACTGACCAGGCTCCCCCAGGGCTGTGGGCACAGCCCCAAGGCTACCAGAGCTCCAGGAGGGCTTGGACAACACTGAGGGGCAGGGTGGGATCATTGGGGTGTCTGTGCAGGGCCAGGAGTTGGACTGGATGGTCCTTGGGGATCCAGCTCAGGATATTCTCTGAGTCTGAGCTAAAATCCAAGCCAGAAAAGGTCAAGAAAGGGCTTTGTGCCCTGGTGCCTGTGGCTGTTTTCAAACCCCAAGCAACGCCCTGGCCTTCCATCCTTTTGCAGCTCCAAACCCAAGGAGGGTCTTGTTTTTATTAAGATGTTTTACATCTTTCACAGCCTCACTGCCAGCTGGAGGGCTGCACTCTCAGGGCAATTATCTGCATCATCAAAACATCATCTGAAATGAAAGGGCTTCCTTTAATTGGGTTATTTCAATGACACATTTGATGGAAAAAGCTGAGCAGACTTAACAGGGTGTTTGACACTCAGGAACACAAAGCATTATCTGAGAGCCTTGGAAAGGAAGGGCAAAGCTCCTGGTGGCTCCAGGGGCTGTGGAGAAGATCTTGGCAAGGAAAAAGCATCAAGGAGATGGCACAGGGAGCTGCCACCTGGAAAAGAGCAGGACATTCCATGCCAAAGGTTTCCAAAGGGAATTCTCCCTTTACTCCCCAGCCTGTGGTTGTTCCTCCCCTACAGAAATAGTCCTGCCACAAGGTGAAACTGGTTTTTTCCTCCTGATTTCCTCTAGGTGGAAAAAAAGAAAGCAAAAAAAAAGGGGGTTTTAAAAAGGGAAAATTCCTTCCCTTCAGCAAACCCAAAGTTGGAGGCACAGCTGTGGGTGAAGAACAAGAAAACTGGGATTTTGTACCAAACCCAAGAGTTGTGGTTCTGGTTCTCCCAACTGCCTGCTCCTAAATTTGGGAACCTAAACTGAGGTGGAGGTTTTAAGCTTATTTTAGAAGCAGGACAGGAAATACTTCCAAAGACAATTCCTTCTAAAATACACCCTAGGGAGGTGCCAAGGGCAGAGGAGGCACCTGCAGGAGGGAAGGCACAGACTGAGGCATCACACCAAGCAGCAAAGCATTAAAAAAACCAATAAACCCCCCAAAAAACAAATCAACCCCCCCCCACTGTGCACAGACCAGTTGTATTTAACTTTTTCAGATCCATTCCACTGCAACACAGATGCTGGAACAGCTTCTCTTTCTGCCTGGAAAGGGATCAGTGCTGGGGGTTCACAGCCAGTTCAATAAATGCCATATTCAATGTTTTCCCACTGAAACACAGAACAGCAACGGCAGCAGAGGGAAGGGAAAAGAACACACAGAATTGCACTTGGAAAAAAAAAAGACAGGAAAGATACATCTTGAATGGGGAATTACTGGGAAATTTTCAGGTTTCACCCACCGTGGGAAGTGCTTTGAAACATCCTTTTCCCAGGTTTCTCAAGGAAATGAGACATGGACCTTTCATTCTTTCCTGAGTGCAGCCCAAAGTTATCACCATGAGTAATGCAGCACCTCCAACGCCAAGTGCTGGTGAAAAAGAGACCTAAAAACCCCCCCAGTTTTGTTAAATTTCTGATTCTGCTTTGCAAACTGTTGTTTGCCCAGCAAGGCTGTTTAACTCATGAGCAGCATGAAGGGCTGGAGTCGCCTTGTTCTGGTACAGACTGTCCAGCAGTTACAGAGACCAGCGTGCCAGGGGTTGGAAGTCCCACATTAAAGTGAGCTGGACACTTTAATGGGATGAAATGGGAAAGATCCAAGATTTTGGAGAATTAAAGCCACGATTTTATAAGTTTGTGTGCTGGTTTAAAGGTAACTCATCAGGAGAAACAAACCCAACACAAAGAGATTATAAATCAGAGTCACAATTTAATAACAATGTTACAATCAATGCAATGGCACAAAGAGAAATTGGGTTTAACCCCCAAACCCAGCAGTGGAACCCAGCCCCCTGGGGCACAAACACAGTGGGGTTTGGTGGCCCCTGTGCTGAGCCCCACGGGGTTCCCCCGAGTGCAAAGGAAAAGGAAGGGCCAAAGCTGTTGGTGCAGATGATGGCACAGTCTGGGCCAGAGTGGTGGGCTCCTCCTGGCCGGGGGCTGCTCCTCCTCTGCATCCAAGGAGTGGTCCCAGAAGTGCCCAAAGGCCAAGATTGTGTCCCCTGAGGTTTGGGTGGGAGCCCCCAGTGGGTCCCCCAGGGCAGGGAGTTGCAGAGTGGGGGATGTGAGTGTGGGAGTCAGGGGGGATTTTGGACTGGTTGCTGGCCCCTGAGCAGAGCTGAGCCCTCAGGTGGGTGTGGAGGTGCCAAGGAGTCCCTGCAGGGGAGTTCTCCCAGCTCCTCTGCCAGGCTTCTTTCCCAGCCAGCTGCCAGGCTGAGGGCTCAGCTGTGCCCTGGGCAGCTGCTGCCAATGGGCCATTGGGAAGAGTTGCTGGGCAATGGCCCAGAGGGTTTAGAATGCCCAGCTTTGGGCACACCCACACAGGGACAAACTGGGCCCACCTGCTCAACTGGGACAGTTTGACAGGTCATTGCCTTGAACAAAGAAAAGGCAAAGTCCAACAGTGATGAAGATGCTTCAAGACCACCCGAGGGATGAAGTCAGGAGAGCACTCCCCAAATTTCAGGCCAAAAGGAAAGCTCCGCACAAGATTTCACCCAGTCATTAATATGGAAATTAGAGGGTGTTAACTATGAACTTAAGACTATAAATGGCTCATTTTACACAAAAAGTTAGGCAAGTTTTTGCCCAGTATGAACTGGCTGTGCCTCCAATGTTGCCAATAAAAGACAAAAGCTTCTTAGCAGTTACTTATTTTGAAGCATTTTTCACTCTCAGCTGGAGCAAACCCTTCCCATGGGGTAGCAAAAGGCACCAGGAACCTGCTGGTGATGCCCCTCAACCCCATGCCCAGGGCAGGGAATGCTCCAGCAGCAGCTCCATGGCTTTCCCTGAGCCCCTTCCAGCACAGGACAGTGGCCAAAAGAGTCAGCAAGTGAGTCACCAGCCCTGGAAAGGCTCGTGCTGCAAAGCCCAGCTCGTGGCTCTTCCAAGTGACACAACACTCTGGCACTTGGCCCTCTTTTAATGTCTCTTTAATCTGTGGCTCTGGAGCCTCGTCCTGCTGCTCCAGAGGTCTCTCATCACGTCACACACACGCCTTGGTCCCCAAAATTTGGGATAAAACAGCCCATGGGGATGAAGGAATTAAACCAGAGGTGTCTCTGGAAGCTGCAGGAGGTGATCTCAGGTCTTGACAGTTTTTGTGACACAAAAAGATATGCAGGGGAAGAATCAAGTTAAGGAGGGCAAAAAAACCTCTTTCTTGTCAGGAGTTGGAAATTCCTGGCCTCCAGCTGTGGGAATGGCTCTAAAATAGGTGGGAAATGTGGAGAGCTGGAGGCAGGGAGAGCAAGGGAATGGGGAACATCCCAGCCAGACCATCCCCAGGGACAGGGAACTGTGTGGGCAGGGAAGGGTGAGGGCACAGGGGCAGAGGGGCAGAGGGGCAGAGGGGCACAGCCAGAGCTGACACTCATGGGGGACAAACACCCCTCAGGTGTCACCTGTGCCAGGGTGCATCTTGGCACCTGCTGGGTCTGGATTTGGCCTGGAATCCAGTGAGAACAGGATTGCCATGAGGACTCCTGGCACGTCACACATCCCTGAGTGAAGACACTCAGAGGGAGATCTTTGCCACCATATCTTCATTAATGATGATTTTTGATTGCAAGGCCTGGAGGGCCAGGACAAGGGGAAGGTTTAAAGCCAAGATTGGGAAGAGATTCTTTACTGGGAAGGTGGGCAGGCCCTGGCACAGGTTGGGCAGAGAAGCTGTGGCTGCCCCATTCCTAGGAGTGTCCAAGGCCAGGTTGGAGCAACCTGGAAGGTGTCCCTGCCCATGGCAAGGGGTGGGACAGGATAATCCTTAAGATCCCTTCCAGCCCGAACCATCCTGTGGTTCTCCCTTAGCACCCAGACCTGGTTTGATGCTCCATCCCACCTCCCACTCCCCCCTCCTGCAGTGTCCAACCCCTTTCCCCACCAGGACCATTCCTGACTCTGAGTTGGGCTGGATTCACCCCCAGCTCTGGCTCTTCCCAGTCCACCTGGGAGAGCTCAGCACCCTCTGTAAGGTCTGGGGACTCACAGCAGAGCTTGGAGGAGAAATCACGTCCAACAGACCAACAGATCATTTCCAAACGCAGCAGAATTCCCAGGGAAACCTGTCCATGCGGTGTGTGGGGAGGAAAAGAGCCCTGGGAAAAAGAAAACTGTCTGAGGAATTCCCTGGGCTTGGCTGTGCATCAGAGCTGGGCAAAGAGGATCTCACAAAAAGGTTGGGTTGGCTGGAGCCAAAACAAGCTCTTTTTTTTTCCCAAAAAGGGAATAAAGAAAGTGCAAAGCAGCTCCATGAATAACCTCAGTGCCTTCCCTGCTGCTTCCAAACCTCCACTTCTTTGGGTGGATTCACTTTTTGGACCTCCTACAATGAAACAGCCACTGCTGAGTGGAGACAGAGGAACCCAAAGCACACTCAAATAAACACTCCCCATGTGTATATTTGAATCTTTCATCGTGCACTGAGTTTTGTGCAGGGCTTATTTGTGTTTGTAAACTCTGAGATAAAGGTACTCTGAGAGTTTCCTTTGCTGTAACATCACCCACCCAAATAAACCAGACCACAAACCCCATCCAGAGCTGATTCCTTGGCCCCCTAATTCCATCCTTGAATATTCTCCATCCTCAAAACCAACAGCAACAAAGGAAATCTGAACAAAACAAGCTGATTCGCACCATGCCAGGCTGCAAAAAAAAGCTCAAGGATTCTGCCCATAAATCCAGCCAGAAGATTCCAGAAAGGATTGTGGGATTGGCAGCAGCGAGAGATTAATCACATTTAATGATACTTAACGTTCCTGCCTCAAATTAATTTAGGCCTTCACGAACCATTTGATTTCAAAATGGGTGAAGGAGTCTGGCAGCAAAACACACCAGAGAAATGGGACTGCTGGGAGCAGTGGAATTCCAGTCTGGGATGTGGTTGGAGAGGGAGGAAAACTCAAGAAAGTCCCAAATGGAGAGGAGAGACTCAACCTGTGTCCATTTTCACACCCTAAAATGCAAACCCTGAACAGTCTGAGCTGCACTGGGAGGGAATCACATCAAGGGCTACAAATTTTCCAGTCCAGAATGCCCTGAAATGACAGAGATGACCCAAAGCATCCCAAAAATCGCATCCAGATTTTATTTTACCTGTCCTGGTTTTTTGGTGTGGCAACTGGCCCAAGGCACAGGACACAAGCAGACCAATTTCAAAAGTGATTCCCACCATTTCCACCTCCCTCAGGCTCCTCCCAGGTTGATTTTGGGGAAAACCCAAGGGATGAAGGCAATGAAACCCTCCCCGGGCAAAGGGGATGCCAAAGCTCCTCCTGCAGGAAACTCCCTTTCTGTTCCATACTGGAATGAGCAAAAAGGACACAGGGGGAAAAAACAATAACCACAATCCTCCAAAAAACTCCTCCAAGGGTTTCCTTGTGGATTATATGCCCAAGAAAATCATTGTGTGGGCTCTTGTTTTATCAAACCCATCCCACTTCCTATGCCAATAAAGGGCCATTACATTATCTTTCTGGTTGCAACTTGAATCATAGAATTGATAGATTGAGTTGGAAAAGACCTCTGAGATCATCAAGTCCAACCCTTGGGCCAACTCCAGTCCCTTTACCAGATCATGGCACTCAGTGCCACGGCCAAGCTCAGCTGAAAAACCTCCAGGGATGGGGAATCCCCCCCCTCTCTGGGCAGCCCATTCCAATCCCTCAGCACTCTCTCTGCAAAGAATTTCTACCTGATCTCCAACTTCAGTTTCCCCTGGCAGAGCTTGAGCCCCCCGTGCCCCCTTGTCCTATTGCTGAGTGCCTGGGAGAAGAGACCAACCCCCAGCTGGCCACAACTTCCCTGATGTGGCACTTCCAGACAGAGCTGAGGTCACCTCTCAGCCTCCTCTTCTCCAGCACAAACACCCCCAGCTCCCTCAGCCTCTCCCCACAGCACTTGTGCTCCACTCCCTTCTCCAGCCTCGTTGCTCTTCTCTGGCCCCGCTCCAGCCCTTCCTGATGTTTCTTTGCACTGGGATCAAAAATGTCCTGTCTGGGAAGAATCAATGAAATAATTTGAGTTTCACAGCTCTTGGTGGCTCAGACATTGGTGGTTTCCTTCCTTTTTCTCCAGGATTCCTTGTTGACTGGTGAACATCTCTTGGTTATCTCTTCCCTCCAGCAAAGCAAACCCTCCATGAAATCCATGGTATTAAATATCCAGGATGGATTTCCATGGGTTGCAGAAGGAGCCACAGGCTGGAAACCCACCCTGGAGGTCTTTGAGGGGGAACAAGACCAAGGACTTACCACATTCCCTGAGTGCTTTGCAAACAACTCCAACCCGGCTCAACCCTGGCTCAAGAAACCACTTCCTTCCTCTTGGATGCTCAAATCAAGAGGAATTCCCGCCAAATCAAGAGGAATTCCCCCCAAATCAAGAGGAATTCCTCAAAAATCAAGAATAATTCCTCACAAATCAAGAGGAATTCCTCCCAAATCAAGAGGAATTTCCCCCCAAATCAAGAGGAATTCCCCAAAAATCAAGAGGAATCTCCCCCAAATCAAGAGGAATCCCCCCCAAATCAAGAGGAATTCCCCCCAAATCAAGAGGAATCTCCCCCAGATCAAGAGGAATTCCCCCCAAATCAAGAGGAATTCCTCACAAATCAAGAAGAATTCCTCAAAAATCAAGAATAATTCCTCACAAATCAAGAGGAATTCCCCCCAAATCAAGAGGAATTCCCAACAAATCAAGAGCAATTCCCCCCAAATCAAGAGGAATTCCTCACAAATCAAGAGGAATTCCCACCAAATCAAGAAGAATCCAGCCCAAATCAAGTGGAATTCCCAACAAATCAAGAGGAATTCCTCACAGATCAAGAATAATTCCCCACAAATCAAGAGGAATTTCCCCACAAATCAAGAGGAATTCCCCCACAAATCAAGAGGAATTCCTCAAAAATCAAGAATTCCCCTCAAATCAAGAGGAATTCCTCATGAATCAAGAATAATTCCTCCCAAATCAAGAGGAATCCCCCCAAATCAAGAGAAATTCTCCCCAAATCAAGAGGAATTCCCCTCAAATCAAGAGGAATTCCTCATGAATCAAGAATNCAAGAATTCCCCTCAAATCAAGAGGAATTCCTCATGAATCAAGAATAATTCCTCCCAAATCAAGAGGAATCCCCCCAAATCAAGAGAAATTCTCCCCAAATCAAGAGGAATTCCCCTCAAATCAAGAGGAATTCCCCTCAAATCAAGAGGAATCCCTCCAAAATCCAAGGAATTACGGCACTGTAAGGCTGGAGGAGCAGAGGGAAGACCCTCCCTGCTCCATCCCTGCCCTGGGGTTGTTTTCTGGCCACTTCAGCTCCGAGAAGCAGCTCCATAAAAACTCAATTCTGCTGCTTTGCAGCCACTAAAGGGTTTTATTAATTGCACTGTAATTATCTTTGCAGGGATGTGGCTTTTCCCAAAGGGTTCTTGGGCTCTGGGAGCTGCTGATTTTGCATCTCTCCCCTCAGGCTCTTTGATCTCCTGATCCATCTGATCCTCCTCAGAGCCTTTCCCTGCTGATTCCATCCCTCCCCTTGCCTTTGTAATTCTTTACCTCGGTGCATCCTCTGACTTTCAACCCAAGCCAAAATTGTCCTTGTCCAGCTGGGTGTGCCATTAATTGTATTTTAATTTCACGTCCTCCTCACTCCTGCCTGTGGAGATGAGGCAGATGCTTTGCTGTGGGGCTTCACACTCCTCTCCTCGCCTTGGGAAGCACCAAAAGCAGGACCAGATTAGAAATTTCTCCTGATTGTTTTGAATCTGGAAGAAGGAAAAGTGCTGTCCCTCCCTTGTCTCCAAGTTTTGCTGCCTCAGGTTAAAGTTGGAGGGAGAAATAAGGGCCCTTTGGTTGTTTCACAGCTCTCCAGAGGCTCTTTCTGTGCTGCTTTAAGTGAAACCAGACAGGCTGAACTCACAAACCTCTTTGGGACGCTGTCTCCAAACATCTTGGAAGTCAACAGCCATGAAGGAGCATCTAATTCCCTCAAAGGTGAGGTTGTTCTTAATGAGCCTCCCAAGGGGAGCTGGGAAAGGGAGGGGGAAATTCTGCACATGCAAGTGAAACCCCTGGGGTTGGTTTTGGCTGGGGCTGGGCTAATAAATAAGGGCTAATTTCTGTGAGCATAACTCAGGCTGGGGGGAGATAAGAAAGGAATGTAAGTTCCCTCTGAGAGCAGCCCAGGGAAGATTATCCTGCAGGATCAGAGCAGGAATCGTGGAGTCAACAGCAGGGCCAATGGTGAAGAGCAGAGCAGAGCAGAGCAGAGCCTGGATTGTGCATTCCCAGCCAGCAGGAGCAGCAGGAACGCCGAGATCTCCTCCTGGAGCTGCGTGTTTGCAGCACAAACAGTTTCTCTGGGGTGGGAGGCTGTGCTGGGTTAAATGTAAACCTGCAGGAGAAACAAACCCAACACAAAAGAGAGCAGCTGGAATGGGCTGCCCAGAGAGGGGGTGGATTCCCCATCCCTGGAGGTTTTTCAGCTGAGCTTGGCCGTGGCACTGAGTGCCATGATCTGGTAAAGGGACTGGAGTTGGCCCAAGGGTTGGACTTGATGATCTGGGAGGGCTTTTCCAACCCAATCCATTCTGTCATTCTATGGATGTGGCACTGAGTGAGAATCCACCATGTCTTGATCCAACCCTACTGTGATCACCGGCCCAGGGCACAGAGTGCCCTGGGCCGGTGATCACAGTGGGGTTGGATCAAGGGTTGGACTTGATGATCTTGGAGAGCTTTTCCAACCCAATCCATTCTAGGATTCTATTCTATCATTCCATTGTCCACCTCAGATCTCAGGGATTCCAGGTAACCTTTATCCTGTCCCCTCCATGCCCACCTGCCTCATGCTGTGCATGTCCAATCCCCACCCCTGATCATTGTTTCGGATGATGTGAATTAATCTTCAGGCCCTTTCCTTCCTGAATATTCCCATTAAACTTTGACCAGTGGAAGGTTTTCCTCATCATTTCACAGCATCATGGGATGGTTTGGGTGGGAGGGACCTCAAAGCCCATCCAGTGCCACCCCTGCCATGGGCAGAGACACCTTCCCCCATCCCCGGTTGCTCCAACCCCTTTCCAGGGACACCTTCCCCTATCCCAGGTTGCTCCAAGCCCTGTCCAGGGACACCTTCCCTTATCCCAGGTTGCTCCAAGCCCCATCCAACCTTGGACACTTCCAGGGATGGGGAAGCCACAATTTCTTGAGACACAGATCCCTTCACACACCCCTTGGGCTCACTGAGTTGTCTCCCCAGCTTCCAGCCCACCTTGTTAACTCCAGTGGGATGGTACCAGTGTGACTGATGACCTGACTCAGCCCTTACCTGGTTTCCAAGGCCTCCAAAGTCATTTCTTCCAAAGCCCATTTCCCCCATTCCTCACCCTGTCATAAAACCCCCTCCAACACCCAGCCCTAAAACCCTGCTGGGAACACACTGGGATTTGTAGCAGAGGTGACAGAGACATCACCAAATAACTATGCAAAGAGCTCTATTTTTAAACCTTCTCCTTGGCTACCTATGAACTCCTTTCCTCTTGGGAGGAGACGCAGAGATCCCTCAATTTGCAGACACCAACTGCTGCCTTTTAACCTTTATGATGTGTTTTCATCTCCAGGGGGGAGAATTCACCCCCTGGGCTCCAGCCCAGTGCCTGCTGTGTTGGTTTTGGCCACAGCCTGAGCTGTTTCACACTTGGCACCGGCAGGGATTTGTTCCACCAGCTGCTCAACAACAACACACCTGTAAGCAAAGCTGGGGCTGGGGGGCTGCAGGGGGACCAGGCAGTGGTGGATTCCTCTTGCAGGGTGCCACAGGGCTGCAGGCATGACCTCATGGTTTATTTTAGCCTCATGAGCCACCCCCATGAGCCCATGTTTGCTCAGCTGCCTGTGCTGCCTCCAGGAGACCCAAACAACCCCTGCTCCAAGGTGGGCACCTGTGTGCAGGGACCAGGCCATCCACCCACCCCTAATGGGGCTGCAGCTCTTCCCTTTGGATGGATGATCAACTTTCCTCTTGGAAAGCTTCGCTGAAAGCGGTTTGGGGTTTGGTTTGGCTTTCCAAGCTGATGAAAAACACAACTTTAATTCTCTCTTTTGGAAGTCTGGGGCTGTCGACAGCAAGGCCAGGAAGCTCCAAACCCGATGGCATCCACATAAAGAGTGGGAAAACATCTCTGTGGCAAAGCTGAGGGCTGGGGCAGGAAAATCTGAGGCACATTTACGTAATAATTATAACTCACACTCGCGCAGACCTTTCAGCAGGGGATTAAAAAGCACTTTGCGAACATTATCGGCCACAGCTCTGCTCTGAGGTAGGTACAGCCCCTCCTGTCTCTGCAGGAGGAGCCAAGGCTGGCAGAGGTGGTGTGATGGTTTAAAGGTGAACAGCAGGAGAAACAAACCCAACACAGAAGAATTTATGAATCAGAGTCACAATTTCATAACAATGTTACAATCAATGCAATGGCACAAAGAGAAATTGGGTTTAACCCCCAAACCCAGCAGTAGAACCCAGCCCCCTGGGGCACAAACACAGTGGGGTTTGGTGGCCCCTGTGCTGAGCCCCACGGGGTTCCCCCGAGTGCAAAGGAAAAGGAAGGGCCAAAGCTGTTGGTGCAGATGATGGCACAGTCTGGGCCAGAGTGGTGGGCTCCTCCTGGCCAGGGGCTGCTCCTCCTCTGCATCCAAGGAGTGGTCCCAGAAGTGCCCAAAGGCCAAGATTGTGTCCCCTGAGGTTTGGGTGGGAGCCCCCAGTGGGTCCCCCAGGGCAGGGAGTTGCAGAGTGGGGGATGTGAGTGTGGGAGTCAGGGGGGATTTTGGACTGGTTGCTGGCCCCTGAGCAGAGCTGAGCCCTCAGGTGGGTGTGGAGGTGCCAAGGAGTCCCTGCAGGGGAGTTCTCCCAGCTCCTCTGCCAGGCTTCTTTCCCAGCCAGCTGCCAGGCTGAGGGCTCAGCTGTGCCCTGGGCAGCTGCTGCCAATGGGCCATTGGGAAGAGTTGCTGGGCAATGGCCCAGAGGGTTTAGAATGCCCAGCTTTGGGCACACCCACACAGGGACAAACTGGGCCCACCTGCTCAACTGGGACAGGGGGTTTTCCAGCCCATGGTATGGAGGCCTCGGTGTTTGGGTGACAAATATGGGATCACACAAAGCTGATGTTCCCAATGGATCAAGGAGACAGCTCAGAATTCTCACAATCCTGTTGTGAAATCCTAAACATCCCAAACTGGAAGGGACCCACAAGGATCATGGAACCTCAGAGTGGTCAGGCTTGGAAGGGACCTTAAAGATCATCTCATTCCATCTCCTGCCATGGGCAGGGACACCTCCCACCAGCCCAGGTTGCTCCAAGCCCTGTCCGACCTGGCCTTGGACACTTCCAGGGATGGGGCAGCCACAGATTCTCTGGCATGAGGTCCAACTTCTCCCTCTGCCCCCCAAATCCCCCTGTGTGTCTGTTGTGAGAAAGGCAACTCATGGGTTTGTGCACCCAAGAGCAGTGGCCACTCTCTCACTAATAATGACATATAATAAACTCTGAAACAAGGATTAGAGCCCAGGGGTTTTAATTACCAAGGCCTGGACATACTTGCAACATTTCAGCATTATTAATGTGTTTTCTAGGAGAAAAAGAACATGTTTTTTACACTCTTCCTGCTTTAGGGAATAATCAGAATCACCCCAGAGCACAGTTCACTCCGTCCTCATTAATGTCTGGGTTTGCAAGTAAGATTAATAGATTTCCCCCCGAAATTTAACTGCAGAATTGAAAGACACCAGGCCACACTGGAGGCAAAAATGCTGTGGATCAGCTCCTTCCTCTGCCCTTGAAAACAGGACCAAGAACAAGGGAGAAATCAGGAACAGCCAACACGAGAGGCAGGAGCTGTGCCCTTGCTTCCAAACCAGCTCCTGGATCCACACTCATCATGGCACAGGGCTTGGAAAAGGCCCCTCACAGCTCCCAGAGAAGTGATGTCTCCTAAAAACCTGGAAAGGTCATGGGAAACCTGATCTTTGGACACATTATGGCAGGGAAAGAGGAAAGGTGGCCCCAAAGTGGCTGCAAGGGTTAAATCCCCAACCCTGCTCCAAACACAAACACATCCAGAGCTCAATTACTCTGCCCACGTTTTAAAAGGGCCATAAAACATATATTGCATTGGCAAGATAGTCAAAAGCACCCCGGGGATGTGTGCTCTGAACTGCTACAAGAGGCTTTGCTAGGCTGGATTTTTATTCTTTGCTTGGGTTGGGTTTGCTTTTTGCTCGTCCAACCCTTTGTGAGGAATGTGCTCAAATGAGCTCTGGGGGATTAAAGAGCTTCCATCTCAGTGCTCTGCCCACCTAAGGAACCAAAGAAATCCACTCCCAAAACATCTGAGGAGCTGTCACTTCTTTTTGAGCACAGCTAAAAGGTTCCCAAGTCTCCAAAGCTGGGCTTAAATCAGGGCACTGCCCCAAACTTAGAGTTGCTTTGCTCTGGACCAGGCTGGGTGGGTTCCCCCAAACCCAGAGCTGCTTCCAAAGCTCTGCTCTGAAAAAATCTGGATAGGTTCCCCTCAAACTCAGAGCTCCTTCCAAAGCTTTGCTCTGCACCAGCCTGGGTGGGTCCCCCTAAACTCAAAGCTGCTACCCCAAGCTCTGCTCTGGACCAGCCTGGGTGGGTTCCCCCCAAACTCAGAGCTGCTTCCAAAGCTTTGCTCTGGACCAGCCTGGGTGGGTTTCCCCAAACTCAGAGCTGTTTCCCCAAGCTCTGCTCTGGGCCAGCCTGGGTGGGTTCCCCCCAAACTCAGAGCTGCTTTGCTCTGGACAAACCTGGGTGGGTTCCCCCCAAACTCAGAGCTGCTT
>VWZD01001052.1:0-11974 GCA_013396695.1 Sakesphorus luctuosus | reverse complement strand
CCTGGGTGGGTTCCCCCCAAACTCAGAGCTGCTTCCAAAGCTTTGCTCTGGCCCAGTCTGGGTGGGTCCCCCCAAACTCAGAGCTGCTTTGCTCTGCACCAGCCTGGGTGGGTCCCCCCAAACTCAGAGCTGCTTTGCTTTGGACCAGCCTGGGTGGTTCCCCCAAACCCAGAGCTGCTTCCAAAGCTTTGCTCTGGACAAACCTGGATGGATTCCCCCCAAACTCAGAGCTGCTTCCAAAGCTTTGCTCTGGACAAACCTGGGTGGGTTCCCCCAAACTCAGAGCTGTTTCCAAAGCTCTGCTCTGGCCCAGCCTGGGTAGGTTCCCCCAAACTCAGAGCTGCTTTGCTCTGGGCCAGCCTGGGTGGGTTCCCCCAAACCCAGCCCAGCCCCCAGGCATGGAGAGCAGCCTCAAAGTGGCCGCTTTTTGAGGAGTGATGCAGAAAAGTGACACCTCATCACCCCAAGCAGCTGCCCCTCGTGCTCCTGGTGACTCACAGCAGAGCAGCAACACCAACACGTGTTTTCACTCCTCTGACCCAACACTGTGCCAGGGGGAAAGCCCCAAGAGGGGCTCCTTCAGGGCTGTGTTGTCATCACCAAACCACCAGCCCCAGTTTGTGCCCATGGCAACCAAACAGCCTGCTTGGCACACAACCCCTGGGCTCTGGCACATTCCTGCTGCAGGTGGGGAGTGGGAGGCTCTAGGGGGCAAAAAGGGGGTTCTGAGAGGGAGAACAGCCCATGAAAGTGCTTTTTGTGACCCCCAAATGGCGCTGTCTGCACAAAGAGAGGTGGCAAAGCTTCAGGTGCTTGGTGGGATCATAAATGTGCAGCCTCAAGGCTCGTGGTTTAGTGGGGTTATTGCATTAGGCTAAGCAGGAATAAGATGGAAAGGGGCTTGATTAGTTTTGGGGCAGCTTTAATTGCCCTTTGAGTGGGGAAACTGAGGCACAAACTCACAATGAGCCCTCTGCAATTCCAGAGGAGTTCAGGGCTCAGTGCACCAAACCATTGGGAGATGCCAAAACACAGAGTTAAACCAACACACAGGAGGTTCTGCTGGAGCAGAAGATGCAGCAGAAGAAACACAAAGAGCTTCATGAAGCACAACACCTGCCAAAGCCACGTTCTCCTGTGATGGAATTAACTGGTGATTCCCCAGCTCAGGCAGTGAAGGATTCGTGGGATCAAAAAGCAACTTCCACATCAGTAATTCTGGATAAAACTCAGCAACAAAACACAGGGTTTGTAATAAAACAACTACTCCAACCTTAGTCTACACCACGGACACCAAGGAGAGCAGACTGTGCACACAGTCCCAGGCACTCAGCAATAGGACAAGGGGGCACGGGGGGCTCAAGCTCTGCCAGGGGAAATTGAAGTTGGAGAGCAGAAAAAACTTCTTTGCAGAGAGAGTGCTGAGGGATTGGAATGGGCTGCCCAGAGAGGGGGTGGATTCCCCATCCCTGGAGGTTTTTCAGCTGAGCTTGGCCGTGGCACTGAGTGAGAATCCACCACATCTTGATCCAGCCACGTCTTGATCCAACCCCACTGTGGTCACCAGCCCAGGGCACAGAGTGCCCTGGGCTGGTGACCACAGTGAGGTTGGATCAAGGGTTAGATTGATGATCTCAGAGGTCTCTTCCAACCCAGCTGAGTCTGTGATTCGGTGATCCCTTCAGCACAGCTTTCTGTCCTGTTTTCCCTGGCTGTTGGACACACAAGGCACTGAAGCACCTTCAGAGGGCACTCCCAGGGCTCCTCTGCAGTGCTGAGTTGCAAATGAGGGTGTGGATGTGTCCAGAACTCTGCATGGGACAGGCCTTGCTTGGCCACCCCCTGCCTGAGGGGAAGTTGTGGCCAGGTGGGGGTTGGTCTCTTCTCCCAGGCACTCAGCAATAGGACAAGGGGGCACGGGGGGCTCAAGCTCTGCCAGGGGAAATTGAAGTTGGAGAGCAGAAAAAACTTCTTTGCAGAGAGAGTGCTGAGGGATTGGAATGGGCTGCCCAGAGAGGGGGTGGATTCCCCATCCCTGGAGGTTTTTCAGCTGAGCTTGGCCGTGGCACTGAGTGCCATGATCTGGTAAAGGGACTGGAGTTGGCCCAAGGGTTGGACTTGATGATCTGGGAGGGCTTTTCCAACCCAATCCATTCTAGGATTCAATGATTCTATGATTGCCTTGGGTGATGCTGGGAGAGCTGCAAGAAAACTGGACTCTGGGATTCTGATTGGACCAACCCAGATGCTTCCAACCCTCTGTTTAACACAAGGGCACACTTACAGCAGTACAGAATTTGCAGCCATGTCTCAGGAATTGCTTTGCTGACTGGTCACACTGGAGGTGAGATTCCCATCCCTGGAAGTGTCCAAGGCCAGGTTGGCCCCACCTGGGATAGTGGGAGGTGTCCCTGCCTGTGTCAGGGGTTGGAATGGGATGGGCTTTAAGGTCCTTTCCAAGCCAAACCATTGCATGATTTGCAAGTCTCTGAGATCCCCTCTGCTCGAGTTGAACTGAGTCACAAGAGCTTATTCATCACTAAAACACATCCAAAGGCTCTTTCCCTCCTCAGATGATTTCATCTCACTGTGCCAGGAACTGCAATATCCTGGAAAAAGCCTTGAGAAAGAAGTTTGGTTTCAGCAGAACACTCAGGGCTTGCAAAACCAGCTCAAACAAGCCCCAGGCACATCCAGAACTTTGCCTTCAGGTCACCCAGAGCAGCAGCAGCACTTGCAGCACTTTGGCCCAGCTCAGCACAGAAGGGCAGGATTTGTTTTCTATGAGAAAAAGTGCTCCAAAAACACAGTTTGAAGGCTCCAGGCACAGTCCTGCCTTCCAGATCCAGCACTGAAAAGCAAAAGGCAGAGCCAGGACCAGGTTGTCAGTCTTTGCTTGGAACTCAGAAACTCTCCTGACCTAAACTTCCTGATTTTGTACCCCACAGAGAGTGGTCACAACCCCTGGGCTCTGCTCATGCTTTGGCATCTCTTTGCAGCCCATTCCAGCCTGAAATGGCACACAGGGCACGAGCTCTGATGGGGAAAAGCTGTTTCACAATGAAAGGCAGTTACAGGACAACTGGTGGGTTCTGCCAGGAAGAGTTTCTTTCTTTTCTTTCTTTTCTTTTCTTTTCTTTTCTTTTCTTTTCTTTTCTTNCCTTCCTTCCTTCCTTCCTTCCTTCCTTCCTTCCTTCTTTCCTTCCTTCCTTCCCTCCTTCCTTCCTTCCTTCCTTCCTTCCTAAAATAAAGCAGAAAAAGGTGACTTTTCTTGCTGGTGAAAGGTGCTGGATTTGCACCCAAAGGCAGCTCAGGGCTGTGAAATGAGCTGAGAACTCACTGCCTTATCTGATCAATTTTTGCAGTATCCTCAATTTCTTCACCTCCACATCACGGCAGCAAGAGCTCAGAATTACCTTTTTCAAGGATTTCACATCAGCTTGGCTGCAAATCAGAATATCTGACCTAAGAACACTCTAATTTTGACAATTCCTGTTTCTCCCCTAAGATTTTTCTGTAGAAAAACCTCAGTTTCCTACAGGAATTTTCAAGGACTGAAAAACATTTAACCAAAATCCCACTAAGAGAGGTCAGCAACCAGCATGGGAAGGAAGTCCCAGCAGGGGTTGGAT
This sequence comes from Sakesphorus luctuosus, assembly GCA_013396695.1. Taxonomy (NCBI): domain Eukaryota; kingdom Metazoa; phylum Chordata; class Aves; order Passeriformes; family Thamnophilidae; genus Sakesphorus; species Sakesphorus luctuosus. Next base: position 8,342 of record VWZD01001052.1, on the reverse strand, counting down.
CTTACATTTCCATCTGCAGATGAGGACACCACGAAGAACAACTCACCCTTGGCTTGGATTGTCTTCCCACCTCTGATGGTGTCATGGTTTGCTGTTAAAAAGCCATCTGGGTTTAAACACCCACCACCCAACCAGTAAAAACACATCAGCTAATGCAGAATTTGGGAGAGATGGGGGGAAAGAAGGAAATTGGTGCACTGAGAGTGGTAGAGAAGATGAGGGAGGTGGTGGGGAAGATGAGGGAGGTGGTGGAGAAGATGAGGGAGGTGGTGGAGAAGATGAGGGAGGTGGTGGAGAAGTTAATGGAGGTGGTAGAGAAGATGAGGGAGGTGATAGAGAGGATGAGGGAGGTGATAGAGAGGATGAGGGAGGTGATAGAGAGGATGAGGGAGGTGATGGAGAAGATGAGGGAGTGGTAGAGAAGATGAGGGAGGTGGTGGAGAAGAACCTCTAAAACCAACCCTCGTTTAGTTAAAGCATCACTGACTTCAGCCTAAGAGTCTGCAACAGCAGCTTCACCCGACAGCTCCAACTAATCATGGAATCATGGGATGGTTTGGGTTGGAAGGGACCTCAAGATCATCCACTGCCATGGGCAGGGACACCTTCCACTAGCCCAGGTTCCTCCAACCTGGCCTTGGACATTCTCAGGGATGGGGCAGCCACAGCTGCTCTGGGCACCCTGTGCCAGGGCCTGCCCACCCTCACAGGGAGGAATTCCTTCCTAATGTCCCATCCCACGCTGCCCTCTGGCCATTGGAAGCCATTCCCCCCATCCATCCTGTCCCTCTAGGCCGTTATCCAAGATCATGGCACGTGCTGGCATTTTCCTGGCCCTTCCATCCCAGAGGGAAAAGAGCATCAAAGCAAAGAGGAATCCTGTCCTGTGGGAAAGGGATCCTGTCCTGTGGGAAAGGAATCCTGTCCTGTGGGAAAGGAATCCTGTCCTGTGGGAAAGGGATCCTGTCCTGTGGGAAAGGAACCCAAACTGTTGTGCTGCTTCCAACACCACCCCCATGGCAGGGTCTCCATGGTGGCTCCTCCAACACCATCGGTGTCAATGCACAAACACCAACCAGGCACTGGGATCTGTGGTTCCAAAGCCAACACAAGCCTGGCCTGGCCTGCCACCCCCAGACAATGTCCTGTCCCTCATTTCTCTTGGCCAGGGAAGGCCTTGCATGCCTGATTGATGTTGTTTAGGGCAGCAGATTCCAGGCCATGGTGCTCTGCAGGGACGTGTGGATGGAAACCATCACAGCTCAACACGCCAGGAAGGTCTTCCCCAGGGAAGTGCCCAGAATGGCTGAACCATCCCCAGGGCACAGCTGGTGGCACCAAACCTTCAGTGCCACTTGGTAGAAGTGCACAGGACAGGGCTGGGAAAGCTCTCAGGCAGTGCCAGCTGCACATTGCTCTGAGCACAGAATGAGTTCCCCCACCAGGTCCCAGGGCAGCCCTTCTGGAAGAGCCTCCTGCGAGCACATCCCCTCTTTGACACTCTGTTGTTATTGTTCTCCACGTTCTCCTCTGCTGGTGATGAAATCCATATGTCTGCTTTTCCCCTTCGTTCTTTCCCCATTACTATCTGAGGCTTTGATTTATTTCCTGGCTTTCCACATTGATTATTCAGAGCCATAGAGGAGGGAAAACATGATACTGGAGAGCCAGAGACAAAGCCATGAGCAAAAACAAAGAGGGGGGAGAAAAGAAAGGTAGCAGTGCCAAGTCTCACACATCTGCAGTGGGGGAAAACACGGGGCTGTTCTCCCAACCCAGGCAGACAGGGATTTATTGGGAATGCTGCAGTAAACTAAACTCTTTGGGCAAGGGTTAAGAAACCAAGGACCCCGTGTTATAAACACTAAAGCACATACTTAACTTGATTTGCACATCAAAGCTGAGGGAAGCCACGAGGGAGTGTTTGCAGGACACCAGGGGCTTGGGGGGGCTGGCACAGAGGGGCAGACAAGCCAGGAGCAAAAATAACCAACCCACAGCAAGCTGGCAAGGAGCTCTTGGCAGCCAAAATGCTAATAATAATAATAATAATAACAGTGAAAGCCCCACATAAATTAAAACATTGTTGTTATACATGAGGGATCCTCAGGGGGTTTGTTGGTGAGAAAGTCTTGCTGTTGGGACCTTTGTTCTACATCACCCTCTTGCTGCACATCCAGAGCCTCAGAGAGGAGAAAACAGTTTTATTGGCTTCAAACTTCTCAGCCAGGAAGGGCAGGGTTAGTGCAGGATCAGCCCTGACATCCCCAGTGTGGTCTTCTCTTCCTCAAGGTGCTGTTTCTGCTCTGTAGGTGGAGCAAAAGGATGTTTAATGATCAGATGATAAATCAATTTGGGGCTTATCCACCTGGCAAAAGCCAAGCTGAGCACCTGCCCTGCTCCTCCTGCAGCACTGGGAGATCACCTGCAATTCCCAGCGTGGCTGAGGAACCCAAAAACCTCACCCTCAGGGTGCACCTTCCCTGCAGGAAGAGAAGATCTAATCCCAACTATTCCCACCACAACTGTGGACTCCCAGTTGTGGTGGGAATAGTTGGGATTAGATCTTCTCACCCTCTGAGGGGCCACTTGCCATCTTTGGGAAAACCTCAGGAAAAAAAAAAGTTGTAAAAAGTTCCCCAAATGCTCTTTTTAATAGTGGATTCCCACCTCTTTCTCTATGGCAGAGAGAAAAAGCCTCACCCATCACTCCCCTCATCCACCTTCTGCCAGCTCAGACCAAAAGTAACTCTTTGAAGCATCAAACTTGGGCTGGAAAAATGTAGAGACAGCAAAAAAAAAAAAAAAAAAATCCTATTTTTCCCACAGAAACCTTGCTAGGCGTGGGAAAGGGGGTTTTTCCCCTTTTTTTTTTTTTTTGATGGAAGGATGTCCAAAAAGAGATTTTTTCCCATAATTTGCTCTCTTTCAAGAGTTACTGGAGTTGCAGCCAGTTCTATTCTAAAGCTCTTTGGTTTCCAGTGTTGGGCTGGGAATATAATAAAAATAAGCTTCTTTGGAAGAATTCTGGTATTGCTCACCCCTCCAAGGGCTGACTTTAGGACCAGCATGAAGAGCCATCAGTAGTTTTTCCCAAACCTGTCAATGGGAGATAGAGCAGCACAGATTAAAAATGTCAGCAGGAGCTTTGGAGAAGAGTTCAGCTCCTGTTCCCTTCCCTGAGCTGTTTCATTCTCTGTGTTTCTCACAGACAAATTATTAATTAGTCTCAGAGAGAAGAGAAACCCTTCACAGGTGGCTTTGCTGTTCAATGTCCACTCAAAGTGTGGTCTGGCTTGATCTCTTCTTCAGGCACCTTCTCCTCCCTTGGCTCAGCTACAAACACCTGTCCCAAGGCAGAGTCCAAAAACCCAGCCCTGACATCTGTGCTGGTTTGAAGGTGAACTGGTGGGACAGATGGACCCAACCCAAGGGAGGTTACAAGTCAGAGTTACAACCTACTAAAAAGATCACAATAAATACAATGGTACAGAGAAAAACTGGTTCTAACCCACAAAAATAGAGGTCTAACCCAGCCCCCTGGGGCATGGACAGGATGGGGTTTGTTGGTCTGTCNGAGGTGCCAGGTGTGCCCTGGGCAGCTGCTGCCAATGAGCCATCATTGACAGCCCATCAGATGTGACACAGAGGGTGTAGAACACACAGTTTTGGTCACACCCACACAGGGATAAACTGGTCCTGGCCCCTCTAACTGGGACAACATTCAAACCTTCTCCTAATGGAAGAAGCTGAGACGAATCCCTCTCCTTGTTCTTTGCCTCCTTCCAGGTTGCTGTGAGGTCCCACCAGTGGGCTGTGGTGACCCTTTGGAAGCAGATCATAGAGTCACAGAATGGATTGGGTTGGAAAACCCCTCTGACATCATCAAGCCCAACCCTTGGGCCAACTCCAGTCCCTTCACCAGATCATGGCACTCAGTGCCACGGCCAAGCTCAGCTGAAAAACCTCCAGGGATGGGGAATCCACCCCCTCTCTGGGCAGCCCATTCCAATGCCTCAGCACTCTCTCTGCAAAGAAGTTTTTTCCCATCTCCAACTTCAATTTCCCCTGGCAGAGCTTGAGCCCCCCGTGCCCCCTTGTCCTATTGCTGAGTGCCTGGGAGAAGAGACCAACCCCCAGCTGGCCACAACTTCCCTGATGTGGCACTTCCAGACAGTGCTGAGGTCACCTCTCAGCCTCCTCTTCTCCAGATGTGCAGGAGAGGCTGGTTCTGCTGGTTCTGACACATCAGCCACTGCTTTTTGTGGGCCCTGCTCTCCCACCAGCTCATTCTGGACATGGCAGCAAAGCCCATTTCAATATTTAAGATGAAGCTCTCCCAGCCCAGACTCAGGAAAAGTCCTTCCCATTGCTCCCACTGAAGTGAGCAGCAAACCAAGAGGGGCTGACAAAACTCATATTTCAAGGGAGGTCACACCACTGTTAAGGGTTTCACCAACTTGTTTAGAAGTTCCTCCCCACAAGTATTCACTGAAATCAAAGACAACTCATGTGAGGGAAGTTATGGGCCATGTGCTTGCTCCATAACAAAAATAAAAGGGCAAGAATGCAAATCTGACCACAAAAAGAAATTAGGGGATTCTTAAAGTCGAAATCTTGTTTTCTTGGTATGGTTGAAGTGACAATCTCACAGCTCTGCATTCCAGCCAAACCCCAGGCACGTTTGCTGGAGCAGCTGATCTCAGACAGGCCATATCCAGGGACCAGATCAGCACAAACTACGAGCAACAAGGAATGTGGGGCATTTTTATCCCCAACCACCATTAACTTCCTTCCTCCACTCTTGAACTGTCTGGGTTTTTGAGCATTTGGTACCACGTTGCACACTCAGGGCTGGCAGGACGATTAAAGGAGTCTGAGCTCTTGTCTTCACCCAGCATTGCAAAGGGCTCATGTCACAGCTGATCCCTCCCCCACCACCCACCACTGGTTATCAGAGAAAACTCCATGGCTTTGGAACCAGGAAAGTCCTTTTTTCCCCCCCCCATCTTAAGATCGTCTCCACTTACAATCTCCAGTGTAACATTAAACCTCCCTCTCCAGGAGCACAAACCCCTCTGGGCATCTGAGCTCACCAGCCAAGAACTGTCCCACAGACAGAAAGCCGGGACCCAGACAGAGACAGGGAGACTACCTTGAGCTCTGATAAGGCCCAGCAGAAGGGAGGCAGAGCCTCTGGGGTTTCCAAGAGGCGGTGAAGCCTCACAGCTGGATGGGAGAGAGCAAACACACGGCTCAGGCCTGAGAGCTCTTGCAAGAGAAAACGTCTTCCCTTGGAGAGCCCATCTGGGCCAGTAAACAGTAACCTGAGAGGGGCTGTGGTTGCTGAGTGAGGCCAGATAACACCCTCAGACTGTCCCCAGGACCTACACCCACCCTTCCCCAATCACTTTCCCAGAAATCCAACCTTTTTTCCAGGCACTGTTTGACTTTTTTGCAGAAAAAGCCTCTTTGCTGTTTTCCTACAGAGAGGTGGTTGCAGACACCCTCTTTTGCCCACGCTGGTGACCACCCACCCTCTGCTCCTCCAGCACCCATGGGCTGTCCCAGATCCCCTCAAAGACTCCCTGCAGCATCCCTTGACTTCAACACCTACAGGGTCCCAACAGCGTTCAAGCTCATCCAGGAAAACCGGAACTAAATTGACTCTCCATCCCTCAAAGTGTCCAAGGCCATGTTGGACAGGGCTTAGAGCAACCTGGGCTAGTGGAAGGTGTCCATGGCATGGGGTGGACATGGGTGATCTTTTAAGTCCCTTCCAACCCAAATTACGGTGTGATAATGAAAAGCAAAGTGAACTTACCTCCCCTGTTTGGAACTTTGGATCTTTAAGATCCCTTAAACCCCAATCTGTGATTTTCTGCTTCTAGGAAGACAAAACAGAGGCATGAGAGGCACAAGAAGACACCAATGACCCTCAGTGACCCTGAGCTCTGTCCAGCCTGGGAATACCAGGAATTCTGCCTGTTCTGTGGCTCCTTGCCACAACTCACAGCGCTCACGCTCCAGGGGCTGCTCTGCCTGAGCACGTTCCCAAACAAAGCATTACAGCATGAGAAAAGAAGCCCCAAGCCCTGCAAAGCCCCTCCCGGGCTGAGGCAGGAAACATCTCCCATCAGCTCAGCTAATCCCCCCCCAATACAATGAGGGACCGTGGCCCAACAGCCGCCAAAAGATTATTAAGTGAAGAACAAAAACACTGCACCGCCCATGGCTGCGGAGCCAAAGGCAATAAAAGGGGGAATACAAAGGGCAGCCAGTGGAGGAGGAGCAGCAAACAGCAGGCAATGCCTCCAGGAAAGCCCTGGAGATGGAGAACATATGGAATCATGGAGTAGGAGCAGCGTGGTTTGGGTTGGAAGGGACCTTAAAGGTTGTCTTGTTCCACCACCAGCTTTCACCAGACCAGGTGGCTCCAAACCCCGTCCAGCCTGGCCTTGGACACTTCCAGGGATGGGAATCCAGGTGGATCCAGGATGGAAGAGCTTTACCTCAGCTCCACAGGAAACAAGAGGAGTCCTTTTGCTGCACCAGTGCATCTGTTCAGCTCCAACAAAGGGACACCCAACCAGGGGCTGGGGTTATGGCACATCCCAAGACCTTCCTCCAGCTGCCATGGAGCTTCTGACAGCAGGAGACGTCACCAACAAGGTCCTGCTGGGCATCCACCCACCAAAACTCTCCTTCTCCCCTTTTATCAGCATATTCAATCGTCTGAGATCAGCTCAGTTGGTTAAAACTTGTCTGTAACAATGCCAAGGTCATGGGTTCAATCCCCTGTCTGGGCCATTGACTGAAGAGTTGGACTCGATGATCCTTGTGGGTCCCTTCCAGCTCAGAATAGTCTGGGATTCTGTGATCTTCAACTGACAGAGGGGCTTGAGCTGCAGAGATGGGACTGGTAAAGCCACTTGCAATGCTTTGCTGATGACATTTACCAAACTGCTGCTGCTTGGGGATTTCAGCACTGGGATGGTAAAAGCTCTGGGTTACCTGTGACAACAATACAATCCCAGAATGGTTTGGGTCGGAAGAAATCTTAAAGATGGGCAGGGACACCTCCCACCAGCCCAGGTTGCTCCAACCTGGCCTTGGACACTCCCAGGGCCGGGGCAGCCCCAGCTTCTCTGCCCAACCTGTGCCAGGGCCTGCCCACCCTCCCAGGGCAGGATTCCTTCCTGATATTGAGCCTAAATTTCCCCTCTCACTTTGAACCCCTCACAACATGCAGACACCCAAATGTCAGCTGACTCCCCCAGAAACCTTCACCCAACTAGATCTGAAGGCAACCCAGATTATTCCATCCCATTCTGCAGTCAAGTGGTTGCAGAAACAGCTGGAGGGACTCAGGGACCAATTTTCTTGGAGCACAATAAAAATCGGGCTCTCAATTCCTGTTGAGCCCATCAAGAAAAATGAAATAAAAGTCCATTATGTTTCAGCAAAACACATGGCTGTGTGAGATAGGCTGGGACTGGGCCCCCTTGGTGGCACCACAATTATGCTAATGATGATAATATTAACAGAGGATGTTCCTTCCCAGAAAGTTTGGAGTCTGGAGGGGCAGCCAGACAGGCCCAGAGCGAAGGATTATCCTTATCCTGATTTCTGTGACTCAGAGGGGCTCACCCAGAAGTCACACACAGAGTGCTGGGAAGGAGCTCAGCACCCCAATTCCCACCCCTCCCACTGCCACACTCCTCTCCCTGCACCTTCCCCACCAGTGGCACCATTCAGGTTTGGGGACCTGAGCTGGCTTTGAGAGGGAAGAGTCCTGCACTGCTCTCGTTATCATCACATCCTCCACTCCCATAAATCCCCCAGACTCTCCTCAACAAAATCTGGTTTCTGACAACTCCCAGCTCAGACATCTGAATTTCTGCCCACAGGACGCTGCAAACTGTTCTGCAACATGTTGTTAAAATCCTGTGGGGACACTCAAGGAGTTGCAGTGAAACACCCAACACGTTCCACCAAAGGTGTTTGCCTTCAACATACTCAACAAATCCTTCACCAGAGTGGCCTATCCCAGATTTTGGGTGTTATATTCCAGCAGGGAATGGCCAGGTTTTCCACATGAGTAACACTGGGGAGGTGGCACAGAGGGAATGAAAATCCTCACTTACAAGACCTGCCACAGGCAGAGTGAGGCAGAGGAGCCCAATTCCCACCAAAGGTACAGGCAAAACTGGAGGGTGTGCGAGTCCTGATGCACTGGGGGTGACTCCATTGCTTGGGTCTGCTCCCAGCTCAAATCCCAGCCAGTTGTATCCCCACCTAAAAGCTCCTGTTCATGTTCAATCACAGAACCACAGAATGGA